>NW_019104700.1:143121-175868 GCF_001995035.1 Momordica charantia
GCTTTAAATAGGTGAGGAAAAGTTGAAAATAAATTTGAAATCGAAATTGAATTTGGACAACTAGATTGAAAATCAAAGGTTGAGATTTAATTGAATAAAATAATAATAAGAAGAAAATATTATATATGGATGTGTCAAACGGCTATATATATATATATATATATATATATATATATATATATATATATATATTTTAAAACAAATATGATTTAATGTGATGTGACATATATATATATATATATATTTCTACTTTTTATTATTTTTTCTTTCTTTTAAGTTACCCTCAATGGTAACTTTGTTTTTTTTAATACCATGCCACATGTCAACATTTTATTGGACCACTTAGTTGATTCAGCTGCCACGTCATCCATCTCGGGTAATTTTTCTTCCAACTTCTTTCGATCATAATTTCTTCGTTTGAGCTCCGATTTGGGTAATTCAAAATTCGTTGGAATCATCGAATCGAGCTCTACGCTGTGGACACTTTAAAACACTAAAATTATCAATAAATAAAATATGTATTATTAGTAAATCATATAATATTATTGAAGCTCATATTAAATTTATGTTTTATAACAATAATTCTTACACACCAAAAACAATTAATACTAAGTGTGTTTGTTATCATCAAAACATTAATTAATTAAATTAATTAATCGAGATTAAGGGCCAAAAAGCCAACAGAGGCAAAAGTTGCTTATTTTCTATTTCCCGATGGTTCATGGCGCTGGTCCCGGGGGTCGGCTGATCTTTGGCAGTTGGTCTCTGAGATTTCTTCTATGCCGGTTTCAGTTGGAGGCGTTGATGTGCCCATTTGGATTCCATCGCCATCAGGTATCTTCTCGGTGTTGAGTGCGTAGGGTGTGTTGCGGCCGTCCCGACCCCCTGTTCCTTGGTATCCTCTACTTTGGTTTGGTGGGAGCATTCTGGAGCACTCTTTCATTGCTTGGTTGGCAGTGCATGATCGGCTCACTGCTTGGTTGAATTTGGGACTCTTCCATTCCTCTTTCTTGTGTTTTTTTGTGCTGGTTGAGAATCCCAAGATCATCTATTTTTTGAGTGTCCCTTTAGTTGGGAGGTTTGGTCTGGCATAATTGCTTAGGATGGTTCTTCTCACAGGGTTTCATATTGTTCTACGGAGCTTGCTTGGATTTGTCACACTAATGTTGGGAAATCTGCTCGTCGTGTGTGTGGCGTTTGGCGTGGACTTTGACTGTGTCTTTTATCTAGAGGGAGCGTAATGCTAGAGTTCATGCGGGTGGGGTGGGTCGGTCGCCTTTTGTCCTCTTGCGTGCTTTGAAAGCCGAGGTTTATTATCGTTGTACTATATGGGAGTTGTTGTTTGAGTTATGATCTTATACTTCCCTTGGCTTGGGATTTGTTTTCTTGATTCACCCTCTGTCTTCTTTTCTTGTTTTGCCTATTGGGTATTGTGTCTTGATCTCGGATTGTAAGATCCTCTGTTTCTTTGTTTAATTTATTTACCTTTGCAAAAAGAAGGGTGAGAGGACAAAGATAGGGGAAAAAATTATACAAAAAAATGTTGTTTTTCAAGATTGAACTCAATGACCTAATTTTATACAAACAAGGAACCCACTGTAACACAACTCATCCACCCTGGAGTATGTCAAAAAACTGTTTTTTTTAATTAACTAAATTAAAAAAGAAAATTTTTGCTTTCTTGTTTTTCAGTGAAGCAAGTGGTTGTCTAATGTAGGGTCGATGAGTTGTCAGTTTATATGTAATTATCTATAAATTTCTATGCTTTTTTTCTGAATACAAAACTAACTTATATTAACTATTAAGCTAATTGCCTTTTTAAAAATTTGCTAAGATTTTAAAGGTAAAAATACAAAAGGAAGAAATAAATAACAAACAAGTCTACTTTCTTTTATAAAAATAAAAAATTAAATTTTTAACCCCTTTTAAATCATATCATTATTAATTAAAAGAGTATAATTCAATAGTAATTGACATTTATTTTTTCTCGTTAATTGAAACTGATTTATTAGCAAAAATCATGTCAAGAGTTTTTTCTTTTTTAATTAGGAGGTAAAAATGTGCCACGTCATCTTGATTTTTAGAGTAATTAAAATGATAAATGTTTTTTTGGGAAAGTATGAAATCGTAATCATTAAAGAAGGGGTTACCGAATACAATAATGTTAAAACAATAAAGGAATAATCAATGTTTTTGGGGGTTGGAGAAAGGGGTTCACATTTCTCACTCAGGCCACCACACTGATTGCGATTTGTTTCTTAAAAAAACAATTATTGTCCCACTCTGCATTTTTTGAATCACCAAACAAAAAATAAAAGAAGTGAAAATATTAATATTCTTTTAATATAGTTGATCTTTAAGTTCAACAAATCCTACCTTGATCTTTAAGGATTTTAGTTCAACAAATCCTACGTTGATCTTTAAGGATAGTAATAAATATTGTTGGGTAGTGAAAGACAACCCTTCTGCATGGTAGAAGAGGAGAGAATGGAATGAGGATAAGGAATAATACCTCCGACCACAACATGACCTTGATAGTGGTTAAGACCCTGCCCGACGTCTCTCAAAGTCGAACTTCTGTCAACCATCGCCCCACTACAATTAAACTAACGTCATGAAGTGAACTTGATTTGTCGAGAAAATATAAATAGAAAAATAATGCTTGTATCTAAGTATGCGTGATTGATTGTTCATCTAGAGAACACTTCGAATACTACTAACTTGAGTTTTCTCTTTTGCAGGTCGTACAATCCATTCAAAAAAAATTTAGGACTAGGACATTTTTCAAGATGTTCGATTATCAGACCAAAACAAAATGTTCTATCCACTGAAATACATTCAAATCGACTAAAAATATTAATCTTTGTAAGATTAGCAATCTAATGCCAATATATGATCAAAACATATGTTTTAATAATATAAAAGAAAATTGTTAAAGGTTGCAAGAGATTTAAAAAAAAAATATAGAAGTATATATGTATGTGTAATTTCATTAGAATTTAAAAAAAATATTATTTGTATAGTTTCAACTTTGATTCATTTTAGTGTTCATTTTCATTCATGTACTTTTAGGTTTCGTTCATTTTAGTCATTGTACATCTTTTGGTCACTGAAATTTTAAAAAGTGACCGTTTTGATCTTTATTTTTAAAATTTTAATACAAATTTTATGTAGAACATAAACCCTTTAATATAAATTCATGGTTATACTCCAATAAATATATTGAGTGTAATGTAACATAGAAAAATGAGATTAAAAATAAAATGAAATGACTAAAATGTTCATTTTTAAAACTATATAGACTAAAATAAACCAAAGTTAGAAGTAAAATGACTAAAATAAATCAAAATAAAAATGTAGAGAGTAAAATAGTATTTTAACATAAAATTCCTCTCGGTGATTTGGGGTGGTTAGATCCAATTGAATTAAAATTGAAATTATGAACAAATTTTGGAAATTGGATGATGAAAATTTAGAAGACTGCTAAGTGCTAGTGGCGGGCGCTGAAAGATTGTGGGTAAAAGCGTAGCGGGCGCCGGCGGTGCTGCGGCTGCGTTGTGTAATACGCACAAAAAGTGAAAATTGTTTTTAAACCTTGAAATTTAATTTTGTCAAATTTCAAACAACTCTCACACTCTACACCTAATCTCTCTCTCTCTCTTGCTTTCTCTCGTTCTATGTGATCGATCCAAAGGGCAAAAGCTTCGGCTGGATGTCCATGGAATTGTTCTCTGTTAAGATTACCGTCTTTGGTTGAGGGCAAATTCCATGGGCAAATTGCAGTTGCAAGCTCCAGTTTCAGCCTGAAATCCCAACTTCACACAGGGGGTTTTAGGGTTTTCTTTTTCGTTTCGAAGAATGCCGGCGCACGGATCCAAATCCGAGAAGCAAGATGCTGCGGTGTTGCACCGTCGAGATCCGTATGAGGTACTCGGTGTCTCCAGGAACTCCACCGATCAGGAAATCAAAAGCGCTTACAGAAAAATGGCTCTCAAGTAGGTTCACATTACGAATATCTTTTTCTTACCTCGCTTTCCTTATTTCTTCGGTTACATTTGTGGAACTTCGGCCTTTTTTATGGATACTGGTTGTAGTTATTTCAGCTGTAAACAGCAGTGTCATCTTGAAACTTCAAATTCATACAAGACCATATTCCTGAGCCTTATTCTCAGGAGATATGGAGGGGTATTCTTTTTTCTTTTTTGGGTTGGATAAGATATCACGTAAAGTCATATTTAGACTGTCCCTCGATCAAAAGGGACAGAGGAGTGCGGCGATAGCTTTGGAACACTTCCAAGATTCGGGGTTATGACTCACCGACACCCAACTGTAGCACTGTGAAATTTGCTTATTCTGCCGCTGCCTACCAGTGGCAATGAGTTTAACAATCTTAAGTATGGAGGTTATTTAACTTTTCTTGTTCCTTTTTGTTCCCTCGTTAATCCTTGGTTACACTTTAAGCCCGAGGTTGTCAATCTATCTGAAAGTCAATCTATCTATTTTAATTATTTGATTTTACAATTGTCGTTCAATTCTCATATTTGTACTTCAACCATCTCAATTTTCAATAGTTTCTTTACTTAATTTTTTATTTGAGGTCAATGTTTTTCTTGACACAAATGTTCATATGGACAATTTATATTTGTTATACTATTCATGGTCCAGTCCATGCCACACTTTTTATAAGAATTATTCCTGAAGTGAACGAGTAGTTCAGTGTTTTACATGACTCAGTTTATTTAAACGTGAGACAAAAACACTACATACAGTGTCTAAAACTATAGTATATATAGAATTTCAATGATAAGGATTTTTTGGTTTGCATGTCTAATTTGTACTCTGACATGAATGGTTTGGGTTAGAAATTGGAAATAGTTTTTTCAATCTTGGGTGCTTCTGTGGTTATGGTATTATCAAACAAACTTAATTGAAGGCCTGTAGTCAATTTGAAACCTTCATATTAGAAATATAAAATGAAACTTTAACTATTTCAGTTCGTTTACTGAGTAGCATGTAATGTTTTTGTTGTTAAGGACATTATACAATTACCATCTCCAAGATGATGGTGTGTATACAATTAGCATCTCTTAGTAGAGTGGATTTATATTATAATCCAAACATCTCTGAATTGATCAGAACACTAATATAATCTTACTTTGACTTGATAGCATGCCAAGGAAGCATTTAGAATTTCTGGAATGTAGTGCATTTCATTTGTTGTACATTCAAGCAACTTTTATGATGATTTAATCACCCCTTTTAATCAAAAGTCACCTGAGCCAAAAGTTTTCTATGCTAATAATAATGCTTGCAATGAATATTGATTGTGATGTGAAGCATTATATTGATAACTTCTTAGTAGCTACTAGATCACAATTTCCTGTGCTAATAATAATGATGATTTAATCACCATTTTAATCAAAAGTCACCTTAGCCTAATGTTTTTGATGCTAATAATAATACTTGCAATGAATATTGTTTATGATGTGAAGCATTGTTTAGATTACTTCTTAGTAGCTACTAGATCACAATTTCCTGTGAACTCTATTATTTCCCACTTCATTCAGAGCTCATCTTTCCCTTGTTTTGCTGTATCCATGTCATATTTTTCCTACGCATGTGTTTGATACATCTTATAGTGTCGCCCTATAATGGTAATAGTGCCTCTTTGAGGTAATACTCCATGCCACATATTTCATCTCCTAATCCATTTTTCCTTTTTGATTTTTAATCCTCTTTTACTAAATATGTTGATATGATAGTACAAGGTCATGAAATTCAAATTTTAAAACCAGGTATCATCCGGATAAGAATTCAAATGATCCCAAGGCTGCAGATATGTTTAAGGAGGTCACTTTTTCTTACACCATCTTGTCAGATCCAGATAAACGACGACAATATGATGCTGCTGGATTTGAGGTGAGATATCTCGCACGTGGACTTGCACATTTTAGGAAAGTTACCATGTTTACATAGCTAAACCAAATTAAAGTTTATTTTATTAATAATTAAATAATAATTCCTGATTTAAAAATGAATTAAATAATTAAAGTAGTTTAGGGAAAATACTAAATAGTAAAATAATAAGTATAATTATGAAATTAGTTAAATCTCATAAAGCAATGACATAAATCCAAAAATAAATAGATAAATAAAACAGAAAAAGATGAAGTCCATTTGTAATATTCTTTAGCAAGATTAAACAATGTAGAATAATATCTGGAAGGTGTCCTGGTCATCCCAGCACATCCATTTGTCCTGACTCTTCACTAGCATCTTCTGCACCACCTGCAAAATCCTGGGGGATAGTATTAGAAAATATTCAATCATTATTACTTCACATGGGGAACAACAATTAGGTGCAAATTGCAAGTAGAATGCAATACCTAAATGCTCTAGTTACTAATATGTTACATTTATAAAACTAAATATGTTAGGTTTGTTTATTTATTTATTTTTTAAAGATAGAAAAATATATTTTAACTAAAATTAGTTATTACCTTTTCAGTTTACTAGGTTTTAAATCTTGAAACTGAAATATTAAATTTGTTTGTATTTATCAAAAAATAAATGAATGAACTAAATTAACTAAATTTAAAATACGTAATTTGAAGAAAACGATTAAAGAATTTATTAAATTGATTAATATATTTATTACTTAGTTACAATAAGAAATAACATTTAGAAAAGGGACAAGAGAATAAAATCATTCTCTAATTTATCATAGATGGACAAGTTTAAATTAAATTAAAATTAGGAAAATTACGAAACTACCATTGTCTGAAGATTTGGGATATTACAGTTTATTTGATATGAATTTTCATTAAACTTCAAAATGAAGAAAGTTGTGAAGTTGCTGTCCTTTGCCTAGGCTGTTGAAACAGAAAGCCAAGAATTGGAGCTAGATCTTTCAAGTTTGGGGGCGGTGAACACCATGTTTGCTGCCCTTTTTAGGTATGTTTTTCCCTTTTTCTACTAATTCTTCTCACTTTTGTTATCTCAGCTGATAAATTGTTTAAGAACTCCAGATGTGATGAGTTTTACATGCTATATATTTTAATCCATCTTTTGGTTGCAGCAAGCTTGGTGTGCCAATTAAAACTACTGTATCAGCAACAGTTTTGGAAGAGGCGCTTAATGGGGTTGTGACTGTTCATCCACTTTCATTGGGCACGCCTATTTCTAAGAAGGTGCATTGATGTGCCAAATGTTCGACAGTTGTTTAGTTTATTAGTATGCTAATATAGGATTCTATAAATTTTACAGGTTGAGAAACAATGTGCTCACTTTTACTCTGTTATGATAACTGAAGAGGAAACACAGGGCGGACTTGTTTGCAGAGTTCAATCACCTGATAAAAGCAAATTTAAGGTCCAACCATAGCTTTCTGGGATGTCATTGGTGTTTGCCTGATGACGTTTCTCTCTAAAGATTTGTATTTCCTGAAAAAATAAAAGATTGAGATCTATTGCCTCCGCCATGATTCTATTGACATTCATATTCTCGCCAAATGTCCTCCCTTTCCAATTTTATGATTACAGACTTATAAGGTTTCATCACTAGTTCAGCTAGAATACACCATAGATAAAAAACTTGAAAATTAAAATGAAATTTTATCTTTTATAAACTACTTTCTAACACTGTCATTCATTTGTTAACGTAGTTACTGTATTTTGATCGGGAAGAAACTGGTGGACTAAACCTTGCTTTACAGGTACTGCTCATTTTGTTCTAGTAGCCCTTTTCATCCTTTTGGTATGCTCTGAACTACAAAACTAATCTGCTCAGCAGATTATTAGGAATATGCAATATAGGTTTTCATTATAATGTCTTGGTGGGAACATCTTGTAGTTGGGAGTATCAATATATGCATGAGATAATATTATTCTTTTGTAATTTGTTCAACAGTTATGCATAATCTTTTTTTTCTCTTTTAGTTTCGTGCTATAGATGACGTTTTTGGTTATTATTAATAGAATGTTTCTGTGGACTGGAAAGGTGAGTTAATATACATTTGAGTATTGATTTTGTGTGCCGCTAATGGATAAATTTGAAGACTTTATTTTTATTTACTTTCGTTTGATGGGTGATTCTTGTGAATACGTGTTGAAACATCCTATTTATGTTTATATCTTCTGTTGTTTGACCATCGATGGAACTTTTAAATCTTTGCCTTCAGAGCTCAGTACTTGATATGTTTCAAATTCTTGTTATACTTGTAGGAGGAGAGTACGAAAGTAGGAAAAGTAACATCTGCAGGAATGTATTTTCTTGGTTTCCCTGTCTATCGGTTGGACCCAACAATGAACTCGGTAAGCCAACCATAAATTAATGCTGAGATCAAATTTGACAACATTTTTTGTCCTCTACTTGTGTTTCAAATGAAAAAATAAAATTTGTTTAATAATCATTTTCCAGAATTGTCTATCGTATATAAAAGAAATGGGAAGGCATTTGATAATCATTTTATCTCTAATTTTTTATAATGTATTAAATGAAAAAAGAAATTTATTTCTGAAAACCACCTTAAAATTTAAAAATAAAGCAATCATTTGAATTAGGTTTTGTATCATATGAACTGCAGCCTCATGCAGCTGCTGCTGCTACTGTAACTATTGCATTTCCTCTCTCACATCAGTGTAGGAGGGAAGTTTTAGTTGAAAATACTGTTTTATGAGAATAAAATATTTTCAACTATTTCATGATGGTTAATTCTATTGATATTAACTTTTAAGTGATTAAGGAATACGAATAATATTTTCAATAACCTTTTGTTAATTGGAAACAATAACAGTAATCTGTTTCCCCTCTCTCCAAACACATATAAGAGCCTTTCCAGGACAAAGAGGAGGAATAAGGACTGTTATCACGTATCAAATACACCTGTTTTTCAAAAAATAAAGGAAGAAGTAGAAGACAAGGATTAAATTGAAATGACACCTAACTGCTCAACAACATAATGTTGTGCTCATTTGAATTTTAATGATCTTTACAGATGGCCGCCGCTAAGGATCCGGATGCTGCCTTTTTTAAAAAACTAGATGGGTTCCAGCCATGTGAAATAACTGAGTTGAAGGCTGGGACTCATGTCTTTGCGGTCTATGGTCAGTTTGAATAGCTTTTGATGTTCAGATATTGAATTTGGAATACAATGTTTCTTGTTTGAAAATGTTGTTTTGTGAACCTGATGACTGTTGCACGTTCTCTAGGTGACAACTTTTTTAAAAGCGTGAGCTACACAATCGAAGCCTTCTCTGCCGCATCTTTTGCTGAAGAGAAGGAAAATCTTAGAGCCGTGGAAGCTCTAATTTTGACAAAAAGGGTGGAAATATCCAAATTTGAAACAGAATATCGTGAGGTCTAATATTTTGACATGAGCTCTGTATTCTCTTTCTATATGAAAGCATACTAATAATTATCAGAAATGTCGGTAGGTACTAGCACAATTTACAGAGATGACTGGCAGATACACTCAAGAAATGCAAGTGGTAAGCTTTCTTGAAGATACACGAAAGTTTTAGCTGCCTAGCGAATTTGATGTAAAACATGATTGTTTCTTTACTACTGACTGCTCTGTCTCCTTTTCTTTCCAGATTGATGATCTTCTCAAACAGAGAAATGAAATTCATGCCTCGTACACAACTGGTCCTCCAATGAAACGGAGTAGGAGCCGAATTAGGGGTTCGTTTAAGGAAGCAAAGGAAGACAGCCAAATAAGGGAGAGGAAATCTACAAGGGATAGGCCTAAGAAGAAAAAATGGTTCAATATCCATTTAAAGGTTGATAAAAGAAAATCTTGTTAAAAGAGGTTGAGAATCATGAAAGTATGTTTCTATCCAGCATTCGCTACTGTCATGTGTTATGGCCTTCCTCGACACTTTACTCACCTTCAATATTGCAGGGAAGGTGAATCTTTTCCCCAAACGTAAATTTTTTGGTTGCATTCAGATCGATTGGTATCTAATCGGAGCAAATACGGGAGTGAGTAATAGCCACACCAGAGTGCTAAATCACTGATGAGTGTGGCCCTAAACCACATGGGCATGCTGTGAATGACAACTTGTCTACAAAGATTCTTTCAGTTGTTGGATCCTTTCTCCAGCTAAAGGCATGCATGTAAATTGTATAATTTATTTATGAAATCCGATCGCTAAACTGCTGTATGTGTCATATAATTAAGTTTTGTGAATAGCAATATTAGCTGGATTTCGTACGACGACCCGAGGCTGAGTTGCATTCATGTAGCTCAATGTGCTCTTGTGAATGTTAATGTTTATTTTTAGTGTGGCCAGGCTTGTGATGAAGGTATTCATCGACCTCGGATTCTCTCGCCGAGGCCAGTAGCCGAGTTGCAGGATGTTTCAAATCACGTGCCAATCTTGGCCAGAATGGCTGTTTGATTTGGCATGTAAGCGTGGAAACGAGAGTTATTTTAATAGTTGAACTGTTAATCCATTTGGTGTTTATCTTTCATATCTAAATTGGTTCATTTTTTGTATCCAAGCCTATAGCACTCGAGTCTTGTATCCTAGCCTTGCCCTTGCATAGTTCGAGTAGAGCTAATCGTGTGGTCTGCGTTTGGTGAGAATCGTCACAAATCTTACAATTTATTCATATAATTCACGATTCTATCGCCCCATAGCTTCCATTTTTTCGAGAGTTCCTTGAAACAGTAATGATAAATCAAACTAGAACAACAAAAATGAAATGAAGCAAGGAAAACTTCTACAGATTCGGTTTCCATTAATTAATTTGTTGTACTAATCGATGTCCAATTATTCTTCCTAATACAATTAAGACAAAAGCTACCTCTCTCTCAAGTGACGACCTTGATTTAACCCATCTTATTTCAATATATTCTTATTAAAAATTTAACACTGAATTGATAAAACTGAAGTTGTTTATGCACCTGCTGACCCAACCAAACTGTTCATAGATTTAGCCTAAAATTTACATCTCTGTCAGCTGGAGTAATTTCAGAACCAATGCAGAAACTTTTGTATCTGTATTTTAAAAATTCAKTTKWGKAAMTTCTTKAAACCRATAGTTWWTTWKYCGTTTGGTATGTTGGTGATAATCGAAATTAGGCTTGCTTGGTTTTGTGAATTTTTTTTGGTCACGCTTAGCGATGGTGTGGATCAACAACATACCAATGAAATTCGAAGTTTCAATGACTGCACTTTGGGGCATTAAGTCAAAATTGAGCTTGTTTAATGGTGTAAGAAACCTTGTTCACTAGTTAATATCTATTTATATATAGCTAATCTAAATATCCAAGTAAAAAAGATACCTATTATGTTCCTTGAGGTCGAAGATCTAACTCTCACTTCCATATTGGTTGAACTACAAAAGAAAAGATTGTATCTACATATGAATAAATAAAGAGAGCTGACTGTGGCCTTACATGTGTCCTAGTAATCCAATTTCAATTATTTTCTTTCTTAAAACCATTAGTTTGATTATTTTCTTCCTTAAAAACATTAGCAATTAACTATCAGCCTAAACTGATGTGCTGTTAGCTACTAGGTTAAGTGGTTTTCCAAGCTTGCTCAAAAAGCTTTTCTTTGGAGAGTTGAAATTACCAGAAGCTACTAAAGTGCAAAATGTGGCAAAATTGTGACCAAAAGATCACCACCTTATCCAAGGTCAAGATGTGACATATTTGTAGCCATAGAAATTTGCTTGATGAGCAAATATGGGGTTGGGCTATGAATAGGTGGGCACCCATGCTTGGCAACCAATCTCAAAATTCCGAATTCCAAGTCAGCTAAAAAATGTGAGTGTGAGGTTGGGTGAGATAAAGATAGAGAGAGTTTCTTCTTATGAGAGATTTTGTTATCCATAAGAGAGAAAGTTTGTAATTCCTATTTTATGGAGTGGAATTCTTGTATCCTTGCCCGTGGTTTTTACCCCAATCTATTTAGGAGTTTTCCACGTAAAATCACTATGTCCTATTTTCCCCTTTCTTCTTCTTCATTACTTCTTCTTAATCTATTTTAGCCGTGATCCTACTCTATCTGATCCCAGACCCTTTTATTTTCAACACGTGGTATTATAGCTTGGTTTTGGGTGTTAATATCTACTTATCGTATGCTCTGTGGTTGCCACTGATCATCAAAAAATAAGTTAGATATCTTTCACCTTTATTGAAAGGCATAAAGGATTGCATAAAATTTGTGATATAAGTAATAGTGACAATGTTCGAGATTGAGAAGTTAAATGAGACTAATTTCTCGTTGTGGAAGTTGAAGATGAAGGCAATCTTGAGAAAAGATAATTGTCTTGTAGCCATCAGTGAGAGGCTGGGGAAGTCACAGATGACAAGTGGAACGAGATGGACGAGAATGTGGTAAGGGTTGTCGAGACCCTCCAAAATAATTATTGATTTTACTAAATCTAACTTGTAAAAGTAGTGAGACCAGGTTGAATCACAAGGGAACCAATGAAATTAATTTCTCAAAGTTAAAAAAGGGAGGATTTTGTATTTAAAATTGAAAATTGAAAATTTAAAAAGATAAACTAAAAGAAAAAAGAAGTCGATCTTACCAAACTTCCAATCCAAAGGTGTGATTGTAATCTTGATCATAGGCTTTACACAAAGTTGGTTTCTTGATTCAAGAACTTAATCAACTTACTCGGAACAGCCGTGGTAAGTTTTAATTCTTCTAATTTAATTAATTTAGACCAAGCATCAAATTAAATCTTATTAATTAATCAACTGGGCACGATAGCGTTCCATATTAATCAAAGAATAGCATTAAGGATAACGAGAATGACTAAACTAAAATTGATTAATTTGAGATAGTTGCAAGTTAATTAACTTTGTCTATTTGTTTCCCTAGAGTCTATTATGCCAGCTATGTAAACATGGAAATGCCATAAATACACACACATAAGTCAATCTCTTACTACTTATTTCAATCATTCATGACAATTACGGATCACAAACTCATGGATAGCAGTAAAACAATTAATATGAATTAATGCGTCACTTTAATTAATATAAACTGTTCATAAATAATAAAAACAAGAAACAAAGAGTACTTAAAAAAGAAGAAATCTCTATCTTAACTTGAGTCTCCCAAGCTTACAATCGGACTTGAATCACACTTGAGTTGGAAGAATTAAAGTATAGCCATCATGGTAGAGGGAGAGAACTTGAATTTTGGAGAAGAGACCTTTTCGTTGAAACTTGGATCATGGATCTCCCAATAAGGCTTCTCTATTTATAGAGATTAACTTTATCCTATTTTAAGGATGAATTATCTCTAATAAGGAATTCCTAACTAATTGGGAAGATCATTTTTAAAACAAAACAAATTAATAAAAGAGTTCCTAATCAATTTAGGATTATATTTCCTACTTTGATTATATCTCTTTATTTACAAAATATCCTAAAAATTCATAATTCTCAAATTGAAGTGTCATGCCATAATAATTGTGTTTGTATTTATCCGTTGAGCTCTCCCCAATTTGGTGAAGTCTGCATTATCCTCTAAAATTACGTTTTTAAATTATTATTCTTGAATATCTTCAATCTGCTACAAAATGATAATTTATAATTAAATTCAAATATTTAAACATAATAATTAATAAAATGTAAAATAAATATATAGAATATGGGTATCTTTTTCATCTTATCATAATGTTATTGAAAATCTTTATCTGGCACTAGCAGATAAAGTATTGTCAAACACAGAGGAGAAGAAAACTGCGAAGGAGATTTGGGATCATCTCATAAAGTTGTAGGAGGCCAAGTCACTTCACAACAAAATTTTCCTTAAGAGAAGATTGTATACTCTTTGAATGTCATAATCTACTCCAATGATATAGCACATCAACACGTTGAATACTCTATTTTCTCAACTCACATCATTAGGTTGTAAAATAGAGCCAAATGAACGCGCTGAACTTCTACTTCAAAGTCTTCTTGATTCATACTATCAACTTGTCACCAACTTGACAAATAATTTTCTCACCGACCATCGAAACTTTGAGGATATTGGAGTTGCTGTCCTGGAAGAGGAAAATCGACGCAAGAACAAAGAAGATAAGTTGGCGAGTTCACAATAAGGAGAGACTCTGGCTATGACAAGAGGCAGGTCAGCAAAACATGACTCAAGTGGGAGCCAAAATCAAGGGCTAAATCAAGAAGTAAGAAGAACATAAGGTGTTACATTGTGGGAAAAAGGGTCATATGAAGAAGGATTGTTGGAATCTAAATAATAAAGATTCCAATTCTCAGATAAATGTAGAGAGCCTTAAAAGAAAATGATGTTTTGTCTTGTGAAGTAGCGACAACTCTTGAAAGTAGGAAGAGTTTAGCTGATGTGTGGTTTATCGACTCAAGAGCCACTTCTCACATGACCTCTCGACGAGAATGGTTCCATCATTATGAACTTGTCTTTGGAGGATCTGTATTCAGCTGTAATGATCATGCCTTGAATATTGTCAGTATTGGAACTATCAAGTTGAAGTTCCCTGATAATACAGTTCGCACAATTTAACAAGTGCTACATGTAGAAGGCCTAACAAAGAACTTGCTCTCAGTAGGTCAACTCGATGACCTCGATTGCAAGGTTATCATTGAGAAAGGAATTATGAAGGTGATTTAAGGTGCACTTACACTTATGAAGGGAGAAAATGTGGCTACAAACTTGTACATGTTGGAGGGAGAGACTTTGCAAGAAGGAGAAAAATCAATTGCCTCAAGAAGTCCAAGTGAAAAGCTCTCGATAACCTGAC
Organism: Momordica charantia; assembly: GCF_001995035.1. Next base: position 157,867 of record NW_019104700.1, read on the forward strand.
ATCAGAAACTGTGGACACATGTCCGAACAAGGAATGAAGGTTCTTGCATAACAGAATCTACTCTAAAAACTCACTAAGGTATCTTTACCCTCTTGTGAACACTGTGTTGCAAGTAAGCAACACATATCAAAGTTCACCACATCAAATTCTAGAAGTAAATAGATTCTAAAATTGGTTCACTCTAATGTATGGCAAGTACTGATTACATCTCTAGAAGGAGCAGGGTACTTTGTGTCCTTTATAGATGACTACTATAGAAGATGTCGGTGTATCCTATCAAGAGGAAGACAGATGCGTGTTTGGTCTTCAAAATATTCAAAACGCATGAGTGTTTGCAGGCAGATAATGGAGGGGAACATACAAGCCATGAGTTTGCAGAATTTTACATTCAGGAAGGCATGAAGAGGCAGTTCACTGTGGCTTACACTCCTCAACAAAATTGAGTGGTAGAATGGATGAATAGAACCTTGTTGGAGAGAACAAGAACAATGTTAGTAGCTGTAGGCTTAGATAAAACTTTATGAGCAGAAGCAGTGAATAATGCCTATTGTGTAGTGAATCGTGCTCCATCAACTGCAATTGAGTTGAAGACACTGATCAGATGTGGACGGGCATGTCAGCTGATTATTCAAACCTCTATACATTTGGAAGTTCGGTGTACATGATGTACAATGCCCAAGAATCAGCTTGATCCAAAACTAGGAAATGTTTATTTTTTAGGTATACTGATGGTGTGAATAGGTATCGCCTGTGGGATCCCACTGCCCACAAGTTTATCATCAGCAGGGATGTGATCTTTATGGAAGATAAGAGTTAAGTAGCATATAATAGCATTATAAAGGAAAACTCAGAGATTACAACAGTACACGTGGAGAAAGAATCTAAAGAGGACTCTTTTGAAGCAGAACCAGTGCACATATCCAAGAACCAGATGAATCACAAGTACTAGAGGCACATCGATTAGGTCGGATGACAAAACCACCCAGTTGGCAATCTGATTACATTATAGAGAGTAATGTTGCGTATTTGTCTTCTAACTGAAACTCTCTAAGAGGCAATGATTAGTTCAGATGCTGCTCAGTGGATGACAGCAATGCAGGAAGAAATAGAAGCTCTCTATGAGAACAAGACATGAGAACTTGTAATGCTACCACGAGGGAGAAAGCCCATTGGTAACAAGTGGGTGTATAAGATTAAGCACAACAATGATGATCAAGTGGAGCAGTATCGTGCAAGATTGGTGATAAAAGGATATGCTAAAAAAAAAGGTATTGATTGAGATATTTTCTCTGGCAGTCGACTTACTACTGTTAGAATATTCCTAGCAGTGTGTGCTACATTTGATCTGCAATTAGAGCAGTTAGATGTTAGAACTGCTTTCCCCCATGGAGATTTTGAAGAAAAAAATTACACGCTCCAACTAGAAGACTTCGAAGTAAAAAGGAAAAGACAACTTTGTACGGTCTCAAACAAGTGCCGAGGTGTTGGTACAAGAGATTTGATTCCTTCATTGCAAGCCTTCGATATAACAAACTTAATGTAGACCCTTGTGCATATTTCAAGAGGTTTGGTGAAAAAGACTTTATTGTCTTACTGTTGTATGTCGACAACATGTTGGTTGCAAGTCCCAATAAAGATCGTATCGAAGTATTGAATGCTCAGTTGGCTAGGGAGTTTGAAATGAAGGACTTAGGACTAGCAAACAAGGTTTTAGGGATGCAAATTCACCGAGACAAAAAATAATAGGAAGATTTCGCTATCTCAGAAAAATTATTTGAAGAAGCTCATGCGACGCTTCAAATGCAAAACTGTAATCTAATTGCGACGCTTCAACATGCAAAACTATAGGCCAATTTCTATCCTTTTTCTTGTTAATTTCAAGTTATCCTCCAGTATGAGCCCTAGTAGTGAACTAGAGAGGATGAAGATGTCTCGAGTACTGTATGCATCAACAGTGGAAAGCCTAATGTTTGACATGATCTGTATCAGACCAGACATTGCACATGCAGTGGGAGTAGTTAACCGGTATATAGCGAATCCAGGTCAAGAGCATTGGAATGTTGTTAAAAGGATCCTTAGATACATTAAAAGGTCGATAGATGTTGCATTGTGTTATGAAGGATCAGACTTTATTTTCAGAAGATATATTGACTCAGATTATGCAAGTGATATGATAAAAGCAAATCCACTACTGGGTATGTGTTCAATATTGCTAGCAGAACTATAAGCTAGGTTTCAAAATTGCAGTCAGTTGTGGTTATATCAACAAAAAAAGTAGAGTATGTTGCAGCTACATAAGCTAGGAGGTGGTTTGGTTGAAAATGCTATTAGAGGAACTCGGACATGAATAGGAGAATATTTCTCTGTTTTGTGACAGTCAGAGTGCGTTGTATCATGTAAGGAATCTAGCTTTCCATTCCAAGTCAAAACACATCCGAGTGCAATACCACTACGTTCATGAGAAAGTGGAGGAAGGAATAATAGACTTGCAAAAAATTCATACAAAAGAAAACCTAGTAGACTATTTAACAAACGCAATCAATGCTGACAATTTCAATTGGTGTCGATCCTCAAATGGCCTAGCAAAAACATAAGCAACATGAATATGGCAAGGTAGACAGAATGATGTGGAGATGTGATTGATTATCAATCAAATCTCCAAGTGGAAGATTGTTAAATAATACTTCCCAAGCTTGCTCAAGAAGTCTCTAAAAGCCACTAGGTTAAGTGGTTTGCCAACCTTTCTCAAGAAGCCTTTCCTTGGAGAGTTGAAGTAGAATGCAAAATGTGGCAAAATTGTAGCCATAAGATTACCACTTTATCCAAGGCCAAGATGTGGCATATTTGTAGTCATAGAATTTTACTTGATGAGTAAGTGTGATTTGGTTATAAATAGGTGGGCAACCATGCTTGGCAACCCATCCCAAAATCCCCAATTCCAAGTGAGCTAAAGTGTCAGCGTGAAGCTTGATGAGATAAAGATAGAGAGAGTTTCTTCTTATGAGAGATTTTGTTCTCCATAAGAGAGAAAGTTTGTAACTCCTATTTTATTGAGTGGAATTCTTATATCATTGCCTGTTGTTTTTACCCCAACTGTTTAGGGGTTTTTAACGTAAAATCATTGTGTCCTATTCTTCAAGTTCTTCTTCTTTATTACTTCTTCTCATTATATTTTAATTGCGATCCTACTCTATCCAATCTCAATCCCTTTTATTTTCAACATCGGCTACCACTTGCCGCATATCCAACTAAGTATCTAGCTACCGTGTGCCATAGGAAACAAATAGAGCTATCGAACCGAATTTAACTAATTCCCCTTTCCACAAGACATGCATGGTTAATCAATAATAAAAGAAATTTGAGATAAGGATAGAAAAACTCAACACCAGAGAGTTTATACTTATTCGCCTGAAACTCAAGTCTTTGCAAGTTCTACTCTGATGAGAAGATTACAATGTAACTCTCTTTTCACTCTGCAACACTCTCTAAATACCACAACAATAACCACCTAGCTTCTAAGAACTATTACTGCAGGTTAAATGGTTTATGTTCTCAATCATTTCGGTGACTTTATTTCAATTTTTAGGCGGCTATTTCTAGTTTTCCGACAACCTATCCCTTTTTCGATAGCTTATTTTTATTTTTCGGCAGTAAATTAATTTTTCCGACATCTTGATTCCCTTATCCAACGACCTTTTAATTTTTCGGTGACTTATTTCACTTTTCCGACGTCCATTAATTTTTCGACGGTTAAACATTCCGCGACTATTATATAATATATGCCTTTTAATCTAATCTACAGTATAATAAACATGTACTCTTTCTAATAGGTTATATAATACAAATCTGGTATATACTAAACTATTAGATTATATAATATATACCTTTTATTATATAGTATATGCAACATATACCCAAAACATACTTCATATAATTCAAAACACTATAGGATGCCCACATAACAATACCATTGAAGTATGATTTAACATTACAAATTTTATGCAACATATATCCAAAATAAACTCCATATAAGTAACTTCAAATAAAATAGTACCATTGAAGTATTATTTCTAGGGGTATATGCTACATATATGATAACTCTCCAAAAGAAAGTTATTGTGGCATTATATTGGGCTAAATTGAGTGCAATTAAGAGAGTCCTAGTCATTAAAGCTCACCAAAATGAGAAATCAAGTGAGAAATAGGAAAGTCATATATGAAATTCTTGTTGTATTAATTATGGATAAATTCTAGCTTATCTTTGCTGTTTTTGGGCTGTTTTTACAGAATATGAAATTATTGGGAGCAGAGAAGTAGAAGCATAAGGATTTGTCAGGGCTTTTGGATGCTAGAGTGCCTAATGTTGGAGCATTGCTTGCGGCAAACATACATGGGCAGTGTAGTAATTTTTATTCACATGAAATTTACCCATGTCTGGACCATTTCTGCTTGTTGCCCTAAAATTGAGGGCGGATATAAAAGCTCATATAGGGCCAATCGACATAACAGATCCCAAGGAGAAATACTATCCTAAAGAGCCGAAGAGACAGAGCAAGGGGATATTCCATTTTTGGAGAGGAAGCTAACGAAGGAAGCTTGAAGACCACTAGTTTTTTAAGAGAGCTGGAGGTTTTTTTTTTTTTGTGTATTTCTTCAGTTTTCACCAAAATAGGTTGGTCATTTCTCTTACCCATTGTATTTTTCCTTTCACCCATGAACTAAACCCCATTTTTCGGAAGGGAGGGGGGATTACTTACTATAACTTTTGAATAGTAGCCTTTTAGCTCGAATGTATGCTGACAAGTATAGTTGTTTTATTCTTTCATCTCTCTGAATTTGTTGATCACCATTTTAAGTTTGTTTGCTCTTATATGGCTTGTAAGAGTATATGAGATGCATGTTTGGCTCTACTTGTGGTTAGTATACTCTTTTCTGGTAGGTTGTGAATGCTTAGGAATGAGATTCACCTAATTACGCTTGATAAACTGTTTGAATGCTTAATTATTTCGCAATGGAAGTTGTGAATATTCATGTTTGGGTAGCTCCAAAGGAAACCATGTTTGTTTAAGCACCAGCTATCTGAATTTGTTGATGCATCTGTGAGCAAGTTTTCACAGTGCTGTAACCTCCCTCGCCTCTATTTCATCCATTTGTACTCCTTTTTTTGCTAGAACTTCCTCGTCGCAGCATCTTTGGTTCATAGTATTTACATCGTTTTTACGCTTGTTAATCTGTTGTCTATTTCTTCTATTTCTTAGTTAAATATTATTGTTATTACTACTTTGGTCCGACTGGTATTCTTATGCATATTTCGTAGTAATAGCTTAGTCTTTGTGGATTTTGATCTTGTTTGCGCTACAATTGACAATATAGGGTACACTTGTACTTGGTTTAACGTGATTGTGTGAGCCTGCGACAATATATCCAACATATATTGACTAGTAATATAGTATATGCAACATATTCTAATTAATTTTTAGCAAATCTATAGTGTAAAGGTCTAGATTCATCTAAAAATTGGAGTCTATTTTTTATTTCTTTGTCGCAGCGTCTCTGGAGGCCGAGTTGGGTTTCGGTAGAAAAGACATTAGTTGTAGCTGTAGATGGTGAGTTTTGACACTCCCTTTCCTGGATGATTCCAAAAAATGGTGTTTTCCTACTCCAATTGGGTCCTGTGTCGTCAAATAAGGGATGAGTCGTCGGAAAGCTGCAAATAGCCACGAAATAGTGAAATAAAGTGACCAGAATGATTGAGAACATAAATCGTCGATCTTTGCATGAAGGTTGCTGCTGCAAGAAATGAAAAATAGATGGCAGTCAACATGGTGAAATTGTGAGCTTTTAGTGAAAAATGGAAACAAAACGTAGTGAATAGTTTTGAGGATTTTTGTAATTAAAATCCAAATTAATGAGTGTTCACACGTGATTTATCGAGAAATTTGTTTGGTGAAGTTGAACTTTGATTTTGCATATTTGTGTAGTAGATGCAATCTCTAGTCTTTATCCTCTGATCGTTTCTTTCGAACTTGATTTGAAAGTAGGGAAGCTTGTTCTTGACCTTGGATCGAAATCTTATGCATTTTGAAAGTCTTGAAGTGTTCAGAGTGAGAGATTCTTCAATTTGTTGTTTGAATTCGCCAACTTCTAAACCTTGAAATGAGGGGGACTCATCTATTTATTTACTTATGGGATTAGTACATTGATAGTCTATTTAGAAACTATAATTACATAAAAAGATTGAATGGTATAAAATTTACACTTTTGTCATGAAACAACCTCATTTATGATGGTACCCATTACCCAATTTACTAATATATCCTTTTGTATCTCACCTCAATATTAATTAATTTTAAAAATACAAAATTGGCTACTTGGGAGGTTACATTTTAAATCCCTTAAATTTTGCCTAATTTGACTTTCCAAAAGTGAAAAATATCAAATCCTGAAAATCCTCCATTATTGAAAAAATTTGAAAACCTCATTCCTCCGACTTTTCTTCTTCTTCTATCGTTATGTTTCCGTCCATTTCTTGGTTTATGGTTGTCGTCTGCGTTCCTTCGTCTCCGGCTACCGTCTCCATTCTTCTTCATCGCCGAAACTCCGTCTAGGTTCTCCTTCGTCTCCGGCCGCTCATCCATTGTTTTCGTCCGTTTATCCCGAGGTTTCTTTTTTGTCGCCAACCGCCCATCGATCATTCCTACCCTCCGTTTATCCCGACCATTGTCTAGTTGTCGACCGGAAGGTTTGTAGGTTATTTGTTTTCTTTGTTAATTGTAGAGGGATATTGTCGTATATACTTTATAGCCAGATATAGGTTATATCTTTATATAAGTGTATGTTATAATGGCTATAGTTTATATCACCATTGTTAAGTGTATGTTGCTTAAGTTTATAGCTGGATATAGTTTATATTTACATATAACTGAAAAGGTAGTCGGATATAGTTTATATTTACATATAACTGAAAAGATAGTCAGATATAGTTTATATATATATATATATATATATATATATATATATATATATATATATATATATATATATATATATTTCTATATAAGTAGAAATAAATAATTTAATAAATTATTTCAATGTAATAAATTTCATTCTTTAGTAGAATATATTAAGGAGTAAATTAGGGAATTATGAGAATAATTGATTTAGGTCCCACATTAATTTAATGTTTACAAAATCAAATTTGGAATATTAATCTTTTGCATTTAAATAAAAGACAAATTATAATAAATATAAATGTCATAAATAAGGTCAAATTTGACATTTGAAAAAACTTTTAAATCCAGAAACCTATAAAATTTGTAAACATTGGAACATTTGTGAAAATAAGTTTGCAAAATAGCTTATCCAAGACATTATCTCTTTACTTAGGGATTCACAAGTCTTTGGGAGCTTTGAGCTTGGATAATTTTGGATTTAACTGATAGACTTAAGCTCTATTTGAGTCATGAGTCCAATGTGATTTCAAAAAGGTCTGGGCTTGGGTGATTTTGAAGTCAACCCACGAACCTAGGTTCTATTTGGGTCATAGGACAAATTTAATTTCTAAAATTCTAGACTTGGGCTTGAGTGATTTTGAACCTAGTTCAGTCTTATTAAGTGAATTTATACTTACTTTAAAGAGTTAATATCTTCGACGAGCTGTTTTATAAATTTATTTTCACAAATGTCCAAAGTTTTCCAATTTTACATTTTTAGATTTATGTCTGTAGGATTTTTTAATTATACCAATTTTACCCTTATTTATTGCATTTATAGTTATTTTTTTAAATGTAAAAGATTTAAATCCCTAATTTGATTTTTAAACCTTCAATTATTGTGGGCCCCAAACCAATTATTTCCATAATTCCTTAATTTACTCATTCATATATTAATTACAAAAAAAATTATCATGCTTTCAAATTCGAAATTAATTAATGTGTAGATTTACCCATGATTTAAAATTGAAAATATACCCATCATTTTCTGCAAGTTTCATTATCCACGATTTTTGCACGTTTCATTTCTTCCCAAAATCTTGGATAAACGGACGGAAACAATGGACGAGCGGCCGGAGACGAAGGAGAACCTAGACGGAGTTTCGGCGACGAAGAAGAACGGAGACGGCGGCCGAAGACGAAGGAACGCAGACGGCAACCATAGACCAAGTAATTGACGGAAACATAACGATAGAAGAAGAAGAAAAGTCGGAGGAATGAGGTTTTCGAATTTTTTCAATAATGGAGGATTTTGGGGATTTGATATTTTTCACTTTTGGAAAGTCAAATTAGGTAAAATTTAAGGGATTTAAAATGTAACCTCCCAAGTACCAATTTTGATTTGGGAGTGGTTTCTTATAGTGCAAAAAAGGTGATTTTCTTATAACCTCTCTCTCTTTTAAAACTCATCTCTCTCTCTTGTCCAATGTTTTCTTTTCTTCATTCTTTTTTTTTTTAATTTTCTGTTATTTGGTTTTCATTGGCATGTGCCTTTTTTCTTGGTTCTTTTTTTTCTACTATTTGTTTTTTCCTTGGTGTTTTCTTATTATTTTTTTTGTTGGTTTTTTTCTACATTTTGTTATTTGTTCTTTTAATTTTAGTTATTATAAAAAACTATATTTCTTTCCTCCCATAAATTAGGATTGAGTAACAAATTAACTCACTCATTCAAAAACTCAAAACAAAATTTTAGAACTGAAATCTTAAAGAATTTAATCAAATTTTCATAAAAAAAAAATGTTTAGAATGATTTTTAAATAATTTAACTTAATAAAAATAAATTGACTACCAATTTTTTATTTAAAATCATCTAATGTAAATTAGTGGTTCAAAATTGATTTTTGATTAGTTTTAATACAAATCTGACATCATTCCCCTCAACAGGAAGCACATGTATATTCCCATTAAATTTTGTTAACATTTTCATGCACAACCAAACATAGAGATATGCGACAACTCAAGCGTATGAACTACTCTAGCCACTTGAATCCAATCGTATAAGTGGTTTCAACCCGAAAGGGTAAGTGTTAGATGGATTACCTTTGCAGTCGTTACCTTGAGCAGATAGAATACTCACTATGCTCGAGAGCAGAAACACTCCACGAGTTTAGTGATCAATTAAACAAGCATGCTCCGAGAGGTAAAATATGATATCTTAAGATCAACCACACAAAGCAAATCGATATTTGGGGGGGGAGGGGGTCAAAAGGGTGAGAAAACTCTCAATTTTCAAATCCTATATCAAATCAAAGGTGTTCAATACAAGAGGGAGCAAGTTTACAAGGACAATTGTAAAAATTAAAACAATCTTTCCTAAAAGAAAAAAGTTGCCTAAACCAAAAAGCGAATAAAATAAAACAAAAGATAATTCCATCAAATGTTTGAAAATAATTTAGGAAAATCCTTTCCAAAAATGTTTTGGAGTTGTAGCAAGGCAAGGTGGTTTTCGCACCAAAGGGGGGCTGGCGGCATGAACGGATGGGCACTAATGGGGGTTGGCGGTGTGGCGTACACATGAGGGCAGGTGGTTGGGCGCTGATTACGCTTGTTTACATGCGTAAAAAGAAGGTTTTAGATGTTGTTTTTACTATGTTTTAACTTTGTTTCGGACTTTTTCTCGGTCGTTTGAGTTCCAATTCATGCAAAATTCATATATGATGGTTTGTGGTTGACTTATATTGTATTTATGACATTTTAGGACCATTTGGGAGTGCAAATTAATCAAAAGAAGCAAAAAGACGGAAAAAACCTTCATTGGAGGCGCTAGGCGCCTGGTAGGCTGCAGAAATCCTGGTTTTCTTCCAACTTTGTCCTTAATGAAACGCGTCTTCCAATGCGTTTTGGTGGTTCCAACCGATGCATACGTGTAGAAGAAGTGTTCCACTATCAGTTTGAGCATGATTTGGTCAGTCAAAGGAGTTGGAAATGGGTGATCCACCAGCGTTTTAGGACCTACCTAACCAATTCTGCACAGCTATAAATTCTGCAGAGCTTCTCCACCAAATTCATCAAGCCTTGCTTCCTTCTCTTGATCATTCTTAGTGTTTCTTTGTTGCTTTCTTTATAAAAATCCAGCACTTAGCTTATCTTTACTTTGCCTTTACTTTTATTTTAGTTAAGAGAATTGTCTTTTTGGAGGAAAGAGCACGTGACACTCCCCCTTGCTTGAAAGAGAAGAGCGAAGCTCTCAATCTTGAGCAAAACTCTCCGTTAGTTAACTTTTGTTTTTCACACATGCATTTCAATTTCAACCATTTTACTTGCTGTATTTTCTTCAATATGTCTTTCTAAATTCCCGTCTCTAGCCCGGTTATGGATAGTTAGCCTTTTATTTCTAAAAAGGGTTGCTAAGAAGTAGTGTTTTTGCTTTCCACTCATTGCTCAACATGTTTTCCCAAAAGGTTAGGATTTAGAGAAGGTCACTGTAAGTCTTAACAAGTCAATACTGAAAAGGTTGCTTATTTGCATTGTTGAGTGGTTAAACCGAGGAGAGGAGCGCCTTAGACATAAGGGTTCCGGTTAAGTAGCCTAGACATAGGACCTTAACCCGAGGTTGCGACTATTTCCATCCTAAAACTAAGATATCTCTCATAATAGACATATTAGGGAATGTCTTAAGACTTTAAACTTGCTTAGACATAAGTCAAGTGAAAAGCGTAGTCGTTGGTTCCTAAAGTAAAATGCATATCGTCCTTAGCGTATCCTTGATTCTTTGTTGGCTAACTTAAAGTAACTCGGGCTAGGTTTTACCATTATAAGACCAAATCCCAAATCCAAAATCATTATTTGTGACCACTTCCCATTTTACAAGAATCACTCATTTCAACGTTCACTATTCATTAAAACTTTAGAGTTTGGAAATTATTTAGAAGTCCTTGAGGATCGATACTTGGATACTCCATCTATTTTATATTACTCTGACAGGTGTGCGCTTGCATCTATAGAATTGTTACCACGCTTAGTGCGTGCGTTCAACATAACCTCAATCAGGCGCGCGCGCAGAAACGTACGCGGGGACGTGTGTTGGGGCTTTGGTAGGTAAGGACATATGTTGCTTTCCCATAACCTAGGTGAATGAAAGTGCAAGTGTACACTATATTCTTGCCGATTATAGTATAAACATGGTCGAAATCCACAGGGACTAAGGATGTTACTTTAAGCATGCATTTAAGAATACCAAAAAATATAAATAAAAGATAAATATTGTTTGTAGAATTATAACTAAGTAAATAAAACACAGAAAGAAATTCCAAGAGAGAAATATTGTGATAACAGATGCTGGGGTAAAGAAATGTTGTAGCAAAACGAACAGAACGGGGAAACAGTTAATGAGATGGAAACATGGGAGATCGTGACATGCTTTCACTCGCTCACAGAAGATGCTCTAGTATAAAATCGCTACTAATGCTCAAACCGACGTGGTTCCCTTCCGAGACGCCCAAATATGAATATCTACAACTTCCATTGCTAAATACCCAAGCATAAAGAATAGTTTATAAGCATGGTTAGGCGGACCTTATCCCTAAGCATCAACAAATTTACTAAAAAAAAGTAACTAACCACAAAGAGAGTCAAACACGCTACCTATATACCCTTCCGAGTCATACAAGAGTAAACAAACTGATAAATGTGGCTAGCATAGATCAGTAAGATGAAAATATTATATAAATTCTATTTAAGAGCAGCAAAACCAGCTAGAAAGCCTCTCTGTTCACAAGCTACAACAAATAATCTCCCCAAAAAATGGGGTTTAGTTCATGGGGAATGGGGAAAATACAATAGGTTAAGAGATAAACAACTCATTTGGTGAAAAAGCTTTGAAAAATTCTCTGAAACCTCCTGCTCAGTGAGAAACCAGCAGTTCCAGCCTGATCCAGATGGCTTCTTCTCGAAATGGGGGCAACTTTCCCTGTGTTTAGCACGTTTTGGGACAATTTTCCTCTCTTGGGATCTTTTTCCCCTTGGGGATTGATAATGAGACAGCCACATCTTGTTGCTTTTATAGCTCTCCAAAAATTAGGGCAAAACTCAGTAAAACGCGAATTGTATGGACAAAAGTAAAAATCTCACGTGTTACTACTGCCTAGGAATTTCTGCAGCAAGCGATGCTCCAGCATTGACATGCTCTGGCACAACAACGCTCCGACATTTCTCCTCTAATCCTGACATTCTACTACTCCTCAGCAAGTTCTCCAAAATTCTGCACAATTAAACCAAAAATAGGGAAAATAAGCATGAAATTGCGTAAATTCAACAACATGAGGATTTAGAACATGGTAATCATCTTTTTCACTCAATTCCTCACTTAAGCATGCAATTTAGACACAAATGCCCTCACATTAAATCACAAATTAACCCAAATTATTAATAAAATAACTTTCTTTTCGAGAGTTATCACACCCCCAAACTTGAATCATTGCTTGTCCTCAAGCAAGACTACACCTTGCAACTCACAAGAAGTACTGAAAATGTAATACATCACATCTTGCACTTAGCTCTACTTACTCGGTCACCCACAATGCACACACATTTGAGAGCTCATTCATTCTACTTCCACCTTGGATAACAAAAGAGAGTAGCTAAGATCTTGCTCTAACTCTAGCAAAGGCTATTTTCCTAGACTCTAGCATCCTCCTACTTTTACTTTCACAAACCCGACCCACCTAGAGACTCCTTTCTCAAATTCCCTTTCACTTGCCTTGAACCGTTAGCTCTTTTATTACTGTATTGGGCTCTCACCTATGGGCTACTAGCCCTTCCTAATCCTGCAGCCTCTAATGATAATTGAGTTTTTTTTTTTTGTTTTTTTTTGTTTTGGGTTGAATTACAAGATTAGAAAGATTCATAGTTGTACAAAATTGAGCTAAAAAGTGTTAAAAGCAAAGCAAATGCGTGCACCCCCAAACTTAAAAGCTTGCATTGTCCTCAATGCAACTAAAGAAAGAGCATGAAAATGCTCCAGCATACCCCCAAACTAGCAACGAAGAAAATATGAGTAGTTCAGAATATTTTCGCTAAGCTGATATGGACTATGGGTGGGGAAAGAAACTGGCATCTAATACAAGAGAAGGTCCAATAAAGTAATACGAAAGTAGGGCCTGGACTTGGATAGGTGAGCTATTGAAAATTGTCAACTAAGTGTTTGTGGCTTATGAAGGTTACTAATAGGGGGATGCTAGGGCTTCGATACTAAAACCTAAGCTAGAGAAAGAGCAAGAACTGTTGCTACCTGCAACTGAAGCCTCAACATCGACAAAACTTTAGAACCACAAATGCACATAACATTGACACTACTAGATAAAGTAGAGCATGCACAAGATGCAAGACGCACAACATTTACAGAAACATTCTTTTTCATTTCATTTTTCTCAAGGGGTGGTAGCTAACCGTGAAAACTAACATGCTGAAAATTAAACCCACAAAGAATTATAAGCAGGAAACAAAATTGAAAGGCAAGGAAATGTTAAGTAGCAGCAAGAGGAAATTAACTCCTTTTTTCAAACATTTTTTTCTTTGGATTTTTTATTAATGCTGGGTTTTCTTGTTTGAAAACGATGCTCCAGCATTGCAGCTACTCTATCATGATTCCTTTTGCTTTCCATAGAATTGAAATTACACAATCTGCTTTTAATTCTTTCCTGAAACAAAAGAGGCAGAAATTACTAATAAACAAAAACTTGCCTAACTACCAATTAAATAACAAATAAAAACAATAACAAAGAATTTCAATCATCACAAACTATAAGGAGAATGAAATTGATTTTGCAATTAAAATACTTCCCCTTATATCATTTTTTCTCTTCTTTTTCTTCTTCTTCTTGGGGGCTATCATCAGCATCAGAAGAACCCTCTTGGCTTGAACTACTCCACAAATATATTATTGTGGTAACACTTTAAATTCGAATCTAGGCGCTTCTTTCTTTAATTGTTTCATCGGGCTGAATTGCTTCCCTTCCGACTCTGGTGGTTCAAATATCCTTTCAAATTGATTTTCCTTCTTTTCTTCAATTCACAGACTTGATGCTTCATTTAGCTCAATTTTGACCGATGTTCCAACAATGCTCTTATGGATATTCTTATGTTGTAGCTCATTTGAAGTTTCTTTAATTTGACTCTCAATTTCAGTTTCTGCATTGATTTGAGCATTCTCTTTCTCTGGAAGGATGGGATATGGTGGAAGCAATGTGTTGCAACTCATTACTATTTGAGTTCGTTCTTTCTCCTCCCATTTAAGTGTCTCAATATTGCTCGAGAGAGCTTCATGCGGTCGCTTTCTTAATTATTCTACAACTTGCCCCATCTGAACTTCCAAATTCCTTAAAGAGACTGCTTGACTTTGAATTATAGCTACTTGATTTTGAATGGTAAACGCTTGATTTTGAATGGTAGCATCATTCTTAGCCATGTAAGCTTTAATAAAGCTTTCCAAAGAATTTAATGAACTTACAGCTTGCTTGGCAGGTTGATGTTGCTCAACTTTGAAAAATCCTGGGGAAAAATTTTCTTCTTGGAATGCTGGAGCATTATATTGTCCTAACTGACCTTGTCTATATTGGTTTCCTCCCCATCCAAAATTTGGGTGTTGGCCCCATAATGAATTCTACGTATTGGAGTAGGAATTATTTTGATTTGTTGGATTCCATAGGCAGAGATCAAAGTGGTGCTCTCCTTCACAGTAGGAGCATGAAATTGCATGGATACTGCTGACTCCTACTCTGGCATTAGATGTTCCAGCATTAGACATATTCTTCATCATCATGTCCTCTAGATTTGAGATCTTTGTACTTATCGAAGTTAGCACATCATCATCATGCATTCCTCTTGAATTTTTATCCACAACTGATCTTAGGTTCGACCATTGGTGATGGTTAGATGAGATTCGTTCAAGGATGTTGAATACTTCAGCATATGACTTTGATAGGAGATCTTCATTTGCACAAGCATCTACCACTAACCTTGTAGCTTCATTCAACCCAATATAATATGTCTCGATCTGAATACACTTGGGAATACCGTGGTATGGGCACTTTTGCAAAAGCCCCTTGAACCTCTCCCATGATTCGCTCACAAATTCCCCTTCAAACTGCTGAAAGTTATTGATGTCGCAACTTTGCATTTTTGCTCGGTGGAAAATACTTCAACAAAAACGTTTTTACCAATTCATTCCATGTAGTGATGGATCTTGATGGTAGAGAGTGCAGCCATATCCTAGCATTCTTCTTCAGCGAAAATGGGAACAATTTCAGCCTCAATGCTTCCTTCATTACTCCTCTAATCTTAAACGAATTACTGACCTCCAAGAAAATATCTCAGATGAAGGTGGGGATCTTCTGATTCATGACCCCCAAACTGTCCCACAGTTTGGAGCATTTGAAACATTACGGGTGTAAGCTCAAACTCATTAGCATCTATATCCATCTCCACTATAGCTGGATTAAAATTATAAAACGCTAGAGCCGTGTATGCTCTAATAGCTCTATCCCTGTCATCTGCTAACAGGATAGCATTTAGTGGAGGGGCTGCTGCTGCCCCAACAACCTCTTCCTCATGCATTTCCTCAACTACCATATTCGGCGCTTGCGAATTCAAATTGCGATTCCTCTCCTGCTCTTGTATTCTCTGCCCATTTCTCCTCTTATGAGGCGTTCCTTCAATTTGTTCATCAAGCAGAAATTCTAACCCTTGGAAATCATACATCAACCTACAAAGCAACCAAAATATAGCTAAGGAAACTCTTTACGAACCACATTCTTAACCAAAATAACTTAAAGTAAAATAACTTAGTCCCCGGCAACGGCGCCAAAATCTTGTTGCTTTCCCACAACCTAGGTGAATACAAGTACAAGTGTACACTATATTCTTACCGATTGTAGTATAAACAATGTCGAAATCCACAGGGACTAAGGATGTTACTTTAAGCATGCACTTAAGAATACCAAAAAATTCAAATAAAAGATAAATAGTGTTTGTAGAATTATAACTAAGTAAATAAAACATAGAAAGAAATTCCAAGAGAGAAATATTGTGATAACAGATGCTGGGGCAAAGAAATGCTGTAGCAAAACAAACAGATCGGGGAAATAGTTAATGAGATGGAAACATGGGAGATCGTGACATGCTTTCACTCGCTCACAGAAGACACTCTAGCATAAAATCACTACTGATGCTCAAACCGACGTGGTTCCCTTCCGAGACGCCCAAGTATGAATATCTACAACTTTCGTTGCGAAATACCAAAGCATAAAGAACAGTTTATAAGCATGGTTAGGCGGACCTTGTCCCTAAGCATCCACAAATTTACTAAAAAAAGTAACTAACCACAAAGAAAGACAAACACGCTACCTATATACCCTTCCGTGTCATACAAGAGCAAACAAACTGATAAATGTGGCCAGCATAGATCAGTGAGATGAAAATATTATATCAACTCTATTTAACAGCAGTAAAACCAGCTAGAAAGCCTCTGTTCACAAGCTACAACAAAGGATCTCTCCCCAAAATGGGGTTTAGTTCATGGGGAATGGGGGAAATATGGGTTAAGAGAGAAACAACTCATTTGGTTAAAAAGCTTTGAAAAATCCTCTAAGACCACCAGCTCAGTGAGAAACCAGCAGTTCCAACCTCCTCTCAATGGCTTCTTCTCTAAATGGAGGCAGTTTTCCCTGTGTTTAGCACGTTTTGGGACTATTTTCCTCTCTTGGGATCTTTTCCCCCTTGAGGACTAATAATGAGACAACCCTATCTTGTTGCTTTTATAGCTCTCCTGAAAATTATGGCAAAACTCAGTAAAACGTGCGTTGTATGGATAAAAGTAAAAATCCCGCGTGTTACTGTTGCCCAGGAATTTCTGCAGCAAGCGATGCTCCAGCATTGATATGCTCTGGCACAACAACGCTCCGACATTTCTCCTCTAATCCTGGCATTCTGCTGCTCCTCAGGAAGTTCTTCAAATTCTACACAATTAAACCAAAAATAAGGGAAATAAGCAGGAACTTGAGTAAATTCAACAACATGAGGATTTAGAACGTGGTAATCATCTTTTTCACTCAATTCGTCACTTAAGCATGCAATTTAGACACAAATGCCCTCACATTAAAGCACAAATTAACCCAAATTATTAAAAAAATAACTCTCTTTTGGAGAGTTATCAGCATAGAGAGTTATCAGCATCGTATGTTGTTGGCTTTTGGCTCTTCGTCTCGGTTAATTAATTAAATTAATTAATATTTTGATGATAACAAATACACTTAGTATTAATTGTTTTTGGTGTGTAAGAATTATTGTTATAAAGCATAAATTTATTATAAGCCTCAATCATATTCGATGATTGATTGTAACACATATTTTGTTATTAGACGATTGTAGTGTTTTAAAGTGTCTGTAGCGCAGAGCTCGATACGACGATTCCAACGGATTTTGAATTACCCAAATCGGAGCTCAAACGAAGAAGTTATAGCCGAATGAAGTTGAAAGGATAAATTTCCAAGGTGGATGACGTGACAGTTGAATCCTACATGGACGAATAGAAGAGGACATGTGGCAAGCTGCATTTTTTTAGTTTATAAAAGAAATGGGAAAGAAAAAAAAAGGAGAAAGTGCGTTGGGCAAATTAAAAAAAATGAAAAACAAAAAGAATGAGCCGATTAAATTTATGCTTGCCTTGATTGTGCTTCATGTTATCTCACACACCACCTTGATTACATTTCTTGAATGGTTTGTCATCATAAAAAAGGGGAGATTGTTGGCTTTTAGGACTTTAATCTCGAATTTAATTCATTAATATTTTGATGATAACAAATACACTTAGTATTAAATGCTTTTGGTGAGTAAGAATATTGTTAAAAAGCATAAATTTATTATCAGCTTCAATCATATTATATGATTTATTGCAATACATATTTTGTTATTGGACAATTTTATTGTTTTGAAGTGTCCGTAGCGCAGAGCTCGATACGACGATTCCAACAGATTTTGAATTACCCAAATCGGAGCTCAAACGAAGAAGTTATA
>NW_019104700.1:176880-202634 GCF_001995035.1 Momordica charantia
TTTAGTGTTTTAAAGTGTCTATAGCGCAGAGCTCGATACAACGATTCCAACGGATTTTGAATTACCCAAATCGGAGCTCAAACGAAGAAGTTATAGCTCAATAAAGTTGATAGGATAAATTTACGAGGTAGATGACGTGGCAGTTGAATCCTACCTGGACGAATAGAAGAGTACATGTGGCGAGTTGAAACTTTTTACTTTATAAAAGAAATGGGAAAGAAAAAAAAGGAAAAAGAGCGTTGGGAAAATTAAAAAAAAAAAAGAGAGAGAGAGAGAAAGAGCTGTGGGCAAATTTTAAAAAAATAAAATAAAATAAAATCAACAGAGACGCCGACAAGAAAAGAGAAAAAAAAACGAAAAAGAAATTTGAATCTTTAGTTATATTTTATTAAATTAAATCTCAATCTTTGATTTTCAATTATTAAAGATCCAATGGCTCAAATTTAATTTAGATTTTAAATTTTTTTCCAACGTTTTCCTCCTCTATTTAAACCCGTCCTTCTCTCAAAATTTTGCCCTCATCCTCTCCCAATTTTCTCTCCAATTCATCCGTTGTTCATCTCTACAAAAGTTTCAATGTTCCTTTAAATTTGTTGTGGGAGATTTTATTTGAGAGATATTTGTGCTTCCAATTTTATTTCTCTTTGCCAAATTGATGGTCTTATTTGTAAGAATTTTTCTTACAAATTTGTGAGAAATTTTTTTTATATCTACTCTTTGAAAGTGTTTATAAATTCGTTGTTCAAATTTCAAATCTTTGTAAGGGTTGCTCTTGAGCCCGAAAAAGAGCGTTGTAACGGTTTGATCCAAAACCATGGAAAGGATCAGGTTCGTTCTTGCTCAATGAACGTTGTACCGATTGGACTCTAAGCCGTGGAAAGAGTCAAGTTCTTCAATTGTACACCGAAGAGGAGCTTGAGAAGTGGAATAGACCGATTGTTGCCGAACCACTATAAATTTCCAGTGTCACTTTCTCTAACTCTTCTTCTATTTAATTTATGCAATTAATTTTATATTTTTATTTGTTGCATGAATTAATTGCTATAATTTATTCTTCATGTTTATTATGAATCTTTACATTAGAACTAATTAGAATGCTTGAAATGTATGTCTAATTTATTGAATAATTTATGTTAATGTTATTTATTCATAAAAAATTTATATAATTGTTTGAATTGGACCCATCGTATTAAAAAGTTTATAAATTGTGATTAAACTCTATTCACCCCTCCCCCCCTTTAGGGTTGTCATACCGATCCAACATAGGTGGCGCGCACAGGTGAGTGGTAGTGGGCGTGCGCTGAGGCTGGGAAGCGAGGCATGGGCGTGCGGGCGTTAGCGTCAAGCGTTGTGAGGTTAGCATGGTAGAGGCAGGCGTGCGGTAGGGGCGCTGTGAGTTTAGCGCATTGGTTGGGTGGCGCGCGGGCGTGCTGGCATGGTACATGGGTGGTGCATCTGGTAAGGCATGTCCTCACAATGGGCTCCTCAAGCGTCGTAATCTCGATGAGTCACTTGTGTTGGACTTTGGTGCCTTATTTTTCTTCCTCATATATGGAGCTAATTTTGTGTTGCACATATTTTTCCTTGGCTCGTTACATGTTGTAAGGATGTTTTCCAACTAATTGTGTTACCAAATAAAGTGAAAACATACACCGATGTGCTTCACCGTTTGTCTGGCAGCGTAGTTTGCATCAACATATCCCACTAAAGGGCTCTTTGTTTTTTGGGAATGTAGATGTTCGGAATTTTAGATGTTCAACATCTCAAATAGTCATGTTTGTTTCGTAAGAAAATTTATTAAGGATGTCTGGGAATATTTGGATAGCCATGTTTGTTTTCCAGGATTTGTTCTTGGGAATGTGTTAAATTTATAAAATTTATTTATGACCAATGTATTGCTTTAAAATTATATATTTATGATAATAAATATTATTCATAATATAATTCCTTCAAATATTAAAAATAAATCGAGATATTATATAATTTAATTGCGGTTTATTTTATATGTAAATGTAATGTACAAATATACTTAATTTCATAATATTGCTTATTGGACAATAAGTCTATTAATTTATTTAAATTATAAATTTAAAAATAAAAATAAAAATTTTTTGAGGGAAAATAAAGAAATTTGATGAAAGAAAATATATGAAAAAAAAAATGAAGGGCAAAAATGTAAAGAGCGGATGCCCTCAACACGGAAATCTTGGATACCCACATTTCAAAAAGGCGTCCAAAACTCGTTAGATGCCTCCCGTACGGGCATCCTACGATAACATGACATCTTGAGATGCCCGAGTATCATACATTAGAATCCAGATGCCCGTCCAATGGAAATCTTGGATTCCCACGAAACAAACTGCCCCTAAGGGATAAACACCTCTGTAATCTCCTCGAGTATATGCTAAGCTGACTGTTAGTAGCTTTTTGACCCAAACTCTCATAATTGATCCTTGAGATAAGCTTGGTGGCAGTATGATCGCAGCATATAGTTATCTTTAATTATCAAACATCTTATTTCCAAATTATTTTAATCTCAGACATCTTATCAAAGACTACTTTTTTGAACTTCCAACCAAATAGCATCTTAAACTTCCAACCAAATAGCCTTAAATGGACACGCGATTCGCCATAATCTATGCCGCATGCTCACAATCCCACGGCCCAACCTCACTAATACTTATTTATGCAGGGAGTTGTGTCTTATTTTCTTGGTTTGTATTATACTTTATCGTCATATTAGTTTTTCTATACTTAATTGGGTTTTCTATACCTTATTGTTTTATAAGTTTCATTTTGGATTTGTAATATAATTTATTGTTATTTTTAACGAAATTTCTTGATTCGAATGACTACAAATTTTGCAAATTATAAATTTCACTTAGTTAATTATTGTTTTATTATCTGTTTTTAGTATTGAATATGGATCTAGGACATACTGATTTGACTCAATTATAATTACAATTAATATGAAAAATTTAATCTATAATGTAGAGAAGTGAGGCTATAGCATGTCACACATAGATTAACACTTAGTGTCATATATCTAACAATCTGAGAATATTGGATTCATCTAATTGGAGTGACATCTTATTTACTACTTTGGTGGAACAATAAACACTTGGAACTCAATCATTCCATGTGCCTAATAGAGAGTACATTATTACATTGTAGGACATTATTGGGTCAATTTGGGTTATCTCTTGAAAAGAGCATGTTACTGGATCATTACATTCAGATTAGACACATGTATGAGGATTTATTAGGAGTACCTCTCCAATTTATGGGGTCTAGATTAATCATACTACGGTTGGTAGGACATTTCACAAAATTACCCTTGATGCTAATGACCTCGCAATTTAGAGATATATAAGAACATATATTATGCAAATTCGACAAGCTTGTTCATTTTATTACAAGTGTTGGCTTGAAATAGATTTTCTACCATTGCAACACGACAGTGGCCGATCAATAGGTTGGAAATCCTATCAATGTCCCTGTATATTTTTTTTATTGAAAAATTATATAATTGAATATATTTTGTAACATAGAATGATATTTTAATTGTAACCCAAATATGTTGATCTAGTATCAAATTCCATTTGCCCACCTAGGTAAAAGTACCATTCCTTTTACTACTTGTAAAAGCAAATATTAGTCCAAATTATTGATTTATTATTAACTTCGTATTAGGCCAACATACACACTTAATATTATGGGCGAGACATTTGGTTGACTCTAATTAATCTTATATATTTTCATATCATAGGTTGACATCAACCAAATCGAATTTTGGAGTAATTTGAACCGAAACAAAATGTGCTATCATATTTTGTTACAAACACATAATTGCATCACATGAACTTAAAAGGTAAATATGATCATGATTGATGTCAGCAGCATACAAACTAAGTATGATCGTCAACAACATACAATATATATCACTATCTTGTTAACACATGATCATTGTAACTTCGATGATATAAATAAATTGATTGATTGTCACATGATTATCTATCTTAGTACAATATAATCGTGAGAAAGTATATCTCCAACCAAGAGGTTGTGAGGTCAATCTTTTAATCTCATGGACTGATCGCATGTTAACAGTACTTTACTTAAATTGGCTAGTTATACTATTAAATTTAAATTACATATATTCTTACATTTTTTTTAATTACTCAATATATTTGTTAGACAACTATATGTGATAGTATATTCAAGATACATATGAGATTATTCAAAACACCAATATACCAATTGTTAATATTATTACTAGCTCCGATAGGAGACACGCTCATTCTAGGCCTTAACGACTAACCGAAGATATTTCAGATTCAGATTTGATCTCCTATAGTTGACGATCTACAAGTTCAGACAGATATTACATCGAGTTCAATTCATCACTAAATTATTAGGCACCTGACTCATTACCACCTGTTACCTACATATTTAGCCTATTTGGCTGAATTTTGATCTACTTTTAAATCGTGTTATATTTATTAAAACCCCTTTTTAGAGGTGCAGTAAAAGCAGCCCCTATTTGAGGACAAAAGCAAGACACCTCTAAAACCTAAGCAAACTTTAAACGTTTCTCATCTAATAATATGAACTTGCACTCCCCAGAATTTGGATTAGAAACCAAATAAACAATCTTAATCCTTCAATGCATGAGAATAATCTATGTTCATGTTGATGCCTCATCATCTCTCACTTGAATCACTTGTATGAATAAGCCAAAAATCAAAAAATGTTAAAGCATTATGATTTTTTAAATAACTATGAATTTTTAGTCAGTCAAAATCAATTTTAAAAATATTTCAATAGTTTTATGACTGCATAATCAAAAATAATATTGAAAGTTCTAAAAACACTTTTGAAAGCACTTGAAAGAAAACTCTTTTAAATGCGATTTACTTGTAAACACTACTCTTAGAAGTCATCTCAAAGACAACAAAGATTCTCTTATTAGTACCTTTTCTCGAAAATTCGAACCAATAAAAGAATAGATCAAAAATTATGATACAATTTTCTATTCCCTCTCTAAGTCAAAATTTCATTGCTAGTCCCTCACTGAAGAAATTAAGTAGAACTTTGGGGTGGAATTCAAATCAATACTTGGTTGAGCAAAATGCATCTTCAAAATCCATTCATCGAAAGGAAGTAGATCGCGTTCTAGTAAGAGATACTAACTTCCTTTTCACACATCTCATGGACATGATCTCTGGCATCTGTTAAAGCACTCTGCAATGAGATCAAAATAAACCTCATTAAGAACAAAAAATCATATTATTAGATGAGGATGAAGAAGAGGTGATAATACAACCTGTCCAAATTTGGTTAGGAAGTTATTGGCAAGATTCAAGGATGTAACTGCTATGTCCTCGTTCGCTTTGAGTGCTTGAGCAATGGCAAAAGCACCCGGATCCTGCATTAAAAATTAGAACGAGAATAACAATGTGAAACTGGATTATTGATGTCGAGACGGAAAACACACAAGGTCCAGAAGCACATACCCTTATTTCATTGAAACCTAAATCCAGTGAAGTCAAAGCTTCATTAACCACTTTCAAGCTGCGAGCAAGGCAAATTGCACCCTGCAATTAAACGGTGGCAAAATAAACAAAAAGTTCTAATATCAGATGAGTAGCTCCATTTCTATTAATGAACTCGATATTACATGTACGGCTACAAACCTCGTCCCGCAGTCCATTGCCCCGTAAATCCAAGACAGATATGGTAGTATTATATTTCAGAGTTTCCGCAACAAATTCAGCACCCTTTGGTCCTATCTGCAGACCATTTTCTGTAATAAATTAGACGAGACTTTTCTTTTTTTCCTTTTTTTTTTTCCTTTTTACTGGTTATATTATAAAACCAACCAGAGTCACATCCTTCACCTTACACCAACCAAGCTTGAGGTTTTTAACATTTCCATGGAACTTCAGCACCTCGGATAAAGCCTTCACTCCTTCTGGTCCAATGGGATTATAGGCAACTTCCAACTGTTAAGTGAGTGTGTGAGAGAGAGGAAGTTATTAAGTATTTCCTGTATCACAAAAACGATAGAAGTTAAACATTCTTAAACAGTAGATGGCTCACTGTTGTGATGGCATCGTTGTCCTTCAATGCTTGTGCAATCTCAGTAATACCCTCGGCATGTATGTTATTCCCTCCCTGTAAAGAAACCCCACAAAAAAAAGTCATTCATCTTTAATTTATAGTTAGGCAAGAGAAGATGAAACGTGAAAATATACAGAAAATCATGGCCCCTCACCACGTCTAAAGTTTTTATTGTCCGATTTTGCTTTAGAGCATCTGCAATCTTTTCAGCACCCTGGAAGATAAAAGATTTATCTCTGCTAAAGTTTGCAAATAATTTAATAAATCCAATACCTCTGCAGAATATACATATATATACTAAAATTATAATTTGGAATTTTGAACTTGTGTACACTAAAATTTCCTACTATTTTCTCTTTTCTTGATCTCAATAATTTATTGTTGTTAGTTGCTACTTTACTTTATACAATTGAAATTATTAGCATTGCTACTTTTGTTTCAATAAATTATAAAGTCAAAATGGAAATTTATTTATTAATATATTTGAATTCTTAGACTCGTGCTCTATGAACTGATCAAGTATTTAACAACTTGATTTCAAAATTATTGTGTTTGTTTCACAAGTTTACTGAACTGAAGATGGTGAGTTTAATTTCAAAATTTCCCTAAGAACTGATTACAATGTTAGAATAGTTTCTAAATTCTTTAAAGAGAGCACACCAAGAAGCTGCAAATGAAAATAATATTTTGGTTAATGATGAGTTTAATTTTGCAATCCTAAGTGAAAGTGTCTATGAGGAAAAAAAAAATGTCAAATGGTTTTTTGCTTTCTTAAAAAAATAAAAAAATAAAAATTTTCAATTCAATAGATGATATGAAATTACAAAAATGGAAAGGAAGTCAAGCTTGAGCTCTCTTTCACTTGGCAGAGAGGACATCTAAATAGTTTCTAAGGTGTCACAAGTTTGTTCTAAGCCATTCAAGGTTTTGTTGCTCCTCTTCAGCCAAAGAGAATCTATTTAGAAATAAGCAGCTAAGAAAAGTATGACCTTGTGATTTTGCCCCTTCCTTGCACAAGGGAAGAGCACCTTTTCTGTATCAAAATAGGAGATGTTTATACTCATGACTAAATTCTAAAATGTAAGAAGTTTACTTGTTTAGGGTATCTGGCATGCCAAATGATTGTGTGTGAAGGGGGGCAAGAAGAAGCATATTTGTTTTGCCAAAGGCATGTAGAAGCATCAATGTACCGGTTTTTTACAATAAACTTACTCAAGGCTCGTCCTATGGCCTTATTAAGGTAACTGACTAGGGAAGCAACTCTTTATCTACAAGTCACCTACAATGATACGGTCCTTTTCTCATCTCTTCATAAGTATTACATCAACAATCTATTTAATACTATGAAGATCTTTAAGCATCAAATCACAACATCAACTATGGCAAATCTGAGATCACGGGAATCATTGTTGAGAATTACTCCCAGAAGTATGAGTTCAAACCCCGTGATGGCCACCTACCTAGGAATTAATTTCCAATATGTTTCTTTGGCAACCAAATATAGTAGGATCAGACAGTTGTCTCGTGAGATTAGTGGATGTACTTGCAAGCTAGCCTGGACACTCACGGATATCAAAAAAAAAATCTCTCCCGAGGGTGCATTGCTTTAAGTTTTGGTTGCAAGTCAGTAACTAGCTCAACTACTGTTAGGGCTTCCTCTTAATGGCAATTATTGCATTTCTTCGCTTTTGGGCTCCAATAACTGAAAAAATTGATAGTAAGCTACAAAGATGGAAAATTCACACATATCAAAAAAGGCCGCCTCCCTATTATTCAAGCTACTCTCAAATCTCCCCCATTTATTAAATATTCGTTTTCTATGCATTTCAAAGTTATGTTGAGAAGCTTCTCAAGGGCTTTTGGCAGAAGTCATTTGTCATTGGAGGAAAGTAGACTCACTATTGAATGGGGATTTCTGGTGGAAAAAAGAGTCCTTCGGGGGAATGTCATTCTTTCTAAGTCCGGCTCCACCAACTTTAACTCTTGGTAAGGAAATTATCCAATACAATCCTAGGCCCTTGGAAGTCTATTATCAAACATAAGGAGCTTATTTTATCAAGAATGAAGAAATCAGTGAGCAAGGATTGTCCCCACCAGCTTTCGGTGATGATAGAAGATAGTTCCAAGGCTATACAACCTCTCTAGCTGGAAACATGCATCGATAAAAAGTTTTTGTAATTCAGCCTCACACCACAAACTTGTGATCTAGGTTTTAGAAAGCTTTTCACGAATATCGAAATTCAGAAGCTCTAATTGATTTGTTCTCTATGGTTCATCTCACAGATGGACAGACAGATGGCAGTGGCTTCCAGATGCATTGGGATCTTCCTCTATTTGATCCCTCTTCATGGTTTTTTTTTTCTTTTGCTTTGATTGAGAGTAGTTTAAGAAGCATCATGTTATTCTGGGCATGAAAATCAAGCTTTTACACTTTATGCTATTCATGTAACTTCCTCTAGGGGAAAAAACCAAAATCCTCTAAATTCAACAATTTAACAGAATCCTTAAATCTTATATAACTTCAATACTTAGACCAATTTTAGAAGCCATGCCCATTACCTCATCACCAATATCATTCATGAACAAATTCAATAATACCAAGCTCTTAGTTCTCTTAATGTATTCAGCAACATGAAAGACACCTTTGGCAGTGATTGAGTTGTTTCCAATGTCAAGAAGTGAAAGTTTTCCTACACAGGAAGTAAGAACGTTAGTGAATAGCAAATGCATAAAGAATGTTAACAGGAAGACCTCGTATGTCATATGACATACCTTTACGTGAAGATAAACCTGAAATTAAAGCACGCACCCCCTCATCGCCAATTGAATTTCCATTCATGTGAAGTTCCTATCAATTAAGAAAAAAAAAATTATAAAAATTATCCATATATGTCAGTTCCATGTTTCCAAGTTATGTAATATCATATGGCACAAATTCTTCTCGAAGCCAAGGACTGACTTGAGTCATTAGCTTCATTGAGGTGTGGTCAAAATATATGATAAAGGCTAAAACATTGTCTATCCCTGATCGTAGGATGAAACTTGAAAAATAGTCCTAAAGTAATTGGATCTCTAAAGATGCACAGAAAGCAATTAGTTCCCTCAAAGAATGAAGGTTGTTCTTGTATGGATTGTTTTCAGCCTAGCTGCTCGGTACTTGAACCCATGATTGAACCAACCTCATAGACAACAGCAAGGTGTCAGCAATCATACCAGTCGTTTTGTCACAACCCAACTCAATCCACATGAAGCATGCCATTATTTGGGCACGACCAACTCAGGACCCTGTTAGACAAGTAGTCACATCTTTGCCTCCCATTCAGCCAACTAGGTCAGCCAATCATAGGATCTCATCTTTCAAGGCACAGCTCTATTGCTTGCATAATCGAAGACGAGATCCTCACTCATAACTCATCTCATACCTTATTCCTTATTGGACACAAACTTTTATTCATGGAAATACCATACTTATATAGATGCCCTAGGTATACACTTCGGCTCCTCATAGCTAACCTCTACTCAATTCTCCTTTTTAAAAATGGAAATAAATTCATGGAACTAGAAATCAATACTGTTAAGGATGAATAAACCACCACTTAACCCAAAAGCTTAAGCTTATGGGTTGGGTAAATTTAATTCATTTATATGGATTCTCAACATTACCCCTCACTTGTGGGTTTGGATAATTGACAAGGCCCAACAAGTGGAAATCATAATAAATGGGGAGGAAACAAACAATAATGTAGGGTTCGAACACAGAGCTTCCCTCTCTGATACCATGTTAAGGATGAATAAACCATCACTCAACCCAAAAGCTTAAGCTTATGAGTTGGGTAAATTTAATTCATTTATATGGATTCTCAACAAATACCAAGAAAAAGAAAATGCTAATACTTCAAAAGTCCCCCTTAACACGACCTAAATGTAGCTATCTATAGCGTTACAAGATAATATATATTACAAGAAAATTCTAAATTACCTAGTTAACAATATAATAAAAGCAATTAACAAAAACTAACAATTTACGTAAATTAATAAAAGCAATTAACAAAAACTAACAATTTAACTAAATTAATTAACGGAATAAAATATAAATTTGGCGACTAGCTAGCCCTCACTAAGTCATCCTTCATCAAAGCTGTTAGCTTGGTCCAATCTCCATGCAAATTCCTTACTCTAAACTTCGACCATTATGACATATAGGTGACCATCTCAATCAAACTTTTCACTCTAGATAGCTGATGTTCATGGCAAGCATCTCATTTCCCCATGGTGCCCAATTATATTATTATTTTATTTTTTTTTTTTGTTGATAACTTGGAGTCGGAGCTTTGCTCCCTATACCAAGGTGCCCACCCGCTTGAATATTAGAATCCTATAAGTTTTCCTACCTCCAAATATTATAGGGTCGGGCAAATTATTATGTAAGGTTAGTGGGGGTGCACATAAATGGGCTGAAATACTTCCAATATCACATAGAAAGGTAAAAATTAAAACTTCATGACAAGCATCTTGAGTCAAGGTCAAGACATGATACATCGTCTTGTCTTTGTCTCTAGTTTAGGGAGCACCTCTCTCCTTGTTCGGTTGGCTCAAGGGACGATGCATCCACCCTCACAAATGGTTAGTCACACCTCTTCAAAGTCCATAAAGGAGAGACGCACAAAGACTACACACCAAGTGATTAAACTATAGGTTTTGGTGGTCAATTGTAATGATCACACCATCAAACAGGAACAGCTTTTGCCCCTTTCTTAGCCCAGATGCCTTCTGATCCTTCGCTAGAATTACCTACTAAGAACGAAAAAGTCACGCAACCAAGCAAAAAAGACCTCATGCTGGAGGAAGTTTACCAAGCCCCCATAACAATTCAATAATTGATTGAGAAAGCTCAAAACAAAGCCTAGGGAAGTATGGACAACGGCCAGGGCAAGAAGAACAAAGGCAGGGTAGATCACATCTATGGTAGATAAGGTCGTGAGTAGACATAACATATCTCTATGGCCAATGAGATGCGTTCAATGCAAAGATTTGATACCCGGCTTGTAGCCCTTGTGAGTGGTTCCATATTTGGCGGCTATGATCTTTCTCCACAGGGCATCCTTTTCTTCCTAAAATCTCCAGTTTGCTAACAATGCTTGGTTTTCTATGTTTCAAACAGAAGATCCTGAGGCACCCGTCCTCAATGGGGAGGGACCAGCACCATCGACCCTCTTCATAGGGAGGGATCATTTTCTATGTTTCAATTGAACCCACCGTGCAGTAGCACAGTTCTTGAACTTAAGCCACCAACTTTACCTCTTAGGTGAGTATATGCAAACAAAGAATGTTTCACTGCCTTTAATTAGTCTAAGGATTCCTCAATATTGGTCATTCATCACAAGTAAGAGAGCTTGGCCTTAGGTCTGAAATCTGACCTCTAGAGTTGGTACGTACACAGACTATTTTGATGATCTGCATGGTGTAGTTACTATCTTTTGGTAGAAATAAGTGGTGATCTTCATTTTCTGAATTTTCAAAGTTGCTTCAAACCTTGGAGCCATTGTGGGTCTTCTGGGGGGAAATGTTAAACATTCGCCTTGCTCTCAGAAGTCCTTCCGTACTTTTCTCTAATTGGAGGATAAACATACTTTCTCTCCTTTAACCAGACTGTGAACATACCTCCCATTAGTTCTTAGTTCAAACTCATTCTCAATTTGTTGAACCAAAGCTTTTGATTTTTAATTCACAGAATAGATTTCAGCCCCCAAGCCCATGATGGCATGCTCCACTGTGGCTATTCCATCGGGTATTCATCAATCAAAACTAATTGTTGCCGTATTTGGAGCAAAGCAACACCAACCACATTGGAATCTTGCCGATAGGTGCTAGCCATTCATAGGATTCTGATACCAAACTTCATGCACTAGAGAAGAATCAATCTGAAATTTATTGCTTCTTAATACACAAGGGGAAGAGCCTTTAAATAGGTTTTAGATAACTTGTACATGCTGACAACAATGGGTTATACCAGTTTTTGTTAACGAGAAACAACACTTTCATTGAGAATAATGAAAAAAGATACAAAAAGAACAAAGAACAAAAGAGAGGCTACAAAAAGGGCCTTCAAAAAACACAGCCCAAAGAGAGGTAGTCCTCTAAAGAAAAGAACTCCAATCCAAAAGAATGAGACCTAACGGATAATTACAAAAGGCCTTAGAAACTAAACCCCATAACGAAGTATTATATGACATAATCCACAGATTTCTCCGCCCCTAAACAATCTATGATTCCTTTCCAATTCCAGCCAAATACCCCACAAAGAACCCAGAAAACAGGTCTGTCGCAAAAAGCACCCCTATCACGAAAGGGAGGGTATAACAGCACCTCCTCCAACATTCCCCTACACTCCCTAGCACGGACCCAAGACATCCTAAAACACATAAAGAAACGACGCCATAAGTCCTATGCAAACTGACAATTTCACAACAAATGTTCAAGGTCTTCCAAAGTGTTCCCGCAAAGAACACACCACTGCAGGCCCAAACAAAAGGAAGAAAACCTCTAGATTCGATCCAAGGTATTAACTTTCCCGAGTAAGACTTGCCACCCAAAGAACTTGATCTTCTTCGGAATTTTAATCTTCCAAAGAGAAGTAAACCAAAGGGTCGAAGGGAGAGAAGAAGACGGGAAGTTCAACATATGGAAATAGGAACTACGAGAGAAATCGTTCGAAGGGTTGGGGTCCAGACTCTCACGTCTTCCCTCCCAGGAAAGAGACGCACCGCAGACAACAAGTTAAGTAAAAGAGACACCTCTAAATGACTAACGAAAACCTCTAAATGGGTTATACTAGTTAAACCAGTAATGACTAACGAAAACCATATAATAAAAGTCATAAGGACTGTAACCAACTCGTGATAGTACATCAGGCACAGACCCACTAATCCATCTTCTCCACAAGACACCAAACCCCTTGACTTCAAGAGTCCCATCAAGAAAATCCCAGTCAGACTTTGTAATAAGCTTTCTTAATATCCACCATAAGGATAAACCAGTTTTTCTTCTTTTACCAACACCCTCTGCAACTTTAAAGTCTTTAATGGATATTAAGATGGGTCTATGATATGTCTATGAAACTACAAAGTCGTGAGAAGAAGAAACAGTAGCAAGGACAATTCTCAACCCTGCAGCCAAGACTTTAGCAAGATCCTTGTAAACACTAGTTGTTATGCTGATAGATTTGACTCAGAGAATTCAATTACATTAGGACGCTTGGGTACAAGACCAATATGCTGTTGTGTGGGCATAAGAATTGACTAGCCCATTTTCATAAGTTTTGTTGAAAATATCAAGACAACCAAATTTAAAAAGTATTTCGTCCCTTTTTAAAGAGCTACACATTTAATCCCATTAGGGCCAAGAGCTTTGTTAAGCCCCTAAATCATTCACCACTGTGAATGTCTTCTTTAGAAAAAGGGACCTCAAGCTGATCACGGGCAATCTAAGAGATAGGACTCCAAAAATCTATTCGAATGAAACCGTCTAAGGTCATTTAGTAAATAAAAGTGAGGAAAGCAACGTATTCAGCCTTTATCTCCACATGAATAATTAAGCTGACACCTCATTAAAAACTTTGGGAATGAAAGAAATCTTTTGTATGGCCAAAGCATAGAACCCCCATTCCATCCACCACAACTCCAGACTTTGAAGCAGACCTGTAAGGAAATTTCTCAACAATTTCTCAGCTTCAGTAAAACTCCTAACCTCCTCTTGCGAGTCAAGTTCGCCAAATATTAGTACCAAGCCTGCTTCTCAGAGTAGATGTCACCCATAACATAAAGATTGTTATTCCGTATCTTGAGGATGCCTTTAATCTTTTAGCTTTTGAATGAAAGAGAAACCCGATTACCTTCTGGAAGGAACTGCTTTTCATCAAGAATCACACAAAGAAAGTGTGTGTGAGAAAACCAAACATTTTCAGACCTAAAAGGAGTATGGCCCCAAAACAGTCCCGGTTTCAAGCAGTAATGGAAAATGATTTGAAGTTGACAGAGGCAACCTTTCCATGCGAGAATTTTTATACTCATCTAACCAAGATGGTAATATATACACCCACCACCAGATGAGTTTTTACAGAGCCATAAAATCACCCAGCAGTTGATGAGAGCATTAAAAAGATGTGCCTAGCATCTTTAGTAATGCTTTGGAGCATTATTTTATCATCAGCAACAGATACACACATAAGAAAGCAAATGTAGCATGTGCTTGTGTTCCTAGATAAGTTAAAATATTATTTGAACCTTCCCCAATTTAGGATTGTTGGGTGGGAGAAAAGCCTCACTGTGCTTTGTTTCCACATTTGTATCAGCTTTCAAAGAAGAAAGAAGTTGCATTAAGTGGCATGTGTCATGCCTTCCTTGAGTTCTTCTCATTCCCTTTCTCTGAGTTTCCATCATCCTTTGTCAAATAGGAAGACGACAGAAATGGCAGCTCTCCTTTCACTCTTGGTAACTCTCAATTGTGTTCGAGGAGGAGGGACATCCATTCACAGACCCCAATCCTTCAAGGAGTTTCTCGTGTAGCTTAGTGTTCCAAATCTTATGTGCCCTTCGTCCTCTCATGATGCTCTTTTTTCCCCAAGAAGGTTAAATTCTTTACATGGCAAGTCTTGCTCAGGAAAGTTAACACCTTAGATCATGTTCAAAGGCTCTTTTGTTCTGGGCCCGAAAATAGTGCTGTTTGTGCAAGCATGCTCGTCATGACCATATCTTGTGGAGTTGTCCATATTTCTCAGGCTTTATGGAATCGTTTTGTGGAGACTTTTGGGATTTCGGGATTGTTGTGCTATGATGGAGGAGGTTCTTGTGAATCATCTCTTTTGAGACAAGGGACTTATTTTGTGGCACACATGTTTTTGCTATCTTATGGGGTATTTGGTTTGAGAGGAATGGTAGAATGTTTAGAGTGGTGGAGAGGACTTGGAAAGAGGTTTGGGATGTGGTTAGATTCAACTCTTTCCTTTAGGTAATCGTCTCTAAGCTACTTTGTAATTATAAGTTAGGCCTTATTCATTTGGATTGGAGTCCTTTTATACCTAGTTAGTTTTAAGGACTCCTTCATGAGGCTGGTTTTTTTGTATCCCTTGTTTTTTTTTCATGTTTTTTAATGAAAGTTTGGTTTCTCATATAAAAAAAAAATAGTAAAAATATTGACAAAGGCAATACCAACTAATACCCATAATAGTTATCTTTTCCTCTATCAATGAAAAGTTGTTTCTGTTGAAAAAAATAATCAAGGAAATACCAGAAAAGCTTGAATGCTAAAGAAGTGAATATAGGGGAGTAAAGCTTCAACTCCCAATTAAAAAAGGAAAAAGAAAAAAAGTGAGTAGGATTTTTTGTCCTTAATAGGAGAATTGTAGCTTGTAATAATTGCTCTGAAGTTAACACAATTGATAAGATTCCTGATACGGAAACAACATAGAAGATGAACTAGACAAGATGTACCCTCAAAGATTTGTTCCCTTCAAGTCCTTTAGCCAAAGCATTAGCTCCCAGAGCACCACCATAATTGCCACTTACAAAAGAGAATCTTAGATTAGCTTCAAAAGGGAAAATGGAAGGTGGATATGGCACTAAATACATGTACCATAACGGCAGCAAAAGAAGATATACACTGGGGAATTTTAGGTATGTAAAATTTTACATGCCTGTGCTTGAAAACTTTTAAGTTACCCTTTCTTTTACAATATATTTTATGAAAAGTTAATAATTTGTTACACTTAATTACCTCACTTTCTGGCTGGTTAGATAGTTTAGATAATTATATCATTAAATAAGTAAATCATTTAATTAATACTGACAACAAAAATTATATCACAGTGAAATAATATACCTTATATAACTTAAGAATATTTATATATAATTTCAAAAACATAAGTCTTACATTTTACAACTTAATTGACCACTTTAATTGATTTTATGCATATTATAATTTAAATAATTAATAAATAATGAATAACTAATATTTTGAATTGATAACATTAGAAGTTATATCTGAAACGTATAATTATATACCTTTTTTTTCTTTAATCAAGTTATGAAAATAAATCTTATTTTAATACTTGAGAGTGAAATATTAAATATGCTGTTTAAATACCAAAAGATTAAATCAATGTTTTAAAAGGCTTACGAAGCTCTCCTCAAGGCAAGGCTCTAACTTTTAGCCTCGAGACTTGCACCTTCTTTGGACCACGCGGTCCACGCCTCTATGAAGACACCCTAAGGCTCAAGTCTTTATGACTCGTTTAATGATTAGGATAATAATATGACTCGTTTAATGATTAAAATATATAAAAGTTTCTTTTGTGTATGAAACACTAATTATGGAGTAGTAACAATATTCAATCTTTTACTACTTTTACTACCAAAACTTTAAAAACATTGAAGATAAAAATTTATAAAATAAGTCAATCCTATAAGTGATAATAGTAGTGATATTAAGGATGTCCTTTTGGAATTTTTATAATAAGTGGCAATTGACACGGGTGATTTTTTTGATAATTTTATATAACTATTATGTTTACCATAATTTTATATAACTATTATGTTTACCAATACTTGATCACACAAATTTAGGATTTGTATAATATTCTTAATTAAAATCAAGGTTTATGCATCATATAGCCTCGAGACTAGCATCTTGCCTCTTCAAGAGGAAAAACCTCAAGGCTAGCTTTAGCCTTTTAAAACGCTGGATTAAATAGATAAACAAAAGTTGAATATAATTATAAAAAGCCAAAACAATTAATACCATGTAGATAGTAAAAGTTGATCAAATATTTTGTACTTCTAGCTGTACAAGTATCATTACCTTCATAAACAAATGTTTTCAAATTGCAAGAAATGATTAAATATTATTATTAAATACTCCAAATTTAATTTATTCAAATAATTAGAAAATTTTATTTAACTGTCTTTTGATTTTTTTCCTTAAGTCTCAAGATTTTATTACTATATTTATTTTTGTTGTAGGAATCAATATTCATTAATAAAAATTAAGTAATTGTTCTAGTATGTTTAAATCTTAATAAAATTACAATTGTCTATATTTTTTCATAAACATTAATCTTTGTTAAAATCTTAATACAACTATTATTGCATTTATTCTTTTATAAACATCAATGCCTATTTAAATTGTAATAAAAGTATTTTAGTTTTATTAAAGTAAGTATCAATATTAACCAATGTTTTAAAAGGCTTGCGAAGGCGCTAACTTTCTCGAGACTTACACCTTCTTTGAACCATAAGAGTCTTACGCTTCTTTGAAGACGTATTGAGGCTTAAAGTCTTTACGCCTCGTGTAATGATTAGAATAATATTATTAATTTGCCCAATTCTTAAAAAATATAAAGGTTTCTTTGCGTATGGAATGGATTGTAGGAGTGATAACAATTCAACCTATTACTACTTTTACTGCCTAGACTTAAAAACATTGGAGACAAATTTTATAGAATAAGACACTCCTATTAGTGATAATTGTAGTGATATTGAGGATGTTCTTCTAGGATTTTTATTTAAGTGGCAATTAACAGGTGAATTTTTTTTATACTTTATATAACTATTATGTTTAGCAATACTTATCATTCAAATTTTCGAAATTTTTTTAATTAAAATTAAGGCTTACACTTCATACCACCTCGAGGCTTACGCCTCGCCACTTCAAGAGGAGGAAAAGCTCGAGGCCGCCTTTAGCCTTTTAAAACATTGATATTAACTATTAATAGCCATATTAAAATTAATACGAAAAATATTAAGTTATATATTACAAAAATTAAAATAGGGGTAAAAATGGAAAATCAAAATGTTCTCTCATTAAGTCACTTTTTAGTATTTATTATACGTATAAACATAGCAACAGCAATGGAGGGTGATAGAATCCTCACTTAAGATGTATGTTCCGTATAGCGCTGTTTTCAAGAAGTGCTCCGCCAAGACTTGTAAATCCCTACCTCCATTATCCAAAAAGAACAAAAATAATCAATATTACTATCTAAAACCCACTTCTAGAAGAAGAGAAACCTTAAAGCATTCAAATTCAATGACTTACAGAATAATCAATCATATTATTATTAAGTTCGAGTGTGCACAAGCTTGCATTTTTCTTCAGCATCTCTGCAACAGCTTTTGCACCCTGCAAAGAACTTGATGATAAGATAAAAATTTTAAAATAAAAAGTAAAAAATAAAAATGCACCAAAAGGACTTTGATGGAACATGAATTTCTCCTACAGATGGAGCTTTTATGAAATTAGTCGGCTAACCTCATCTCCCAAGTCAGTACTGTTTAGCTGAAGCTTCTGAATACTAGCATTATTCACCAGCAAATCACACAGGCTCTGAAAACATTTGTAATTGCAATATTTAAGTCAACTGCACGAAGTACTGGCATTAATTCAATAGGCAAAAAGCCACAATTCATGCCCACATCAACAGGATAAGATTTATAAAAAAAATTAAATTAAATTAAAAAACTTTAAAAGCCTGATCTATAGACTAAGGTCGATGAATATTAATTCAGTTATGAAACAGGATACCCATTGAACCTCCCCGGACCATTATATTCTCTGTATTCTAGTCTTAATCAATACGCCCTAGGTTCAAAATCCTTGGGTAAACCTACCATGTGTTTGTATATCCATATCATGAAAAACAAGTTTCTGTTAACGTACATGGGATATCAAAATAACCTAGGACTATCCAGACTACCAAATATTATGATGAACTGATAGGACCAATTTAATACTTCATGATTACTGAGAGTGAGAGGTAAGTGGGGACAGAGATAACTTCACGACAGGGGGCATATTTTAAAACAGGAAAAAAAGTTATATATTAAAATTTATTTCTAATATTCTCCTTAATTTGCCCAACTTTAGTTTATTAATTTATTTTATTAGATTTTTTCCACCCTTAAGAAATTCCTTGACTCCTTGGATGACAATATACAGATATTGAAGACACCTTAAAAAGAAAACTAAACAAACACCAATAAATCTAATTTAAAATAACCGTATTCTCAAAACAAAAAACTAAACTAAAGAAGCATTGGTTTCCCTTTCCCACAAATAAAGCAATACAATACAATGTGAAAAGGCTTTCCAAGGAGTCGTAAATGTGTACTAAGCCACGACAGTCATCTCCCATCCAATAGAATGATATCCATACTTACGATAACTTTATGTCACAAAGTATACGCTCTAAAGGAAAGCACCACGACCGATTGGTCAGAAGAGCTAAGTTCTTCTATTAATTCCCCATGTCTAACCCACCCTCACAGCAGCTTGGACACAATCACTCACCTAACAATATGAGACCCACCATCTTCCCTCTTAACTCCTTCCTATAAAAAATTTCCTCGTGATCTTTTTCATAATGGAACAAACAATTTTAAGCGAGGATAGAAAATATAAATATAAATCCACTAAGGACCAATTGAGATAAAGCTTAACCTCTCACCCTTAGATAAAAAGTACCTACTTCCAATAGATAAATGCTTTTGACCTTTTCCACAACCAGATAGTTTCAAGATTATGAGTCAATGACCTTGCAGAAGCCCAAGTCAAGGGGAATGAAGAAACCTTACAGCCCGCCAAAGAGTTCAATTTTCAAGCTTACTAAGGTCTTAATTAAGATCAATGATTGAACATTTCTACCAATTAACACTAAGACCAGGGAGATAACCTTAAAACCAGTAAGTTTTGTTTCTAATCTCACAAAAAAAATCCTCCTTCTCACTACCGAATAAGATGCTAGTTAAGAGGTACTTCATCCCCCTACCAAAACAAACCCTTAGGCTAGATTCCTATGCATGCCCCTACATACCCCTAGGCACAAGTCTACTAAGAACATCCACCTTCAGAATCAAAAAGGGGAGAAAGGACCATCTCCCTGCCTATGTTCTTCCAGAGGCAAGTGTAAGGGTCATCTCCCTCCCTATTTCCTCAAGAGGCAAGTGTTCAAATCCCATCACGCCTCAATAAATCAACTATTGCAGCTTTGATAACAACTTGACGCATGACCCTTAGGGAGATTGTATCCTTTGAACAATTTTATTTCTTTTTATTAATCATTGAGAAGTTCGTATCTAGTTCAAAAAAGATAACAATTTTATGCACGACAAATGGCAACTTTTACGGGGATGACTTTGACAAATTTCAAGAGTTTTGGGGCTCTTAATGGGGTTTCCTGGCTATTTTTTTTCTTTTCTGATAACTAGGAGTCAGAGGTTAGCTCCCCTATATCCAAGGGCACCTGCACCCGCCCCAAGGCCCGGACTCGGGAGACATCAAGGATTTTTTATATTAAGCTCACCAGAAGGTTCAAACCTGAGTCCTCTCAGCCAATATGACTAAAAGACTCCAAATTCTTGCCAACTGGACTGCCCCTTGTTCCTAGCTATTGGGATCTGAAGTCAGATTTGCATCGAAAATAGGAAGAAAAGTACAAAGAAGATAGAACAAATTTATAGAAACCACTTCAGCATTTAGGAATCCACATGTGGTTTTACACTTGAATCCACAAGCCTTGACTCAATAAATCTTTGTTGGATAACATATGAAAATTGTATTTCTTACACTGGAAAAAGGTTGCAACAGTACTAAAAGGAAAACAGACCAACCTCAAATTGGGAATCTATTAAAATTAAAAAAGGACTTAAAAATCCAATAAGATTAGAATATCTAATAAGAAAGTAAAATTAGAAGACATTAGGGGCTTTTAAAGAATAAAATAATCCTAACAATTTGACAAATTTAAAAAAGAGAAAAAAAACAATAAAAGCATAGTGTTCCCTGCTGATTGTATATGCACGGGTATCTAAGCCTCAAATATACACCTTTCCTTGGACAGCTCATACCCGTGGCCTTCATCTTTGAACCAGACCTTTAACCATTTGGTGAGAGCTTTCAGAGTTTTCTTCCTTTAACCTAGTTAAATCTCCTTTCTCCTCACTCATGGACATAGGCTTATCAAATAAACTTCACTTATTCTCTGTGTTCTCTCAATCTTTTGCTTTCACCCATGGACACAGCCTTATCGTGGGCAAAAATGGGCTCATTGTTTGTTGGTAAGTACTTCCAAAGTGCTCCTCAATATTTTGTAGGTTAGCATCCAGTTTGGCTCCTTTCCTTGGGTTGCCATTTTTATAAGCCCAATTTTTTTGTCGACCCATCTTAGCTGGCCTTCTTTTTCTTGGCCCTTTTATATTCTTTCATTTTCTAATTGATATTATGAAAGATCAATTTCTTGATCAGAAAAAAAGTGTTCTGATATATTCTGGCATTGCCTTGGTCTATTCCTCTCCCCCTTTCTTTTTTTGTTTGCATTCAATATCAGACATATTAAAATACCCCAAAACATAAGATTAAGTGGTCAAAATGCTCATCAAATATTAATGGATAAAAGAAGTTATGACAACCTTTACACCTTCATCTCCAATTGGGTTCCCAGAAAGATCAAGGGTCTTTAAAACGATATTTGATTGAAGGACACCATCAAATGCTTTTATCCCTTCAGCTGTTATTCCATTTGCAGAAAAATTAACTTCCTCAACCGTCTGTAACAATAAAATAATGCAATTTAATAAAATATAAAACTAGCAACACTTCATTGCATAATGTTACATAAATTTTAAAAAAATAAATAGCTAAATAAATTAGCAATAATTCATGCCAATCATGCTCATTAGTTATACCACTAGGCATGTATTATAGAACCAGAAAAATGCATTAAATATTCTACCTGATTGTATCCTAAACTCTCAGCAAGAAAAAATAGGCCTTCATCTCCAAAGTTGCGTCCTGTCAAAAATAAGATTAAATCTCATATACTTCACAATTGGCAAGTGAATAAATTTTAAAACCTTCACAAATTAAGCATCAAAAATAAATTGATGCATCCGCATGCCTGAAAAAAGAAACATTAAACCCATGGGTAGTAAGCAATTTTCTCATCTATGGTTTTCAACTTCGTTTCTTGGAGAACTTCTAAACTCCAGTAATCCAATTATGAAAATTCCATATCCATTATGAGCGACTGATAATGAGAGTTGAAAAACCTAGTCCATATACTATAAGCACAGGATATTATGGCCAGTCAAGATGTAGTGAAGTCGGTAGGCAAGTTTAATTGGTATAGAGATTAATAAACTATATCCTAATGCTGCAGCGTTAAAGAAGATGTGGCACAACTGAAATTAATATATCACTTCTCTGTTAACCTTCAGGAGAATACCTGTCATGTCGACGCTTCTAAATGTCCGGAGTTCTTTTGCAAATTCATTAAGCTTCAATTTGGCATCTCGGTCAATCTTGGCAGTCAGATTTGGAAACAAATTTATACCAGCGCCAAAGGACCATGTAGCTCCTTGGGCGGGAGACTTGCTTTCCAAGGACGAAGACCTCTCTGACTTCGGAACCATGAGTTTCTCCACCAATTTCCATAAAACTGTGAGCTGAAAAACTTAAATTAATCTCCAATCTTCGCAAAAAGTCTTCTAATTCATTCCCAAACATAAACGGCAGCCGTGGAAGTTCCAAATCATGCTTCAAATTCATACATTATACTTATTAACAAAAAATTAAATATGCACTTCAATTAGAACGTGCTTAGTCGTAAGATAGGAAAAAGGATAGAGTATTCCTTACGCGTTGCAAAAGAAAACGAAAAGAGCAAAACCATACCGAACGTAACAACAACGAAGGCGCCGACAGGTAAAACAGACGAGGCAAGCTGCTTGACGGGGGCAATCAACGAGGAGCTCTCAGCTTGAGACTCCCTGTAAACTCTCCGAGAACTTGCAGGCCGCCTAGAGGCTCCCTCGGACCTCAACGTAGCCTTGAGCACCAAGGTTCTCAATCTAAAGCCTCTTCTCGGCGGCACAGTAACCGGAACCAGCGCACCATTGGCATGGTAGTCGGAGAAAGAACCGGGCCGTAGAGCATGAACTCGAAGAAAAATCTAGAGATGGAGCAAGAACAGTTGAAATTGCGAGTGCGAGGAATAAGAACTGAATTGGGTTGACTGATGAAAACAATGGGGGGAAAAAGGATTTGGGAGTTACCTTAGGATGAGAGGCGAGAGAGATTGTGGAAGTGAAGCCCATGAGTGCTGTGGAAGATGATGCGCATGGGGGACTGCGGGGTATCGGAGAGAGAGTGCTTTGGCTCTGCCCAGAGTCCTCCCCGGTTCTTCCAGTTCCCCCCAAGTTTTCTGATTATCTTTTACTTTTATATATTCTTTTTTTATTTCTACTTTTATATTTGTTAAAAGGATATGGAAGTCTATTAAATCTTTCACAGAAACATTATATAATTTTAAATATATATATCTATCATTAGCTATCAAAATTCAACGCATGGAGATGGGTGGTATTTTGTAAAAATTCAAAGCTAAAAGAGAGAAAAAATAATAATAATTGTCAATTTTTTAATAGCCGGAAATAGCAGGAAGATATCTCCTCATCGGTAATCATCTATACATTATTCTTTGTTAAATTATAAATTCACCTGTGAACTTCTAGTGTCATGTCTACTTCGTCTTTGAATTTTCTAATGCACATTTCAAGTCACTAAGGACCCTATTCACTTATTGGAAATCGAAACAAAATCAAAATTAGAAATTCATTCATGTTGTTTACTAAAACTGTCGGGGTTGACATAAAATCAAATATATAACAATTATTAGAATATCATTTTCTTATTTCTAATTAATTACAAATATGTTAACTTAAAAAA
Source organism: Momordica charantia (assembly GCF_001995035.1). The sequence continues at coordinate 200,779 of NW_019104700.1, forward strand.
AACGTTTCAATATATACTTTTTTAATTAAATTAAAAATTCTAATAAATTTTAATTTATTTATTACTATTTCGTAAATATTTTTTATTATAATAATTATTTTAACAAATAATAAATAATTAAAATAAAATTATATCAACTATAAGATATCGATATAATTTTTATTAGAATAATCATCATTAATATAAAAATATTGTTAATTTTTATTGTTCTAACATTTAATAAATAATGAATTATATTTTAATAATTGTTGTTGCATTTTGATATCTATTAATAATCAAAATATGAGTTTCTTCTATTTGAATTGAGAATTTAAGATTTTAGAGGTTTTTACAAAAGTAGCCGGAACCCTTTATCCAAAATAAAGCAGTGAGAAACGAGCTAAATTTCTTCAAGCAGGCCCCATTCTTAGCTGTTGGTGCCTGCTTTAGCATTACGAAGAAATGAATTTGAAAAAGAAATGTTTTAAAAGTCTAATTAATTTCTATATTAAGTTAATAGTGGTAAAAATCTCATAAATAACTTTATAACTTCACTTTCAAAACACAACCTACAATTCATACTCTCTTCTATACTTTCTTCATTCTCTACTTTGCTATTTCAAGAGCAATTAGACAAAAGAGGGGTGTTCCTTGTTGTGGAGTTTTAAGCTCAACCTCTAGTTGCAAAATGGTTTAAGCTATACAATGTTTCAGTTGAGTTGTTGTATCTTGGAGGGGACAGGCCAGAGAATACATGCTGCACCGGTGGTTGATAAAGAAATAAACACCACAGAGGGTTTGAATCTGCTTAAAGAGAGCGAGATACCCGCACATCAACCTAATTGATTATGTATTTGTTTTTCAATATTTACTACAATTATCTATGTTATTTCTATTTCCCCCAACAATTTTAAGGAGATTCAACATCAATTTAAGAAGAATTGAGTCTACTATTGAGAAACCTAATGAGAATGTTGGAGATCTCAACAATTCATTTAGATTTAAGAGAGCACCCTTCAAGAGATGGAAGGGAAAAGTGTTGTTCTACCTTAATCTTTTCAAGGTGGCCTAATTCCTCACCGACAAGAACCCAAAGAAAATTAATAGCGTTGAAGAGTAACATCAGGAGAAAATCGACAAGTATGAGAAAGTTAAGTACAATTGTTGGTATTATGTTTTAAATTGTCTTGTTTATTTTTATGATTATTGTGATACTAATTTTACATCAGCCAATAAATTAAAATATTGAGTTTTGCAGAGTATATATGATACTGATAACTCTCCAAAAGAGAGTTATTTGTGCAAGAGTTCCATATAAATTAGCTAAGGATAGTCACACTAACACCCAATCTACATTGATTTTGTGCAAAGAATGTTATAGATTCGCTATCCTCCTTATTTTTTATGATAATGCTTAGAGTTATGAAGAATGACCTAATTTTGAATGTTTAGCATCGGAGTCAAAAAGACAGAAAAAGACAGAGTTGACATTTACAGCTTTAACCCGAGAAATTACTGTAGTAAAATGGAAAAATACTTGATATTTTGAGTTGGGGCCCACTTTATCATCTGTGTTGCCCTAAAATCAAGAGGGGTATAAAAGCTTGCAATTAGGTGCCTCCAACATTCCTCATCCCATCACTTCACTCTCACTTCAAGAAAGCTCTCAAGAAACCGTTGAAGAAGACTGTTGGGTGTGTTGCCCTAAACTCGTAGTTTGTATTTTGTAAAAACAAATGTCTATTTAATAAAGTTTTATTCAATAAATTTGGTGTTGAATCGTAGCTTTGCATTGTCCAAAATCCAATAAACTAAACATCCAAGGTTATTTATGATGTAATCGGGACAGTATATATATTGGGTATATAGTTGATATA
>NW_019104700.1:203759-250848 GCF_001995035.1 Momordica charantia
GTTAAAAATAATGTGCATAAGATGTACATTAAAACTATAGGTTATACGAGAGAAATGTTTTAGAATATGATTCTAATTTTATAATAAATAATTAATTGTTAATTATCTATGTATATATATATTTATTAATTATTAATTGGATTAAAAATTACTTATATTAATTAATTTGATTAATTATATATATATATATATATATATATTAATTATTATATATATATTAATTATTTTATATATATATTTTAATTATTATTATATATTATATATATATATATATATTAATATGAATATTAATAATAATAATATTATTATTATTAATATTAAACTCCCCTGCAAAATTGCAGGGGAGTGGGAGGTTTTGTAACTCACACGTCACCCTTTTTCTTCTTCTTCAAGAGGGGAATGGGAAAACAGAAGGTTACAGAACAGGAAAACTCCCAGAATTGCTCTCAAAATTCTCTCAATCTCTCTCTCTCTCCTATCAAGGTGCTACCACAACCACGATCCCGAGACCCAAGAGGATAGCGAGGAAGATCCGATGGTGGTGTTCGAGGGGAACTTACTGAAGAAACGTTCTTCAAAGGTTTGTTTTTCCCATGTATTTTTGTTCTTTAAAATTCGATTTTGTATCCCAAAAAACAACAACAAAAATTCGTTTCCGCTCCGGGACTCACATCCCTTCAAAGACAACAAAGAGAGAAGGATTGTTGCTATTCTTCATTTCTTCTTCTTTTGTACTCTTTAGTGCACGAGTTTTTTATTTTCTTCTTTCCTTTTCTTATATGACATTAAGTAGCTAAGTTTATTTGTAAGATAGAGCATGTTGTGAACTTGTTCTTGGGCTGTAAACTTTGCTTTGACTTGATGATGATATATATACAGAGTTAAAGTTGTTTTTAACATTTTATTTTCAATGTGCTTGGCCAACATATTGGAATATCTTCTTATTGACTCTTGGAAAATTGTAATACGAAGTGTTTGGCTTCAACTCGTGCTAGATCTACTTAAGTTTAGAGTGTGGGTACTTAGGAATAAGGCTCACCTAGCAAGGTTATAAACTGAGTATATATGCTGTCAAGTTTGTCTAAAAACATGAATTTCAGAAAATCTGGGAAGATTTCATGTCTGTTTGGCCAGTATATCAACTTCGTTAATGCTGCAGCATCGTTAGTGTAGCCCATAAAAATTCACATAAACTCTTCCCCCTTACTCTTTTAAATATCAGTAGTTAACCTCTTGTTTGCATATTTTTCTTTAATCGATTTGGTTTTGCTTGTTTCTGCCTTGTTTTTAATCAGCAATTCAAGTACGCACTATTTTGTTTGAGTTCATTTAGTTTTTCTTGTTCAAAGCATATTTTGTTAATTTTATTATTTTCTTAAGTGATTGTTGAAGTGTTTAGTTATCAATCCCTATGGATACGATCTTTTTATCACTTGCTACAACGGTTGTGTACAGTTGCACAAAGGGTTCTAAACCGTAACAACAAGTTTTTGGCACCGTTGCCGGGGATTGATTCAACTTTACACTGTATATTTTTGCTTAAGAAAATATTTGCTAGACAGATTTGTTTTAACTACTGTTTGGTGGATCTTGAAGGTGGATGCACGATCTGTAAGGGTTGGAATATCTGCTCGACAACGAGATGTAATGTACTTTTCATCGAAGAAGAAGAGCACAACGTAGACAGCAAGTAGAGGTTGGCCCTATGGATCAACTACTAAGAATCATTTACCATTGGTCATATCCCAGAGCCTCAAGTGACAGAACTAGTCAAGGAACTGCTAACGATGATTCAATGGCTTCACTGAAGGCTCAAATTACCAACCTGACTAATATGGTCAAGAACATGAACACTGCTGCAGCATCGTCAACTAGCCATGAAATCAACAATGTATTAGCCATCTCCTATTCTTATTGTGAGGGATGGAGGCAGCACCCCAATTTCAGTTGGGAAGGGAACCAAGGACAGCAAGATGCCTCTCAATTTCAGCAAAAGACGACTCACCACCCTAAGTTCATAATGCCTAATCAACGGCAGTAAATGAAGCCAACAGCAAGTTCCTCCAATTCTATTGAGAATCTAATGAGAAAATACATGACGAATAATGATGCAACACTTAAAAGCCAAGCAGCTTCTCTAAGAAATTTGGAAGTCCAATTGGGGCAAATGGCAAATGAGTTGAAAAATATGCCCCTTGGTATTTTGCCTAATGACACCAAAAATCCCAAGAGAGGGGGGGAAGGAACAGTGTAAAGCTATAATTCTAAGGTGTGGCAAGGCTTTACCCTCACTATATCCTTTGAAAACGCGAGCAGACAAAGTAGATTACCATGTAGAGAAAAATGCAGAGAAGTTGACTGCTAATGATAAAGGAGTGAACGATGCTAGAGCATCGCATGAGTAGATTTCAGAATCGGAAATTCACATAGAGACAGAAGTTCAGGCTGAAATAGAAATTGGCAAAGGAAAAAGAGTAGCAGAAGCTGAATCCGTGGAAAAAGCAGAACCAAGTGAAGCACCAGTCCAGAAAAGTGTAGAAACACCAAGGGAATATAGACCACCACCTCTCTATCCTCAAAGGCTTCAAAAGACAAACCAAGATAATCAACTCAAGCATTTTTTGAATGTGTTGAAGCAATTTCACATAAATATACCCTTAGTTGAGGCTCTTGAGCAGATGCCTAACTATGCAAAAAATTTTAAGGATATCTTGACTAAGAAAAGGAGGTTAGGAGAATTTGAAACCGTAGCTTTAACCAAGGAGTGCAGTGCAATTTCAAAAGACAAGCTTCCACAGAAAATCTGGGATCTAGAGAGTTTTACAATTTCAGTCTCTATTGGTGGAAAGAACGTGGGTCATGCTCAATGCTATTTGGGTGCAAGCATAAACCTTATGTCATTGTCAGTATATTAGAGGTTGGGTATTGGTGAAGCAAGGCCCACCACGGTAACACTACAGCTAGCTGACAGGTCAATCACTCACCCAGAGGGCAAGATCGAAGATGTGTTAGTGCAGGTCGACAAGTTCATTTTCTCAGCTGACTTCATCATCCTCGATTATGAAGTAAACAATGAGATCCCAATAATTTTGGGGAGGCCTTTCCTATCTACTGGCAGAGCACTAATAGATGTTCAAAATGGGGAACTAACCATGAGAGTGAACGATCAACAGGTTACATTTTCTGTTTTTAATTCTGTTAAATTTCCTGCTAATGTAGAAGAATGTTCTCTCTTAAGACTGTTGGGTGTGTTGCCCTAAACTCGTGGCTTGTATTTATGTAAAAATAAATGTATATTCAATAAAGTTTTATTCAATCAATTTGTTGTTGAATTCATAACATTGCATTGTTCAAAATCCAATAAACTAAACATCCAAGGTTATTATCATGTAACCGGGACAGTATATCTGCTGGGTATATATTTGATATACCCTTGATATACTAAGTATATATTTGATATACGCCTGATATACAAGTGGATAATGTCCCGTGAATAACCTAAAGGGTCTATAGTATAAGGATAATGTCGGATACCTTATCATGACAACACTATGGATACGACCCACTTTGTAAATGTTACAGACAACTCGATCCAGGTCGTTCGTGTGGAGACATGCGAGTGGGGGTATCCTATACAATGAATTTGTATAAGACCAGACCGCAAAATAGCCAATCTTTAGATGTAACACAGTTAACTAACAGATTGCTATTTCTTAGGATGACTAGACAACGCATTCTCAATCTTGAGTGAGTTATGGACTCCTGCCCGTGAGGGCTTGTCCTTTGATCATATGGGTGAGATTGGCCCCAGTCGCCGACTCAATATTCCTACCATTTTGGGGACGAGACCAAGTGGGGAGTTGGGAACATAACTTCACAAGATGGAATTCACTCCTCCCCGACTTTAAAGAGTAGATGGGTGTTCTCTTAAATGCTGACTCCAGGACTTGAATAAAGGGTCCCACCCTCTCACTAGCCCGAGAGGGACTTCCGGTTATTGATCAGACCATAACTGGGTTGTTCATTAGAGGGGCAGTGGTATTTAAGGAGTAAGATGTAACTCAGGGGTAAAATGGTAATTTGACCCAACCTGAGTTACGAGCACTCGTGAAGGATTGACTTGTCATTAATGGTCGTATATCCATGGACACGAAAACATTCTGTAGTGAGAAGAGTGCAGCTGCGGATCTTTAGTGGGATGACCCATAGTTAACGAATGTTGATTAACTTGGTCAATGAGTTTGACCGATTAATCTCGTATCGTTGGAACTTCTAATCTGTAGGTCCATTAGGTCCCCTTGTTAGCTCATAACGGGTAAAACGAGGATCAAGAATTATGAAATAATTTGAAATGTTCAAATTATGTAAGGGAATATATATAATGTATATTGATGCATTATATATAAATATATATTAATTTTGGATAGAGATTCAAAACTAATACTATACATTATGAGAGAAATATTTCAATAGGATTCAAATAATTAATATGAATTGGATTCATATTAAAACTATAGGTTAAAAATTAATGCACATAAGATGTACATTAAATCTACAGGTTATACAAGAGAGAATATGGTTTAATTAAATATGAGATATTTAATTAATTGTTAATTATTTAATATTATATTTAATTAAATAATTATTAATTAGATTAATAATTCATAATTATAAATTTGATTAATAATTATTTAATATATTAATTATATTAATTTTAATTAATTAATGTTATTAATTATTAACTCCCCTACATTTTAGCAGGAGAGTGGGGAGTTTAATGACGTGGGGTAACTCCCCACGTCATTTTGTTTGTTTTGAATGCAGAACGGTTCTGCTGGATGAACAGAACAAGAAACATACAAGAACTACCTGCAATTTCTCTCTCAAGGCAAAAAAAAAATCTCTCAATTTTCCCTCGACGTTCCAAATTGATCGCTCCTGCAAGCGAGTTCTCGGTACCCAGAGGATAGAACGAAAGTTCTATTGGTGGTGTTCGGTTTAATCCATTGAAGAAGCATTCTTCAAAGGTAAGGGAAACATTTATTTTCCCCTGTATTTACTTTTGCACATTGGGTTTTGTTTCTCAAAGTTGATGAACAAAGATCATCACTTCCGTTGCGGGATTCACATCCCATAAAAGACTTGCAGGTGACTTGCTGAGTAAGAAAATTCAAAAGGAGACCTTGTTGGATCGCTTGGAGAAAGAACTTACCATAGCCTACGAACATGTAGGGGACACTGTCGATGCTGAAGCATCTTAGCCCACAGGCGGCTCCAGCGATGTAGAAGAAGAAGATTGATTGAGGGGAGTTGGTTTCCCCTGCTTGACATTTTATTTTCCATGCTGATTTACTTTCTGTCTTTCTTATACTTGCTTGCATGTTTTAGATTACTATTTAATTTCTAGTAGTTGTTAGTTTTTCAATGCCTAGGGTAGTTTGCTTTTGTTTCTTAGATGCAGTAAGTGTAATTCATTGAAATGAAAAGAAAAACAAGGTTGAGAATGAGAGATCCAATGTAGAATGGTCTGATAATGCATGCTGATTTCGATAAGGTTTTGCCTTTGATATTTGGTCTATGGAAATTTACAAGATTTCTACTCTTGCTATAGTTAGAAAAGAAAGATACAATTCTTGCCCTTTTTCTAAGGTGCTTTAAAGTAGCATAGGATAGCTTCATTTTGCTAGTATCCCATGGATACCCTAGAAATTTAACCTTAGCAGAATTTCAAGGGTTGATTATCCCTTTCCAACTTGTCAATAAGCTATTGACCTTATAAAAGTAGCAAGAATTCACCCTTCTAGAAACAATCATGATAGGTAGTACTCCTTGTATCATTTATCTTCATCCTATCTTCATTTTTTGTTTGGGGGAGCTTTGTCCTTATTCTCCGATATCATTCACCAAGCATTAAGGACAATGCTTCGCTTTAAATTTGGTGGTGAGGGACTTTCATTTTATTGTAACATTCATTCTTGTAATTCTCTTGCAGTGCAATCATTTGTAAAACTATGCTAAATTTTTGGTCTTGTAATTCAGCTCTATCATTAAAAAAAAAAACATTCCAAAGAGCTGCAGGGTCAGGAATGGCTAGTAGTAGCCCATAGTTGTTAGCTAAAGTCAGTAGCAAGTTAGCAAAAGTAGGAGAGTGAAAATCAGTTCGAGAAAGGAAGTTGGGAAAAGTTTTGAAGGCTACCAAGGGTGAAGGTGGAATGAAGTGGTCTTTTGTGAATAAAGCACCTTAGTCCTAGTGTAAGAGTTGTTTGATTCCTTTCTAGTTTGATGCTTGAGTAGATTGAGAAACTCTTAGCCACAGGAATGGATCATAGGCAATTTGTGAAGTTGTTAGTATGTATTGTTTTTCCATTCTATTGAGTGTAGAGTCCGGAGTAGCATTGCTTGGGGACAAGCAATAGTTCAAGTTTGGGGGTGTGATAACTCTCCAAAAGAGAGTTATTTGTGCAAGAGTTCTATATAAATCAGTTAAGGATAGCCACACTAACACCCAATCTACATTGATTTTGTGCAAAGAATGTTATAAATTCGCTATCCTCCTTATTTTTTATAATAATGCTGAGAGTTATAAAGAATGACCCAATTTTTAATGTTTTGCTACAACATTTTTGATGCTACAGCATCAGAGTCAAAAAGGCAGAAAAAGACAGAGTTGACATTTACAACTTTTACCCGAGAAATTACTGCAGTAAAACAGAAAAATACATGATATTTTGAGCTGGGCCCACTTTATCATTTGTGTTGCCCTAAAATCAAGAGGGGTATAAAAGCTTGCAATTAAGTGCCTCCAACATTCCCCATCCCATCACTTCACTCTCACTTCAAGAAAGCTCTCAAGAAACCGTTGAAGAAGACAACAAAAAGAGAAAGATTGTTGCTATTCTTTATTTTCTTCTTTTTTTGTACTCTTTAGTGCACGAGTTTTGTATTTTCTTCTTCTATTTTATTGTATGACATTGAGTAGCTAAGTTTATTTGTAAGAGGGAGGATGTTGTGAACTTGTTCTTAGGTTGTAAACTTTGCTTTGACTTGAAATGATGATATATATACTGAGTTGAAGTTGTTTTTAACATTTTATTTTCAATGTGTTTGGCCAACATATTGGAATATCTTCTTATTAACTTTTGGAAAATTGTAATAGGAAGTATTTGGCTTCAACTCGTGCTAGATCTACTTGAGTTTAGAGTGTGGGTATTTAGGAATAAGGCTCACCTAGCAAAGTTATAAACTGAGTATATATGTTGTCAAGTTTGTCTAAAAACATGAATAGTAGAAAATCCGGGAAATCTAGGAAGGTTTCGTGTCTGTTTGGCCAATATATCAACTTCGTTAATGATGCAGCATCGTTAGAGTAGCTCAGAAAAAGTCACATAAATGTTTCCCTCTTACCCTTTTAAATATCAGTAGTTAATCTCTTGTTTGCATATTTTTCTTTAATCGATTTGGTTTTGCTTGTTTCTGCCTTGTTTTTAATAAGCAATTCATGTAGCACTATTTTGTTTAAGTTCCTTCAGCTTTTCTTGTTCAAAGCATATTTTGTTAATTTGATTATTTTATTAAGTAATTGTTGAAGTGTTTAATTATCAATCCATGTAGATACGATCTTTTTATCACTTGCTACAACGATTGTGTACACTTGAACAAATGGTTCTAAACCGTAACAACAGATACGAAAGAGGAAAGAGAGCAAGATGATTTAATTTGAGAAGGAAATGGAAATTCTACCAATGTAAATCTAATCTCTACTAATGATAATTTACCTAATGGTCAAATTCCTAAAAAATATTCATTTAAAGCCAAAGAAAAACTATATAAAAAAGAATAATAAACCTCGTTGTTCAAATAAGAAAGATCCAAGCCAAGTGAATAAGAACCAATCACATCCTCAACACTCAAGATTAGTTTTTTTTGTTTGTGGCAAGAGTGGACATGTTGCTCGATTTTGCAAATTCTGAAAACATGAACCTATACCCTAGGTAACGTAACCGAAGAGTCATTTGTGGCTATATATATAATTCAAAATGTTGATAGATGGTGGGTTGGTTCTGGTGCCAATAGACATGTTTGTTATGACAAAGATTGGTTCAAAATTTATACTCCTTTTAAGGAGTCTAAAACAATAATATGCTTGGTCATTCCCATACCACTCAAATTGGTGAGGTTGAGTTAAAAATCACCTCTGTAAGGGTTTTAATTTTAAAAGATGTGCTTTATACACCCTCAATGAGGATGAATTTGATGTTGAACTTCTTAATAAGACTGACTTTAGACAGACTATGAAATCTGATGAATATGTGATAACTAAAAAAAGAGTTTTTGTTGGAAAAGGTTATGTTTGTGATGGGGATGTTCAAATTAAACATTGACAATATTAATAAAGCATCTGCTAGTTCAATTTATATGTTCTCTTTTTTAAATTTTTGGCATGCTCGTTTATATTATATAAATAGCAAATATGTGGGAACTGAGTAGTATGGATTAATTGCTAGTTTAAAAAATATTTTGAGAAATGTGAGACATGCAATAAAGCCAAAATTACAAAAGGACCTCATAAAGTGTCGAGAGAAATACCGAATTATTAGATTAATTCATACATATTTGTGTGAATTTGAAGGGATTTTAACTAAAGGAGGAAATAGATATTTTATCATTTTATTGAAGACATTTCTAAATATACTTATGTTTATTTAATGAAAAATAAAAGTGAATCTTTTGAGAATTTCAAAAAATTTCTCCTCAAAGTTGAAAATCAATTCGATTGAAAAATTAAAAGAGTTAGATGATAGAGGTCGAGAATATGAATCATTGGGAATAATTCATGAGACTACACCATCATATTCACCTGCTTCTAATGAAGTAGTTGAGAGGAAAAACAGAACCTTAATTGATTTAAATAATGTTATGCTATTAGAATCAGGTACATCTTTCAATTTTTTTGGCGAAGCATTTTTAACTACTTGTCAGGTGTTAAATAGTGTACCACATAAAAAGACAAAGATTACACATTTTCAAATGTGAAAAGGGTATAAGCCAGTTTGAGATACTTAAGGGTTTGGAGATGCTTAACTTTTGTAAGGCTAATATATCCAAAATGACGTAAATTGGAGTCTAAAGCTACCACTTCTATTTTTCTTAGATATGTAGTTAATTGCACAACCTATAGATTTATTGATAATTGAAAGTAATGTGATTTTTGAATCAAGTGATGCAATTTTTCATGAAGAAAAATTTCCTTTCAAGTCCATAAATAGTGGGGGTCAAAATCATGGACAAACTTCTATTAATTTTGGATCTTCTTCTCCAAGTGATATTAACGAAAACAATTCTCCATGTTGTAAAACCATAGGGAGTAAATGGGTCCTAAGAAAAAAGTTGAAACCGGATGGTAATATAGACAAGTATAAAGCAAGACTTGTCGCGAAAGGTTTTAAACAAAAAGAAGATATAGAGTTTTTTGATACGACCCCGGTTACTAGAAGCGCATCCATTAGATTAGTAATAGCAATTATTGCAATTTTTGATTTGAGCATTCATCAAATGGATGTGCAAACAAATTTTCTAAATGGTAATTTAGAAGAAAAATTTATATGAACCAACCTGAAGGTTTTATAGAACCTTGGAATGAGAACAAAGTGTGTAAGCTTACTAAATTTTTATATGGCTTAAAACAAGCCCCAAAGCAGTGACATGAGAAATTTGATTCGTGCATGCTAAATAATGGCTATAAACCAAATGAATGTGATGAATGCATATATTGCAAATCACCAGAAGATTCACATGTTATTATTAGCCTCTATGTTGATGATCTACCAATTTTTAGCTCAAATATTTTTTTCATAAATGAAACAAAAAATTTATTGAGAAGTCATTTTGACATAAAAGATCTTGGTGAGACTAATTTTATTATGGGTATGAAATAACTAAAACCTCTTATGAGTTTTTTCTTGACCAATCATATTATATTGAGAAAATACTTAGAAAGTATAATTATTTTTATTGTAAACATGTGTCCACTCTTTTTGATTCAAGCGTTCACTTGTTTCCCATTGAAAGTGAAAGTGATGTAATAAATCAAAATGAGTATGCTAGTGTGATTGGTAGCCTACGGTATGCAACTAATTGTACGAGACTTAACATTGCACACGCAATAGGAGTTCTTAGCAAGTTTACAAGTAAGCCAAGTAAAGAGCATTGGCATGCCATCAAACGTGTTATGAAATATTTATTGGGCACAAAATATTATGACTTATTGTATAAAAAAATATCCTGCTGTTGTTGAAGGATTTTTTGATGCTGACTAAAATACTTTGTCAGGTGATTTTCTATCTACTACTGGGTATATATTTACCTTTGGGAGTAGTGCTATTTTTTTGGAAATCTTAAAAACAAATAATTATTGCCAAATCTACTACGGAAGTAGAGTTTATTACTTTAGCTTCAACTAGTAAGGAAGCCAAGTTGGCTAAGAGATTTGTTATATGAGATTCCAATGTGGGAGAAATCATTACCTCGAATTTTAATTAATGGTGATAGCACTACTACAATTGGTAGAGTAAAAAATCATTTTTATAATAGTAAATCCAGACCTATAAGAAGAAAACACAGTACTGTGAGATCTTATTCGAGCAATGGAATTATTAATGTGAATTACATTAAATCTTGTGATAGTCTTGTAGATCCATTGGCAAAGGTCTTAACTAGAGAAAAGGTCTGGGATACATCAAGAGGGATGAGGTTAATGCCGTTATCATTGTCATGAGCCATATATAAGGATATCCACTTAGTGATCAGAGTTCCTGAGAACTAGGTTCAACGGGAAAAATGAATTATAAGGTGGCCGTAAAGATGCACTATTTATATATTTTGATCCATCCCTATGATGTGAGTGCATTAATCCTATAACATTTTAGAGGGTTGTGTTTTTCAATAAACTCTTAATAAAGTATGTAGCTCTTATGAGTGGGGTGTCGTTGTTATAGAAGCACCCTTGATAGATTCTACCTATATGAGTGTGAGAGTGAAGCCACTCCCTATGAGGATATAGGCCTTATCCTTAAAATACTCTCACAAAATACTAGGATGAGCACAAGGCCTTAACCATTAAAGCTCATGTTGACACCTCTATAATTATGTATGGATAAGAACTCTTTATTTCCCCTTGAGCGTTAGAGTTCAAGTCAGAGACAACTACTAACGCTGGAGTAGAGAAAATGTTCAATGCATAGTCATACCTTTATGATGCAGAATTGGTCTTTCTTTTGGTCAATTGATTTTGATTATTTAAAACATTAAAATGAGTGGGGGAATGTTGTTAAATTTTGATATTTATTAATAATCAAAATATGAGTTTCTTTTATTTAAATTGAGAATTTAAGATTAGAGAGGTTCTTATAAAATTATGAAGAAACGAATTTGAAAAAGAGAGGTTTAAAAGTCTTATAAATTTCTATATTAAGTTACTAGTTGTAAAAATCCTATAAATACCTCTCTAACCTCACTTTCAAAATGTAACCTACAATTCATACTCTCTTCTCTATTTTCTCTATTCCCTACTTTGTTTTTTAAGAGTAATTGGCCAAAAGAGGGACGTTACTTGTTGTGGAGCTTTGAGCTCAACTTCTAGTTGCAGAGTGGTTTGAGCTACATAACGTTTCAGTTGGGTTGTTGTATCCTGGAGGAGATAGACTAGAAAATACCTGCTACACCGGTGGTTGATAAAGAAATACATACCGTAGGGAGCTTGAATCTCTTTAAAGAGAGGGGGATACCTGCGCCTCAACCTAATTAATTACGTATTTGTTTCTCAATATTTACTCCAATTACCTATGTTATTTGTAATTCCCCCAACAATAATTTGATTGATATGAATTAATGATTACAAAGTAAAATAAAATAAGTGACAAATTAAATAGTAAGTTGTAATATGTTATAATAGAATCATATCAACTAATAAAAGTTATATAAATTTTTTATTAAAAGAAAAACTATGAGCAGTATACTTAAACAAAAAAATAATAAAATTCTTAAGTAATTTGTTAAAAAAAGTATAGATTCTATTAATAAATGAGAGAAAAAGTACAAGTTATAAAGTAATTATTGAAGGTGTGAGGCCACTAAAAAAAGAATAAGAATGAGATTAATGAGATTTTATGAGAAGAATGGAGTTATCATTTTTAGGGAGAGTGATTCTCAAGTTTTAAGTTGGTCGTACCAAGTAATCTCATTCATATATTTTAGTAAATACCATGAAAGAATAAAAATTTATGGGGCCTAAAATGATGTTTTAAAAATGGAAGAAATCAGTCAAAATGAGTAAATTCGGTTCGTTGGAGTTATATAATATATCATTTAGGATAATTTAGGTAGGTGGCTAAATTTTGACACCAATTTTAAAAAATGTTCATTAGTTATTTCTCATCTTATAGAAGACATTAGGAAGAATATTGGAAAATTGACTCAAATAACTCACTAAAGTTTTGGGTTTGCTCAAATGGCCTACTCCTTCAAAATATTGTTTTAGATAAATATGTTTTGGTAACCTAAAACAATGTTTAATTGGATTTTAATGGACGTGAAATTACACTATTACTCCTCAATTAATAAAAAACCAGATCGTTCCCCTTTCTGTTAGGATTTATGCCCTAAAGCCTTGTACTTTGTAAATTTCAATTATTTATGAATAAAATAATTAATTTATTTTATCTTGTTATGTGCAAATATTATCCAATTTTGTGAAAATCCAAGATTATAAATGTAATCTTGAATAGTATGTAGTTGACATACAAGAAGATCATGTTCAAGCTATAACCTAAAGAGTCTATAGTATATATATATAAGGTTGAGTGCCTTATCCTAGTAACACTATTGATGTGGCCCACTTTGTAAATGTTAGAGATGATCTGATGCACAATTATTCATGTGGAGACATGTGAGTGGTGGTATCATATACAATGAGTTTATATAAGACTGGACCACGAAGTATTTAGTCTTTCTTTGTAAATTAATTAAAAGATAAAATAATTATTTCACAGGATGATAATATGTGACTCGATCTTAATCCTGAGTAATTTATGAACTCCTGCTTGTGAGGGTATGTCCTTTGATTTACATGGATGAGAATGATTTTTGTAATCGATTCAATAAGCCTACTATTTTGGGGACGTGACCAAAAGGGATCTGGGAACATAATCTCATAAGATGAAATTCACTCATTCCCATTATAGGGTAAGTAGATGAGTAGTTCCCTTAAAGTGTTGATTTCAGGACTTGAACAATGGATCCCACCCTCTCGCTAACTCGAGAGGGACTTAGTTTATGGTTGGATCATAAACAAATTGTTCATTAGAGGATCAGTGGTACTTAAAGTATAAGCAATGTTCTAAATATTGTTCGACATGTCGACATGTCGCCGTGTCAAATAACTTGACATCGACATGGGGGGAAAATCTTTTTCCTTCATTATTGATGATATATTAAAATATCACTGAAATATCGTGAATATATCGATATTTCGATGATATTTATCAAATATCATAAAAAAAAATTTCTATTGCCAAGCCCAATAAACGGGCCCAGCACTTTTCATTAACTCAATCATCAGGCCCACATTTGCGAGCCCAACGTTGGATCTGATGAGAAAAAAAAGGGATTAGTACATTGATGGGCTGTTTAAAGATTATAATTACATAAAAAGATTGAATGTATAGAATTTACACTTTTGTCATAAAGCAACCTTATTTAAGATGATATCCACCACCCAAATTACTAACATATCATTCTTTATCTACACATCAATATTAAATAATTTTTAAAATCCAGAATTGATTAATTGGAAGGTTACAATTTAAATCCCGTAATATTTGCTTAACTATAATTTTCAAAAGTAATTGAAATACCAAAACTACAAAAATATCCCCAAAATCCTCCAAAAATATCCCAAAATCCCCCAAATTTGAAAACACCTTCTGCAACTTCTCCTCTTCTTCTATTTTCCATTTGCTTCCTCGGTCTGCTTCCTCCGTCTCTGACGTTTCGTATCCGGCCACCGTCTTCGTGTCTTCTTCTCCGACCACCGTCTTTGTTCCTCTTATCCGGACGACCAGTCAGTTTCTGTCATTCCGTTTCCGTGGCCGAGCAACGATTTCGTCACCATCTTTTTCTGTTTCCATCGTCGAGCAGTGCGTTTCTTTATCTCTAGTCCCCTCTCCGTTTTTATCCATCGCTGTAGCAGTTCGTTTCCATTTATCCCAATCGAAAGGTTTGCATCATAATATATCCTAATAGTTTTCTCTTTCAGTTTTGAACAATGTTGAAATCCTTGTTTTTTTTTGTTTGTACTGTTAAACACTTTCAATCTTCCTTCCATACTCAAGTAGTCTCCAATGGTTGTTTCCTGTTTCCTGATTTTGTTTATTAAAGCAACATATATTGTATATATGGGGATATATTGTATATATGAGTATATATCTTATAGTGAGTTTGATCTTAGAATCCCCCTCTCATTTTGAGCCCTATGTTCAACATACATCCCTTAGATTCCGAAAATAGAACTTTATTTGGGTTCAATTGGTAGAGTGAATACTGGAAAACTCTTAAATGGAATGCGAGCGACATAACGTAAAGAGTACAGATTAACAAGTTGCCTACACTCGAATCGAATTGAATCGACTAGGGAAAGGAAGCCAAATGGAAAACACTTCTGGTGATCCTCTTCCTCTTCTCTGGAACTTTACACTCTCCCCCTACATCTTCGAATTGAATTTGAGTAGGGATTGATTGGTGAGGGTAACCTAACATTTAAGTTCATAACTTAGGCAATTAAAAATGTAGATGAGGATTAGAAAGAAAGAATTACAACTCACCTTTAGAATGCCAATGTTCTGCTTAATCTTCTTGTGCATGAGCTTAACTTTTTTTCTCTTTGCTTTTTATTTCTCTTTAGGGAAGGTCCATAGTGTAATTAGCTCACCAGGTTTCAATCAGTAATAGTCTGTTGCTTTCCTACTATCCTATTGGATTATTTTTTACTAGAATTTGATAAAAAAAAGGCCACTTACTGTGAAAATATATATAAAAAACCACTTTGCTGGAATTGGATTATATTAGAGTATATCTTATTACTTATAAAGTTTATTCGGATATAAATTATAATGTTCAAGTAGTTGTTGAACATGGTTAAGTGCAAAGGGCTACCAAAACCGAAGGAAAGAAGAAGTAATAGGTTACTTAACCAATCTTGCAGCAAGTCGAACAAAGACCCTGTATATGTTAATCTTAGCTCAGAGGTATGCAATACTTTCACTGTATTATTTGGAAGATTTATATAGGTTATAAATATATTGTATTTTTTCAATCGGTATGCTCTTAGGAGAGCGTTGAGGAAGAAACAAAAGAAAAGGATGCTCAGACACTGAAGCCCTCATTTTACAATAATTTGTTCGGTAACATGCCACATTATAAGAAGTACTCGCCAATAGTCATTTTACCAGAACAAGACGAAAAAATCAAGACTAAAGTTACTGGATGCGAACCTACATGTGAGTTTACAAATGAAGATGAAGTCGTTGGAACTCAAATAGTTTCTCTTGCAGTAGTACATATAGATATTCTTTATATTTATTCTTTAAAAAGATACACAATTAATAACCATTATATGCATATAAATATGCTATGTTCAGGTGTGTGCCGATCAACCTTATATTGAGGAAATAACAGTCGAAGAAAGTAATACTCGATAATGTGGACGATGGAAGAGGGAAAAGGAAAAAGAGAGAAGAATATGAGATATTAAAGCCTTATTATTAGTCTTATTTCTTAAAATAGTAGCCTAATTTGAATTTGGAATAATGTAGGAGGACGATATCCCAATTATTGAAAGATTGAAAAAATTAAAATGGGGTGTGGGAAGAGTAAAGAGTGCGTCGAGATTTAAGGGGAAGAAGAAAAAAGATGGTATGATCAAATAAAAGGTAATTATGGTAATTCTCTTTTTTTTCCTTAGGTAGAAGTATATTTTTAAGGGATATTCATTATCTTAATCTTTATTGAAATACAAAATGTTAAAAAATCTGGATGCAAGGATAAAAGGAAAAAAAAGAGATATGATAAAGGTACTTTTATCTTTCATAACCGGACAGATGTGTATGAGGTATGTATTATATATCCATGTACTATATTGTAATTTTTCAAAATATTATATGCATATAATTACATTTAGGTTTATATTATGTTCAGGCGGCCCCATTGTTACTTCTGAGGGATGAGTGGTTGATTAGCACGAAACTTCAAATATACTTAAAATTAGAAGTTTTGGAGAATATTAAGGATGTACTGTCAAGAAAACATCTAAGAAAATTTAGATATACACGTTTTGGTAGCTTCTTAGATGTTAAGATTAAAAAATATCCACTTAAACTGGTTAGCCATATAATTAGAAGACAATGTAGCCCTTCTCCCGAAGATGGAATTAATTTCAACTTTGAGAGCAAGGTGGTTCATTTTGGATTACGAGAGTTTGAGGCTATCACTGGTCTAAAATGTGAAGAACTACCTTCTATGGACTTCAAAAAATTGAGTGAGAGATTCTTGAATAAATATTTCAAAAACTCAACAATTATTGTGAAGAGGGTAACGATAAACACTTTGTTGTTGGGTTAAGATGACACAATTATTTTTGTTGTCAAATTTCTTGTTGAGTAAACAAAGAGTAGTAGGAATTGAAGTGGAATATATCAAGCTTCTTGATGACACTGAACAGTTTGAGAACTATTCGTGGGGACGTGTTTGCTATAACTCAACAATCGACTCTATAAAGAAAGCAATTAAAAACCCTGATGCATCTGTTGTGGAACCCTTTGGAATGCCATTAGCATTGCTTATTTGGGCATATGAATGCACACCATTGCTTTTTTCTAGGGGGAGGGGGGACAAAATATGCCAAACACGTATCTACTATCTACTAATATACCACTAATGGTAAATTGGGAGGCTAGTGTACAACCAGAATGGTGGTATCTAGCGATTAGAGTTTTTGAGACCGAAAATGTATTATTTATTTATTTTTATTTTTACTTTTAGTTTTGTTTTCAATATGTATATATATTGATGACTATAATAATTATATGTTAATTTTAATGCAGTTTGAGTTTGAAAATATGTTCAGAAAAGGTGAGGATGCACAAACAAGAGTGTTTTAGGAAGGTGAACCATCAAATATGAATTCATCATGTTTTGGATCGAAAGAAAGCTATATTCCTCCATTTTTTTTGAAGAATTTAAAGAGATGATATTAAGTGGTCTCGAGAACATGAATTGCAAAATCAATACAATCTTTTCTGAGATTAAGAGTATTAAAAGAATGGTGAATGATAATATAATTGTTATCAGAAAGGAGGATGGGAATGGTGATAGGGGTGGGGGTGGAAGGGATGCTAACAATGGTGGTAGTAAGGGTGGTGAACAACATGCTGAAATTTCGGAAGAAGATCACAAAAAGACAATCGATCAAAGGATAGTGCAGCTACTACTATTAGTGAGAATGATGGAGATAATAATAATGTGAGTATTTAAAATAAATACATCGTACAATAGCTATAGTCTTATTATGATTAATGTTCATAATCTTTGAAGGACATGTGTAAACTATTTACTATGTTTTACATTTTGCAACGAACTCGGAGTTAAAGAAACCGAGAAGATATAATGAAGGATGAGTTCGTATGCACTAATTTTTTAAATGAGGTTGATAGGATAGAATATGCTGCTCGCCAAAAAAAAGTTTGCTTGTTTTTAGTGGCTCGTCATTTTATGTTATGATTTGTCAATTGATGAAATCTAGTCATCCAACGATCCTCTATATGGGCATGAAAGAAATATCTAAATTACTTTGTTATAAATTGAATCGTGCAAGACAAGGAGAACGTCGAACAAAACGATATTATATCGAAGGTTGGAGACATTTACATCCATGATGTAAGTATTAGAATCAAGTTTGAGGATAACTGATATGCTGCTAGATGACAAATTGATGTGATCGTGCTAGGTCTTAATGAATATGTGGTTAGTTGTATTGAGCATGTGATAGTATTTTGTTTGGTATGTTAAATATATACAGATATAGTTGTATATAATATATAGACTATGCTTCAATATTCATCTCATCCAAAAAGTAAGGTTTTAATGAACGTATATGAAGTATTATATGCTGACATATCCCATTTTCCTTTATCTGTATTGATCATGGGTTATGACATAATTTAACTCAGGCCATGTTTGTATCAAAGCTCTTTAAGTTCTCGTGCTTGTGAATTATAAACCTCTGCTGGAGCTGTCATTTGATTCATACAACTTTGATATGCATTATTGCTTGAGCTTTGTTTGTGAGATTGTTCTATATTTTATTCAGCCAACCTCTGCTTGTTTGTGAGATTATTAAGCCTACCTCTGCTAGGCTACAAAAATTGTTACATTCACCCTAAGATTTCAGATCCTTACCTCTAGTATATAATTATTGAAGTGAATCAAAATGTTGATGCATTCTCTTTATTATATAATATATAGTTGTATAACACTGCTAGATTTAGATTGCAATTTTAGACATATTCAAAGATCCATTGTCATAACGTGTAGATTAATGTGGTTTTCTTTCTTCATATTACTTGCTCTGGTTCTATTACTGCTACCAAAGAATTGTTGGGATATATGAGTATATATTTTATATGTAACATGTAGTTATATTAATGTGTAGTTGAGAGGAACTGGACCGTTCAAGAAAGGGGGGAACGGGACGATGAAATATATATTATAACTTATATATAACATAAACATAAAAATGAAATAACGAAACAACACGAATGTAATTGAATGCATAATAATAAATATATATATATCTATTATGTAAATAGAGATAGATAAACTGTAATTTAAAAAAAAAACATTCATTCATACTCATATGTATAGATAAACTGTGTTTTCTTCTGCTTTCAATATTAGCGTTAATCGATTCGTGCTTCTCGTTACTTATCTTCTGTTAAAGAATAAATCACAAAAAAAAAAATGAAATAACCATTTGAGATCAGCGGACGTAAGAAAGAATAACTTGCCAAAGTTTTGAAACAAAAATATCATAAAATTTCAAAAAATACATGCAGAAATCTAAAATGTCTAATGGTTCAGCCACAAACCATTACACAGAAAGTGTGAAATAATTTTTTTTTATAAGGATAGTGGTTAGCTCCAATGTAATCAAAAATTTTCATTACAATGACAGTGGTTAATTGCGTGGGAATTTACACACAGAAAGATCAAAATTGGATATTTTTTAATTAATAATAATGGTAAATCATAGGAAATTTTTTTTTTGAAGGAGTGAATTAAGGGATTAGTGTTGAAAATTTGTTTTGGACCCACAATAATTAAAGGAATATGATTACAATTTACGGATTCAAATCTTTTAAATTACCAAAAAAAAAACTATAATAAAAGTAAATGTAATAAATAAGGGTAAAATTGGTATTACAAAAGAAATCCTACATGCAGACTTCTAAAAGTGTAAAATTGGAAAATCTAAGACATTTGTGAAATTAAGTTTAAAAAACAGCCTTCTGAAGATATTATCTAAAAAAAAGAGCGGGATGGGAGCGCCTTTTATGGGAGGCGCTCAAGAGTGGGATGGGAGCACCTTTTATGGGATAATTTTTGAACTTATAATATTTGTAAATGTGTTGGTATATATACCAATATTTCATATTTTATTCAATTATGTAACTACACACTAGATTTGATTATAAATTATAAATTATCAATAAAACAGTAACATTGAACTTCAATTTATTAATTAAGATTATTTTCATCAATCTTCATTATCTTCTTCAACATTTCTATCAGCATCGACATTTTCATAAGTTACTAATATTTTTACATATGATGGTTAGAAGTGATCAATTATATCTTAATTAAGCTATAATTAAAGTTTTATTTACTAATTAAAATAATAATAATTCTTTTTTTTTACAATTTTCGCGACTTTTCTCCAAATATCTATCGACATCGACATGTCCATAAAATCGGGACCTTGACATTTCGAACCTTGGGTATAAGATGTAACCACAGGGGTATAACGAACTTTTGACTCAGCTGTAATTTTGAACAACTTGTGAATGATCGACTTGCATGTAATGATTATATTCATGGACAAAACCTGTTCTACAATGCATAATAGTGCAACTCCGGGTTTATAATGGAGTAACCTTGAGTTAATGAATGAAAGTTAATTAATTAATTAATTTAGTCTTATTGGAGCTTATAAACTGTAGGTCCATAAGGTCCCTTTGCTAGCTTATGATAACATTAATGGACCAAATCATGTTGAAAGAAAATTAAATTTGAAATGTTCAAATTCATATTTAATGTATTTGGAATACATTAAATAATAAAGAGAGTAATGATTTAATGTATTTGATACATTTAAAGTCAAATTAATATTTTGTTAATATATAAGATATACTAATAAAATAATTATTTGATTGTGAATCAAATAATATAAAATTTTAATATGAGATATTAAAAGATTTTATTTGGCATGAGATTCTCCTAATTTGTGTAATTGATACATTAAAAGCAAAACATAATATTTTATTAAGATAAAATATTATAAGAATCAAATAATAAAACTTTTTAATATGTGATATTAAAAAGATTCTACCTCAAGCTCGTATAAATAGGACCTTTGGGGTAAGCCAAAACACACATTCATTCTCTACGAATTCTCTTGAAATTCTCTCTCGTTTCTTACAAGGAGTTCCCACCAACTTTAGTTCATAGCGAGGAAGGCCTTGTGGACAGATTTTACAAAGATATTTTACTTTCTCAATTTATTTAGTATTCAAAATATAAATTCAATGTCGATCCAATAATTCCGCTGCAGAATGAACTGTTCATTCCATCACTTTCCCTTTTTCTCATCGCCGTTTTTGTTCTTCTGATTGTGTTTCTCCTCCCTCGTTCCTTCGTCTTCTTCGTTCGGTCCTCTTAGTTTCCCTCTTGCTAATTCTTTTTGCAACAAAGTAAATCACAAGTGTTAATCTTCGAGGTAAGTTCGATTTTCATTAAGTTTTGTAATTTTTGCTCTTTATTTGAAGGTTGGGGCTTTTGTTTTTCATGGTGTTTCAAAAGGACTTTGATGGTTTTTTCCCCGTCGAATCGGCCATTTTCTAGTGTTTGGATGAACGAATGTATGAATTATATTGCATCAATTTAGGTTTTGTTTGTCACAGATTTCGTTTTGTTGGTCTTTTTGTTCGTTTGATTAAGGTTTTGCTAAATGTTGATTTTCGAGTATTTGTATGGTTCTTCTGATTTGAGGTTCGTAGGAGGTTGATTTGAGGTGGTGAGAGGTTGAAGAATAATGAACTTGGGCACTAGGGCAAAGTGGGAGGAACCTCGAGCGAAGTTTGAGAAATTTCAAACTTTGCTCGAGGTTTTGTACCCTCTAGAAAAATTCCCGGGCACGACCTTGGCCGAGGTGGAACCAGAGGCTTTTGACAGACAGGGTAACCTTGAGCGAAGTTTGAAGAAATTTCAAACGTCACTCGAGGTTTTGCACCTTCTGGAAAAATTCTCGAGTACGACCTTGGTTGAGGTGGAACCCAAGCCTTTTCGAAGACAGTGTACCTCGAGGGAAGTTGAAGAATTTTCAAGCTTCTTTCGAGGTTTCGAAGCCTTTGAAATAATTCCTAGGGTCAACCTTGGCCGAGGTAGAACCCGAGGATTTTCCCAATGGTTTAGAAATCTTGAGCGAAGTTTGAAGAAATTCTTCAAACTTCGCTCGAGACTTCGCTCGAGGTACGTTGTTTGTAAAATTTCCAAGGCACAACTTCGCCCGAGGTGTATACCAAGGAATAAAACATAAGTTAATTTGACCATATAAACTTTATGCTTGCTTCTACTCTGCTTGTTTGATTCTGAGTGTACATGTTTGTGTTTCTTTACTTATAGGCCATAAGATGGAAATGGTATCGAAGATCCCTTTCTCGATGTATACCTCATCCCCAATTGACCTCTCTATCGCACTTAGCGAAGACAGCCGAGGTTATTTAGAAGAAACTTACCTCTCTTCAACTTCGTTTGTTTTTTAAGATTGTATTTGGTCATCTTCTTGATGTGGATCTCGCATTTAATGGGTCACTGATACATAGCTTATTACTTTGGAAGGTAGAGGAAAGTAGTCCTGACACTATTAGTTTAAACCTGTTTGGGACTAAGGTGTCGTTCGATTAGAAAGAATTTGACCTCATTAGCGCCCTGAAATATTCAAGAAATCCTGTTAGGAAAGATACGTTTCCTCGGAGGCTTAAGACCTTGTACTTTGATGATAAGGTCAACCTGACATTGTCTGATTTCAAGAAAAGTATGAACTGTTAGAGTTTGAGGATGACTTTGATGCGGTGAAGGTTTCAGTCGTCTATTTCATGGAACTAGTACTGTTGGGGTGGAGGAGAAGCTTGAAGTATGATAATAGTTTTCTTGGAACAGTAGACGATTGGGAAGTTTGTTGCAACTATGACTAGAGGACGCTGTCGTTTGAGAATACAATGAAAAGTCTTAAGCGAGCACTGTTGAAGAAGGCAGTTGTGATGAGACGTAAATCCCACAATGGAAAAGAGAGATCTTGTTCTTGAATTTTGAGGAACAAAAACCCACAAAAACAAAAGAGGAAAAATACAGGGGAATTGAGTATTACCTTTGATGAGCAGTTCTTCAAAAAACTCAATTGACACCACCAAATGATCTTCCTTACTATGTCTCCGACACTGATCTTTGCTTATGGGAGCAACGATTGGAAGCCCAAGGAGAATTTGAGAGAGAGAGAGATTTTAAACTAGAGAGGCTTGGGAAAAAATTTCTTGTTCTGTTCTTCTTTTTGCAGAACCATTCTGCAACCAAAACAAACCAACATGACTCTCCACGTCATTAAACTTCCCTATTCCTCTGCAAAATTGCAGGGGAGTGTTTTAAGATTAATATTATAATAATATTAATAATTTTTTTTGAAGGGGAAATTCATTTATTAAAGAGATGAGCCATTATGGCCCGTACCCATACAACTATCCCACATGACCTCATTTAAGATCCAATTAGGAAAATCAGAAGTTCGAAGGAAATTGGCTTCCTCGGAAAAAGCAATAGAAGAGTTATGGGCAGTTTGATTTCAATTCCTTCGCACATGCAAGAACACAACTTGGGGGAAAGCCTTCGCCAAATCAATGATGTCTTCCACCCATATTCCAGGTTCCAAATTATTCACCCTCCTCTTCAAGGTCAGATCTATTGCCTGGGCTGAATCAGACTGGATTTGTACCAAATGAACATTCAGGTGAGCCACTAATTGGAGACTCTCCCGAATAGCCTTAAGCTCAGCTGTTAGGGGTCGTAATACACATCAAAATGATTTGTCATAGCAGTGAAAATCTCTCTTTGATCAGTCCGATCGATGACCCCAATCCCCGTTTGAGGGATCGAAGGTTTACACGCAGCATCAACATTTAATTTTACCCATCCTACCGGTGGTGGTGTCCATTTCCGGCGAGCTTCACCTTCCTCAGGGCAGGGCGTAAATCTGCACTTCTCCTCCTCTTGTCTAGCAGCGAATCCACCCACAATCTCCTTCATATAGGAATGGATCCATTCACATATGGTATTAGGATCAGGTACGGGTTTGCTAAGTCTGATTGAATTTCTGTTCGTCCAGATTATCCAACAGCTAACACATACCAACATAAAATCCTCCGCAGATAAAACCTTACGAAGAAGAAGGAAACGGTCTTGGACAGATTGGTTGAAGTCATTCTGGACCAGGATTTGAGGTAAGATAATCTTCCAGATTTCTTTTGCTCGCTTGCATCTGAAAAGGATGTGATATGAAGTTTCAAACCTTCTGCCACACACAACATAATCTAGGCAAACATTCATACCTTTCGACCTAAGGTTAGTTGTACTTGGGAGACAATCCGTAAAGACCCTCCAGATAAACATCTTAATTTTTTAGGGAATTTTAGTGTTCCATAGAAATTTCCACCACTTTCTATTACTGTTATTGCTAGATGCTGAGGTAGTCAATTTGGAGCTCATGCCAAGTTTGTATAACCACTCTTAACAGAATAGGTACCTCTATTGTCATAGTGCCATACCCACATATTCTCAACCTCGGACCAACTCAAAGGGATGATTTTAGATATTACCTCTAAGTCACTGTTAACAAACTGCCATAACTTCGGGATATCCCAATGCTTCGTGTCAGTAATAAACTCTGATACACACGGGTTCATCCCAATTGGGCATGAAGAAGTGAACTGAAAGGAAATTTCCCTGGGAACCCATTTATCATTAAAGAAACTTATATTTCGCCCATGACCAATCCTTATCTAGAGGCCTTTGACATGCAGCTCCCTTCTTCATCGGAGACCTTTCCAGAGATAGGAATTGCCCCCTAAATGGGTGGCTAAGAGAATATCAGTATCTGGAAAATAGCATCCCTTGAGGATGCGAGAGACCAAGAGATTTGGACATTTTAGGAGCCTCCACACTTGTTTTGCAATTAGGGACTGGTTAAACGTCTCAAGCTCTCTAAAGTTTAGGCCCCCTAACTCTTCCGACTTACACATCTTCTCCCAACTTTTCTAGTGGAGTCTTCGCTTTTCTTCAGTTGATCCCCACCAAGATCTCGCTATCATCTATTCAACCTCTTTACAGAAGGCTTTAGGGAGCTTAAAACAGCTCATGGCATATGTCGGAATGGCTTGTGCCACACTTTTAATCAGAATCTCTTTCCCGCTTGCTGTAAATACGTTTCCTTTCCACCCCTGAATCATTTTCCAGATCCTCTCCTTTATCGTACTAAAATCATCCCCTTTCCTCATAGAGAAGTGGGAAGGAAGCCCCAAGTAGTTCCCGAAATCCCTCACTACTTTGACTTAAAGAATTTGCTCAAGGTAGAGCTTGCAGTCCATCAAAACATTTGAGGATACACACATTGTAGATTTAGAGAAATTTACGCTCTGGCACGAAGCAGCTTCATAATCAAGTAGTATAGATTTGATCCAGGCACACTCATTGGTATTAGCTCTGAAAAAAACCATGCTGTCATCGGCAAATAATAAGTGTGAAATGCTAGGACAATGACTATTTATAGTCATACCAGATATGAGATTTATGTTGTGGGCATTCTGGATCATAGAAGACAGCCCTTCCGCACAAATAAGAAATAAATAGGGTGAGATTGGATCACCTTGGCGAAGCCCTCTAGTCGGTTGCACATTTCCTTTAGCTTCCCCATTAATAAGGATTCAAAATGAGACTGTAGAGACGCAATCCATCACAACAGATACCCACTTTTAATCAAACCCCAATTGAACCATCATTCGTTCTAGAAACTTCCATTCCACTCAATCATAGGCCTTGCTCATGTCGAGTTTTAGCGCCACTAGCCCCTTATTCCCTTGCTTCAAGCTTCTTATGTGGTGAAGGCACTCATACCCCACCATAACATTATCCGTAATTGCTCTACCTGGAATAAAGGTCGATTGGCTTTCTGAGATGAGCTCCCCCAGGATATATTTCAGGTGATTTGCCAGAACCTTTGTAACAATCTTGTAGGAGACATTGCAAAGGCTTACTGGTTTATAATCTGTCACCAGTTTGGGGTTTTGGACCTTAGGAATAAGAATGATGTTTGTTTTATTCCACGGCCGAGCAGAGGATTTCTGATTAAGGATGTTTAGGCATTGCTCAATAGTGTTATTCCCAATAATATCCAAAAATTTCTAGTAGAAGAAAGCTGGAAATCCATAAGGACCTGGGCCTTCGAAGGGTGGATCTGCTTAATTGCTTGCAATATTTCCATCCTACAGAAAAGAGGAGACAAAATAGAATTCATACCTGGAGTGACTCTTCGAGGGATGCAGTGGAGGACACGATCCAGAATACCAACTGAGGGATTGGTGGAGGTGAAAATCGATTGGAAATAGTTAGAGAAAATGTTCTCTATCCCCTCAGGATTAGTCACCCAATTTCCTTTAGTGTCTGAGATACCCTTCACCTTATTCTTCTTTTTTCGAATGGAAGCCCTTCTATGAAACCACGACATGTTTCTATCGCCCCATTTGAACCAGCTTTTCCTGGATCTCTGCCTCCAGTACACTTCCTCCTCGTCAAGAAGTCTGTCAAGATCAGCCTCCAGTTTGTGGATGAGCTCAAAGTTTAGCAGGGGGATGTTGGTTGTTGGCTTCAGCAATCGCACTTCTTTGTTTTCTGATATGGGGAACAAACTCTCTGTTTATATAAGAGCCCCACCTTTTGAGCTTTTTTGAGCACTCTACCAATCTTATCTCGAGAGTTATTGGGGTAACATCAAATCTCATCCACGAATTCGCAATGATTTCTTTACCTTTAGGGTGCATCGCCCAACTCTCCTCAAATTTGAAGCCATATCTCCTTTTGCCTTAGGAACTTGACTGAGCTTCCGACATTACATCCAGGAGAATGGGTCTATGGTTAGACCTTGCCCACCCCAAGTGAAAAACGATAGCATCCTTGAACATAACACAAAATGCCAAGTTCCCAACAAACCGGTCCAGATGTTAAAAAATTTGACCACCAGCGTTCCAATTTCTGTACCACGTAAACGGGTTTCCTATGAAACCTAAGTCTGTGAGATTGCAGTCGTCCAACGTATTTCTGAAAGCTTCCATAAGTTTATGATCATGAGGGGCACCTCCCACTTTCTCATGATCTCATAGAACCTCGTTGAGGTCACCCCCGATCACCCAAGCAGCTTCATCATGACAATGTAAGTGTCGAATCAAATCCCATGTGAATTTCCTAGCTTGTTGGTCTGGTTGACCATACAAACCTGTGAACCGCCAACTTCTACCCTCCTAGGCAATCAACGCATCAATATGGCCTGGAGAATAAGAGCAAATACTGACATCAACTTCTTTCTTCCAAAACAAGCAAAGAACACCCTTGGCCCCTAAACTATTCACTGAAAAGCAGCTGTAAAACTTTAGACCTTTATTAAGATTATTCATGACAGAAGCATTACATTTTGTTTCACTCAAAAATAAAACTTGGGGATTGCTAGAAGTTGTAACTTCGCGATAAGCTTTAAATATCTGAGGATTCCCCATACCGTGAACATTCCAACATAGTGTTTTCATGGGTCCAGGCGGGGTTGAATTTTAGCCTCCACTGATATACTAGTACAGTTCATTGTATCAATAGAGAGACCATCGAAGGACCCAGTTCCTCTCCATTGCCTTTCCTTTTAGAAGTTCCAACTAAGACTAGATCTCCGAGACATTCCTCATTTGATCTCATATTTCCACGAGCCCCTTTTTTCCATGACATAACTTTCTTTGATTCAGTTGGAGCCGCCATGGGCCTCGCAACTTTGTTTGATGTAGGTGGGGCATGGATTACAGCTATAGGTGGTAAATGCCTCTCTTGATTTTCTCCTTCAGCAGTTTGACAGCTGTCCATCAATAAGCCAGCCCAAATTGGTAAGTCAGCAGTATTCAATAGTGATTCCATTCTAGAAGCAACCTGATTTAGAAAGTGGTCATTCTCTCTCCTATCAACATTATTTTCCTGCAATTCGTTGTTCCTTTCCATATTTGCTTATGGACTCAATTGATTCTCTACCTGTTGCTCCGGTGCCGTCGCAGGGGTTTGGCCATCATCAAATCCGGCGTTACCTCCTTTCTGCGGACCCTCTCGCCGATCTTCTGGTACCCCTTTCATCTAGACTTCGAAGGCTTTTTCTGGATTCCCTGGTAGCGTAGCCATGGCCCATACTCCTTCTTTTTCAACATTCCATCCTCTTTCTCGAAGTAAGCAACACAATCTTTAACATGGTGGCCTATCTTCCCACAGTAGGAGCAAACTCAGGAAGACGCTCATATTTCATAGGAATCCAAACTCC
Source organism: Momordica charantia (assembly GCF_001995035.1). Next base: position 231,751 of record NW_019104700.1, read on the forward strand.
ACCAATTAGACCATCGATATTCAATTTAATCCCTCTGCACAAAGCTTTTGAGATATCATATCGAACACGAACCCAAAGGCTCTCTCCACAACAGAAAACACCTCTGTTACAATCAACGTCTTCAAAAGAGCCAACTGCATTTCCCAGTCTTATTGCCATCTTCCTATTTCTACACCCAAGAGGGAGATTGTAGAAGTGTATCCACAACGATACCTTATCAAAACTTAAGTTGTCCGGTTTAGTCATCGTATCTGGTAATTCAAGAACCAACATGTGCTTGTCAAAAATCTAAGGTCTAGTCATGAGCACTCGATTTCGGTCAACAGGCCTTGAAAAGGTGAAAAGGTAGACATTCTGTCCGATACTTTCCACTGAAAGATCTTTCTCAATCTTTCAAGCACTCTTCATTGTGTTTTTGATAATCTCGCAAGAGATAGTACGATCTGCTAGCAACTTTCCCATTAGGCTCATGCTCAAGGCCTTTCCCGTATCCTCTACTGCATCCCTATCCACGTCCACTGCAATTTCTTCTTCTTCTGCTGTTAGACTTAGATTCCTCCAATCTTCTAGGAGATCCTCTGCAGCCATTCTCGATCCCTAGCAGGCAAGCACCTAACAGAGAAGAACTGAAATCCAAGGATCTCAGAAAAACGCCGGAAACCGAGAGACTCTCCTGCTATAGCATTCGAGATACCAAGTGATGTATTTAATCTATGATGAGAACATAATTTTGTAAATTTATATAATAATATTAATAATTAAAATATATATATAACCAATTAATTAATATCAATTAATTAAATATATATATATATATATATATCTTAACTAAATAAATAATTAACGGTTAATTATCTATTATCAGAATATAAGAATCATATTCTAAAACCATTTCTCTCGTATAATCTATAGTTGTAATGTACATCTTATGCACATTAGATGTAACCTATAGTTTTATTATGAATCAAATTCATAGTAATTTTATTTGAATCTCATTCAAATAATTTCTCTCATAATATATAGTTTTAATTAGAATTAACTATATATTATAATGTATCAACGTACATATATATATACTTAATCCCTTGAGTAATTTGAACATTTCAAATTCTTCCAAAGAAACTTGATCCTCGTTTTGCCCGTTGTGAGCTAGCAAGGGGACCTAATAGACCTACATATCAGAAGCTCCAATGATACAAGATTCATCGATCTAACTCATTAACCGAGTTAATCAACATTCGTTAACTACGGGTCACTCCACTAAAGACCCGCAGTTGCACTCTTCTTACTGCAAAATGTTTTCGTGTCCACGGATATACAACCATTAATGGCAAGTCAATCCTTCATGAGTGTTCATAACCACATATGGGTCAAATTACCATTTTACCCATGTGTTACATCTTACTCCTTAAATACCACTGCTCCTTTAATGAACAACCCGGTTATGGTCCGACCATTAACCGAAAGTCCCTCTCGGGCCAATGAGAAGGTGAGGCTCTTTGTTCAAGTACCAGAGTCAACACTTAAGAGAACACTCATTTACTCCCTTAAAGTCGGGGATGATTGAATTTTATCTTGTGAAGTTATGTTCCCAGCTTTCCACTCGGTCTCGTCTCCAAAATGGTAGGAATGTTGAGTCAGTGACTCGAGCCACTCTCACCCATACAGATCAAAGAACGAGTCTCACGGGCAGAAGTCCATAACTCACTTAGGATTGAGAATGAGTTGCCTGGTCATTCTATGAAAGATTGGCTATTTCGTGGTCCAGTCTTATACAAACTCATTGTATAAGATACCCCCACTTGCATGTCTCCGCACGAACGACCTGGATTTGGTCGTCTGTAATATTTACAAAGCAGGTCGTATTTATAGTGTTTCCAGGATAATGTATCCAGTCTTATCCATATACTATAGACCATTTAGGTTATTCCCAGGATATTATACACTTGTATATTAGGGGTATTCCAAATATATACCATGTATATATATACTGTCTCGGTTACATGATGATAACGTTGGATGTTTAGTTAATTGGATTTGGACAATGCATTGCTATGAATTCAACAACAAATTGATTGAATATAAATTTGTTTTTACATAATTACAAACTACGAGTTTAGGGAAACACACCCAACAAGTTGATGGGTCTTTGAGGAAATTGTAAAGTCTGTATGGTTTCCTGTGGGTGTTCCAGGTAAAAAATATCCTATTTTCATAGTTATTTTGGTCCCAATAGTGGTTACTAACATTTTTTTTAATTTATTATAGGTGTCGGGGTATGAGACAATATTTTCCCTGACTAGATACCTTGCTAGGAAGGTTAATGATGACGTGGTACTCGGTGGAGGTGTGGTCATTTGACGGGATGACTTATGCTGGAAAGAGACATCTTCCAGTCTACTATTATAAGTAACTAACTACATTTTGCAGTTGTTCGAATTGTACCTCATTAACACCATATTCCGTGCATGCCACAATCAGGTGCTTAGTAGAGACTGAAGCGAAGTATACGTTTCTTAATAGGACATTTGAACTGCTAGTATCAGATGAAATTTAATAAATTGAGAATAATGAGGATAAGTAGTTGAGAATTTTGGACACGCGTTTGGAGACCATGGAAAAAGCGACTGGAAGACGTGGAGGGCCAGTTAAACTCCATTCGAAAGTATTTGCGACGGATTGCCAAGGTAAGTTTTTTAATAAATAAAGTTTGTATTCTCATATGTTTTAACTATCGAGATCATGTAATATGTCATTTGATGGTGTAATATTCTCATATATTTTAACTTTTACAACTTCAAGGGGGTAAACATGGGTAACTTGAATGGTCCTGACTACTTTAATTTGAGCTTTCCAGGGAGCAGTTTTAAGCGTGAATTGTACAGAAGAACCTGCTGCCCAATTTCCAAATTCCTCAATTGAATGTGAGCATCATGTCATTTCTTAGTTTTTTCTTTATAAATTTTTGCATTTTCGTAGGCATCCTTTCTGAATTCTTCTAACTCCAACACTTGTAGTTTCCTAATTTCACCTGTTGCAGCATAATTCAAATTCAACTTTTTCACAGCCCATAAAACTTTACGCTATAGCTCTAGAAGCAGATGATAGGGCTTTCCAAATACCAATTTGTACTACGATGTTTCAGTGGTACTTTAAAAGTTGTACGATACGCCCAGATAACTTCGACTAACTTAAAGGCCTAGTCTTTCTTGCTTGTGTTCACCACTTTCTCCAAAATGCTTTTAATTTCTCTACTGGGGATCTCAGCCTATCCATTTGACTGCGGATGGTATGTTGTAGCAACCCTGTGCTCGATGTTATACTTCGCCAACAAACTAGCCACAAATCGATTTATGAAGTGAGAGCATTCATCGCTAATGATCGCCTTTCCTGTCCAAAATCGTGTAAAGATGGTTTTGAGTAGAAGTCTTGTTACCACTTTTGCATAACTCATTGGGCACATACTACACTGCTACCAAAATAAACACGTGGTCATTAGATGGAGGAAAAGGACCATCCATTCCCCATACGTCAAACAGTTCTACTTCAAGGATGTAGGTCAATAGCATTTCAAAGCGCTTGCATATATTCCCCACTCTTTGGCATTCATCACAACTTTTAACTAGCTCGTGTTTATCCATTGATATTGAATGCTAGAAATACCAACTCTGAAAAACCTTGGCTGCCCTTCTCTGACCTTCAAAACGGCCTTCATTTTGTGCAGTGTGACATTTCCTTAACACCTGGAATGCTTTAGCATTTGAACTTTCTCGAGATCTGGTCTTGCCCCAACCTCTAGAGGAAAGGGTCGTCTGAAAAGTATAACTTGCATTCGTGGAAGAATTGTTTCAGTTGTTGATTTGTCATCCCTTCTGGGTGCATTCTGCAAGCCAAGTAATTCGCAATGTCTGCAAACTATGGTTCCTCATCCTTTTGGTCCTTAACTGAAACAAGTAGCAAATATTCATCTAGAAAATTATCCCGTATTGCTACAACGTCATGTTCCTCTTGGGCTCTAACAATTCTTGACAGATGGTTTGGGACCAAATTTTATGAACCTTTCTTGTCTCTAATCTCCACATCAAACTCTTGGAGTAGCAGAATCCATCGAATCAACCTAGGTTTGGCATCCTCTTTCGTCAACAGATAATTGAGTGTAGCATGGTCAATGTGGACAATAACCTTAGCTCCCACCAAATATGATCAAAACTTCTCAAATGTAAACACTACGACAAGCAATTCTTTCTCGGTTGTTGTGTAATTGATCTGAGCATCAATCAATGTTTTGCTTGCATAGTAGATCGAACGTAAATTATTGTCCTTCTTTTGGGCCAACACTGCCCCAACAGCAAAATCGCTTACATCACACATAAGCTCAAACGGTTGGGCCCAATATGGCGCAGTGATGATGGATGCATGGGTTAAAGCATACTCGAGTGTGTTGAAGACTTGCAAACAATCATAAGAAAAGTCAAACACAAGATCATTTTCTTGTAAGGAGCAGAGAGATTTTGCAAGTTTAGAGAAATCCTTTATAAATCGCTAGTACAACCTCGCGTGGCTTAAGAACTCTTGTACACCCTTGACGTTCGTGGGCAGCGGTTGCTGCTCAATAGCTTCTATCTTTTTTCTGTCAACTTCCAAACCTTTCTCCGAAATGCAATGCCCCAACACTATACCCTCATGAACCATAAAGTGACATTTTTCCCAGTTGAACACTAGGTTGGTCTCTTCACACCGCTTTAGCACACATTGTAAATTGGACAAGCATTCAACAATGAGAAGTCATCCATGAAGACCTCCACCACTAACTCAACTAGATATGAAAATATGGCCATCATGCAATGCTGGAACGTTGTTGGAGCATTACATAACCCAAACGACATTCACCTAAAAGTGAAAATAGACATACTTTGATATTTCTTTGTACAAAATTACCCAAATAATTACTAGAATAACTCTTGTTTGGAGAGTTATCAATAATTGATGCTTTACTTCGAGTTAGCAAAACAAAATACCCAAAAGCAAAGTAAAATAAAATCATTTAATGTCATATGAATATTGTAACTTAAATGGGTAAAAACAATAAATGCATAAAAACATAGATAATATATGATATTGTGCTAGAGCATCCAAAACAGTTAACAAACAAATTGTGTATATGAAGTTATATGAAGGTAGATCAAGAGTGATTCACTCTAATACTTTCATTCACGACTAACTAATGCTTTAGCAAACTCAAAAGGCTGAATGCCCAAACAGACATGGCTCTCTCCCGTGATACCTAAACATGCTTAAATCCAACTCCCGATGTAGCTCAAACACGTAATACAAACAATTTATAGGCACGATTGGGTGAGCCTCATCCCTGAGTACTCATCATTCTACTACAAAGAGAGGAAACTAGCACAAATAGAAGCAAACATGCATCATAAGGACTTTCTCCAACCTCAAATGAGCTAGCAAACTAATAATGTTGCCCAAACAAAATCAGTAAGACGAAATAGTAATAACACTTCTATTAAATCAGCATTAAAAGCTACTAAAACATAATCAGTCGAAAAGTTACAACTAGTCCATCTTCCCCGAAGGTGGGGTTTAATTCATGCTAAAAGGAAAGAAAACAATGGGTAGAAGAGACATGGGTTCCATCGAGCAATAGAGCTTAAGAAATGGCGAAGAATCCCTCAGCTCAGAATGACTCAAGGTTCAACTTCCCTTTTCAGCTCATTCTTCGATGAAAATGGACAAGGAATGTTCTCTGAAATTGATGTCTTAAAATGATTTTATGTTCTGCCCTTTTTGCAACTGGGTCATAAATATATCAGGTCCTTAAAATTAGGGCAACACCTGGATGTTGTACGAACAAGATAAAATTGGTGCAATTAGTTACTGAGCAGACACATGTGTTAGAGCATCCAGCAGGTTCCACAGGCTCCCGTATAGAAACTCATTCATTTAGGCTCCAACATCGTCATCAACAGTCTTTGTAGCACGCAGTTTAGTCATCCCAAATTCTACAATTCCTATCCAAAATATCAGAAATTAAGCTCAACTTCAATCAAATTACAGATATTGAGAATTCTAACAGCCAAGACCCTTAGCTTGATAATTTCTATTCTTTTCTAGATATTTTGACAAGGATCCTCATGTTTAAACATCAATATTACCCAAATTATACTACAAAAATACTATCTTATGGAGAGTTATCAATAGGGTCAACTAGTCGATCCAGCCAACATGCAAAAAGACAAAGGAGATGGTGATGCTGGTGGAGTGAAGAGTACGAGTATTGGAGGGTGTGCTAGTGGAGATGTGATAACTCTCCAAAAGAAAGTTATTTTAGTAAACAATTGGATTAATTTGTGCATTAATGTGAAGGTCTTTATATAAACTGCATGCTTTAGTGAGGAATTGTGTGAAAAAGCTAATTACCACGTTCTAAATCATCATGTTGTTGAATTTACACAAGTTCATGCTTATTTCCCTTATTTTGGCTTAATTGTGTAGAATCTGGAGAAGTTTATAAGGAGCAGCAAAATTAGAGGGGAAATGTTGGAGCCTTGCCAGGCTAAAGCATGTCATATTGGAGCATCGTTTTCTGTAGAAATTCCTGGGCAGCGCAGTAACACATTTCACGCTGACTTTTTACTTATGTTCGTACAACGCACGTCTTACTGAGTTTTGCCCTAATTTTCGGAGGATCTATAAAAACAACAAGATGAGGTTGTCTCATTATCAATCTCCAAGGGGGAAAAGATCCCAAGAATAAAAATTATTCCCAAAACGTGTTGAGAAGAAGGAAAGCTACCCCCATTTCGAGAATAAGCCGATAAGAGGAGGCTGAAGCTGTTGGTTTTCGCACTGAGTTGGAGCTTTTAGAGGATTCCCAAAGCTTTTTCACCAAATGAGTTGTTTCTGTCTTTAACCCATTGTATTTCTCCCTTCTCCCAAGAACTAAACCTCTTTTTTTGGTCAGATTCTATGTTGTAGTTCTCGAACAGAGACCTCTAGCTTGATTTTAATTGCTGATGAATAGAGTTGCTATTATATTTTCGTCTTACTGATTTTTGCTAGCCACATTAATCAGTTTGCTTGCTCTTGTATGACTCGGAAGGGTGTCTAAGTAGCGCGATTAGCTCTATTTGTGGATTAGCTACTTTTCTTGAGCAGATTTGTGAATACTTAGGAATAAGGTCCCCTAACCATGTTTAGAAACCGTTCTTATTGCTTGGGTATTTAGCAACGGAAGCTGTACATATTCATCACGTTGGTTTGAGCATCAAAATCGATTTTATGCTAGAGTGTCTTCTGTGAGCGAGTGAGGGCATATTGATCTCCCCTGTTTTAATCTCGTTATCTGGTTCCCTAGTCTGTTTGTTTTGCTAAATCATTTATTTGTCCTAGTATCTGTTATTACAGTACTTTCTTTCTTGGATTTCCTTTCCGCACTTTTATAGCATTTTACTTAGTTTAGTTATACAAACACCAATTATTTTTTATTTGCATTTTTTAGTATTCTTAATGCATGCTTAGAGTAATATCCTTATTCCTTGTGGATTTCGACCTTGTTTATACTACAATCGGCGAGAATAATATACACTTGCACTTGCATTCACATTGGTTGTGGGCACACAACAAGATGCAACAAACAATGATCATGAAGGAGATGGACGTGGTGATGGAGCAGACATGAACCGTATAGACATCATGGACTATATGGACGTCATCGTCCAAAATGCATCAGAGGTCCATAGAGAAGCAGAGGTACCAGATGTCCAGAAAGAACCAAAGGTCCAGATGGGAGTGGATGTAGAGAAAAAAGCAATGTACCCTGAGGAGCGCTTCACGATGCTCCCAAGGAGTCCAGAGTACAAGCATGTTGGAAACTACAAAGGTAAAAATGTATCCTCATCGAGTGCGATTACATTTCATATGTTTGCTAACAGAGCTTTGTTCGAGACGTATTGGTTGGTGATGTAGCTGAAAATGTGTAAAAGATGGATGAAGGGGTTCTTGTCATGGAAGAGGTTGAGTCCGACTCTGTTTTGTTTCAGACACCATAAAGAGGTATCATATAATATTGAACATGTTGATTTTGGCTAGTTCATTAGTTTCTAACTCTTTAACTGTCACACTCAATATGTCGAGAGTTCATCGGAAACGAACATCGTGATACCACACAAACCACAGGATACAAACCCAGACGAGGTACGTCTTCTATCATAGTAGTTGCCACGTCTGCAAAATTGTCGCCAGAAACGGAAAAGGAAATTGCCATATGGAAGCTGCTCGGATCGTTTGAAGTGAAGGTAGATGGGAAACGACAGAAGGTCATACAATACAATCCTGTTGTGGATATCCCGAATGAGCAGGATGCCAAATTTCAGACGTGCGTAGATGACTAGAATAAGAACCATTCAACGCAGAAGACCCCATATTCTGTCAGAAATAAGGACTGGTTTCGCGACCTACTAAGGCCAGGGAACTTGAGGTACGGGCTCATAACGACACTTAATATATTAAACATGTGTACATTGTCGTTTATAAATTGGGTAATGTTCACAGGTCGTTGAAGAGCTCTTCATGTTAGTGCGGAGAAAGCTTAAGCAGCTTCCTGACCTGTGTTCTTAGAAGTTAATAACTGGCGATCTAGTTCTTGTGGTTCGTGTATTCATACGTATCCATGTATTTGATATTGTTCATAGGTCGTTGATGAGCTGTTTAAATTTTATGTTACAAAATTACTTTAGACGCAGGGATGGCTCATATGCATGCATTCAATCTGATAGTTCCTTACCTTCGAGAGTGGCGACTGAGTACCATTGGGACGAGAGAGATACAGTTGTCATGAGTTATAGTAACGGCACTTACACAGACTACCCTTTGCTATTGAGGGAAGTGGACGTCGTATATCTCTTCTTCAACATTGGTGGTAACCATTAGGTTATGGTTTGTATTGACTTCGAGAAAAGAGAGATTGTGGTATAAGACTCCCTGAAGTCAATTACCACGGATGTAGCTATGGAGGATCACTTGAAGGTAAATGCGGACTATCATCCCACCAATGTTATTCAAATGCTATGTTATGAAAGTCTGGCCTCTACCGACCCATCCATGGTGAATTTGACGAGTAACGTCAGCCCACACCAATGTGGTATTTTATGCGTTAAATATTTTAAGTATGATATAACAGGGTCCGTGCTGGATACCCTAAGATAGGTTAGGATACCGTAATTTATGAGGCAACTTACCTTTCAGCTTTGGGCGAATAGGCCTATTTTTTTATATTCCTATAGATAATTGGTTTTATTTTGTAATCAAACACAAATTGAAGGTTTAATATATACACTATACCTTGATAAACTTCAATTAAATTCTTGATTGTTTTGAATGATATTAATACATACGCTATAGCTTGGTGAACTACAGTTAAATTTATGCATTCATGAACAAAATTTTCTTAAAATATCTTTAGTTAAATTTGTAATACATGCATGAACAAAATGATATTAATACATATGCTATAGTTAAATTTATGAATTTATACGTAGCTATAGCTTGGTGAAATTGCAGTTAAAAAAATATGCAGGCATGAACAAAGTTTTTAAAATATGCAATCAGAAATAAAATTTTTCGAGGTCATGTCTTCCACGGTTTGGGTTTATGTCGGATAATTGTACAAAAAAACATGTACATGTATGCATGAAATTTTCAAGGATTTCACAGGCGAGGTCGAGGTAAACCTAGGTGGGTTTTTTTATAAATACACTTTTTCTTTTTGGTTTTTCTTATTTTTATATACTCATCATCATCCCGCCGCTCCTACCAACGGTTTCCTTACTTATGAGCAAAAAAAAAGGGTTCTAAAAAGAAAATAATCCGCCCTTTCAATAAGCGAGGCTTTCCCGATCGAAATATTTGCATGYGAGAGAGATCCCAATTCCGTGTATCCGGTTAAGCGCACCTCGATCGGGGTAAGTCACGATAATTTCGGTAGCATACCGTTTGCACGAGAAATGAACCCAGAAAATACATAATTCAGCGACGAACATAATAAAATTCAGTAATAGGTATATCTCACACACAACTTAGATTCCAACAAAATAAAGTTCAGTAACAAGTATATAAATTCTATTCAGTTTCAGTTGTCGCAAAGGCTGCCTACATGTCTTACGGTTTTGAACGACGTTTTCACATCGGTCGCACTTGTGTACTTGGTGGATGATAACTTTCCAAAAGAGAGTTATTATAGTGTTTATTTATGTGATTTTATGCCAAGAATTGTCAAAGTGTGATGGGTTTTTATTCCTAATTAGCCCAGTTAAGATTAGAAAGTGAAGTCCAAGCCAATCGCCTTAAGTCTTGGGTGCTTTAGCTAAATACTGCCCTAACTGCTTGTATTTCTGGTGTAAATGCACATGTTTGGAAGTAGAAGACTAAGCGTAAAGGAAGCGCAAAAAATCCAGAGAAGAATGGGCAGGGCAACTTCAAGGCAGAGCAGATAAATGCTGGAGCGAAGCGGAGCTAGAGCATGGATACACTGCGCAGTAACAGTCAGACACGAGATTTACTATGTCCGTACAACTTTCAGCTAGGTGCCCCAAATTTGGAGCCCGATATAAAAGGGAAGTGTTGCCCTAGCCGCCACACGCAGATCCCTAGAGGAGCACGTTTTTTAGAGCTGAAAAAGACAATAGGAACGATTCTCTCCATTTTTGGAGGAGAAAGCTGACAATAAAGGGGGATATTCTTCTGCAAATTTGAGCTGACAAATTCTTCTTCTTCTTCTTCGTTTTCTACTGTCTCCTTAAAATGAGTTGTCTTCTTCTTCTACCCATTTCATTTTCTTCTTCATTTATGAGCTAAACCCCATTTCGGGGGAGTCTCCCATGCCATAACTGCTGTGAACTGAACCTCTACTACTTTATTTGTTTTTAATTGAAGCTGTATTAATTTCTGATATCTTATTGAGCATTGTTAGCAACTTTGTTCTGTTTGCTAGCTTCTATATTTACCCGGGAGGGATTATGGTTGCTGACTTGCTTCAATTGAGATTACTGTTATTCTATAGTGTTTGTGGATTCTCAGGAATGAGACCACCTAATCTTGCCTAGAGCTTGTTTTCATTGTTTGGGAACTTAGCAATGGGAGTTGTGGGTTTTCTTGTTCGGGTGTATCGGAAGGGAACCACGTCGAGCTAGGCATTAACGAGTATTTGTTAGTTAGAGGGTAGGTCGCTAGCTTGTGAATGCATGTGTGTCTCCCCCACTTTCCCATATCTGTATTCTCTCCATTTTCATCTTCTGTGTTGATTCTCCCGCTTGTCATCAGCTTAGCAAAGTGTGTCTGCTGTGGTGTTTTATTTACTGCTTTGTTTATTTTACGTTTACTTGTTTAAGTTCCGAAACAGCTTTTATACTACGTTATTTTATGCTTTTGGTATCTGTGAACTCTGACAGTTTGGCGATGTCCAACTCGCAAAATGAAACTCAATAGCTTAATTGTCAGTGGCACATAGTCCACTGGCAAAATCCAATCATCTTCATCTTCAAGCAGGTACACCGATTTGGCATAAGCAGTTATACATGTTTCTATTTTGTACCTATCGGAACATGATGTATGCACACTAATGTGCCAAAGCACGATCCCAGCAACTGCGTAAGAGGACGCAATCTCGTAATAGTCAAATTGTTTGCACATGCAAGTCTAACTATTTAGGTTAACATGTACTTTGCTTGTACCATTGTACCCTTCAAATTCGAACCGATCAATTGGCCTGACATAATAATACTGAGCTTGTTCTACTGCTTCTCTAAGTTGGTTAGTGTTGTTCCTCGACAATAGGCAGCAGTTTGCCTCTCGTAAAACATTGTTGTAGGAAAGCTTGACAATGTTCGAATAGGGTAGTTATTGGCAAAGCACGAGTATGAACAAGTATTGCATTCATGGATTCAGCAAGATTAGAGGTCATTTGGTTATACCTCATTCTCTATTGATATGTGAGTGTCCCAATAGTACTGAAACTTAGATTCCTTGAAGGTCTTCGCTTCTTTATAAAAAAGTTTCTTCATTCCCTACTTTTTTTAACTTCTCATTAAATTTCATCATTTATGATGCTTACAGGTGACGTGCACTGCATCAGGAAACACTGTGTATACAAAGTTCGTTATGCTTTGATGCGCCCGGTCAAACACGGAAACTAGACCACAAACATTCCCTATCGAAATCTTAACTCTTTCGAAAAACCATGTCCATTACTCATCGAATTCCTTGTCAACAACCCTGAATGCAAAAAGGTAGGTCTGCTTGTTATCGTCTACTAAGGATGCAATAAGTATGACACCTTTGTACTTCCCCCTCAAATGTACTATGTCAATCAATAGTACCAGCCATATGCAACTTCTAAGACCTTTAATTGAGCAACCTAAAGTCATGGATGCGTACTTGAAGTATGTGTTATCCTCCAACTTCATGTCAAAAACGATTCCTTCATTCACAACCTTCAGAGCCTCTCCATACGTATGTAGAGTAGTATATGAGTCTTTAGGTGATCCAATCAATAGGCCTAAGGCAACTTCTTTGGCTTGCCATGCCTTTTAATACCAGATATTGACGACGTAGTTCTTCCGCATATCATTTACAATGTCTTTTGGCCTGTATCGACGATTGACTTTCTCGAAGCTCGACTTTATCAGTTGACCCACAACCCAACTACCAGCTTAACGATCGTCATGCGTTAGTACCTCTCGTGCACAACTAAGCTCCTCAAAAAACTTAGAGATGAGGAAGTTGTCCATGTAAAGGGTATAATGTTTGCCCTAGTTTATTGTATTTTTATTTTATAGTATTGTACAACACCTACTGCTTTAAGCTTTTGTACACTAAACTAGAGTTTAGTTCAAGTGTGAGATCGTTGGGTTTTATACCCTAAACTCGTGGTTTGTTAATATAAAACAAATATTTATTCAATAAAGCTGTTATTGAAGTTCCTTTTAAAATTGCATTAACCAAAATCCAATAAACTAACATCCGAGGTTATGTCATGTAACTGGAACACTATATAACTGATTTACTAACATATAATTGATACACATGGTATATATTTAATTTACAGTATATATTCGATATACAAGTAGATAACGTTCTAGTAATAACCTAAAGGGTTTATAATATATTGATAAGGTTGGGTACCTTATCCTGGTAAGACTATGGATACGACCCACTTTGTTATAGTTACAAACGACTTAATTCAAATCATTCATGTGGGACATACAAGTGGGGGTATCATATGCAATGAGTTTGTATAAGACTGGACCGTGAAATAATTACTTTTTAGCTGTAACACTATTATATAATAGATTATTATTTCATTGGAAGATCAGGTAACTCAATCTCAATTCTAAGTGAGTTATGGACTCCTGCCTATAAGGGATCATCTTTTGATTTATATGGGTAAGAGTAGCCCGGATCGCCGACTCAATATTCCTACAATTTTTGGGACGAGACCCAGTGGGTAGCTGCGAACATAACTACACAAGATGGAATTCACTCATTTCCGACTTTAGGGTAAGTAGATGAGTGTTCTCTTAAGTGCTGACTTCGGGACTTGAACAAGGGGACCCACCATCTCACTAGCACAAGAGGGACTTTTGTTTAATGATTAGACCATAAACATGTTGTTTATTAGAGGATCAGTGGTACTTAAGGAAAAAAGAGGTAACTCAGGGGTAAAACAGTAATTCGACTCAGCTAAAGTTACGAACACTCATGAATGATTGACTTACTGTTAATGGTCAATATCTATGGACACAACACGTTCTACCGTGCATAAGAGTACAACTATGAGTCTTTAGTGAAATGTCTCATTGATTAATTTAATTAATGAGTTTAATTAATTAATCTTGGATCATTGGAGGTTATAATATGTAGGTCCATCAGGTGCCCCCACTAGCTCACAATAGGTAAAACAAGAATCAAGAGTTTTTAAAAGAATTTGAATTGTTCAATTTATATGAGGAGATGTACGTTAACTGTATAATATACAATTAATATAATGTGTGGATTTATTTATAATGTATATGGATATTTTATAATATAAAGTTAATTTTGAATCTCATTCAAAATTAAACTTTATAATACGATAGTTATATTTGAATAAGATTCAAACAATGATTAATGTGAATTAAATTCATATTAAAATTATAGATTAAAATTAATGTGCATGAGATTCACATCAAAACTATAGGTTATGAGGCAGATATGTATTTGAATATGATTCAAATAAAGTATTAATGAAATATGTGATATTTACTTAAAGTTAATTAATTAATTTTATAAATGGATTGATTAATTAATTAATTATTATTAAATTAAATTAAATCAAATTATATTTTTTATTTAACTTAATTAAATAATCTACTTTCTTGCATTTTGCAAGGAAGTCCCACCTCCTCCCCACTCATCCCCAACTCTATAAATGCATTGGATTGCATTTTGGTGGAGTTGATGGTTTTTGGTGATTTTTTGTTAAAAAACAAAACCACGTCTCTCTCTAAAATTAGCTCTCTCTCAAATCAAAACTTCCCTCACTTTCAAAAGTCGGTTCCCACGAACTAGTCCTTGCCAATAGAATAGCGGGGAAGGCTTTTTGGTGGCGTTCGGGTTCGACTTGGTCGTTTTTGAAGAAATGCTTTCAAAAGTAGGTTTCTCTACTTCACTTTTATAATGCTTATATATTTTATTTGTTGTATTTCTAAAACAAGATCAGAGCATAAGTATTTACGCGCTTTCGCTGTAGGATTCGATCCCTTCAGTTCGAACCTTTTAATTCTTCTTGCACACAACCGCCATTTACATCCATCTTCCGTGCATGCAACAATTAACAATTTTATAGTAGATTTTGAAGGGATCGAATCTCGTAGCGGAAGCGCGTGAATGCTTGTGATTCGACTTTTTTTAGAAAAAAACTATAAAGAAAATAGATTTGCAACTCAAAGAAGGAGAACCTACTTTTGAAGATCGTTCTTCGATAATAGCACCAACGCCACCAAAAAGTTTTTCTCACTATCCTCTGGATGAGAACCGATTTGTGGGAATTGTTTTTGAAATAGAGAATTTTTTAGAGAGATTGTGAGAGAAGCTAATTTGAGAGAGTTCTTCCACAATGCATCAACCTCTTCCATTATGCAAACTATTTGCATTTAAAAAAGAGTGAGGAGTGGGGAGCAAGTTAACTCCCCGCCTCACCATATCTAATTCATCCCACTTCCTTGCGTTATGCAAAGAAGTGGGTTATTTAGTTAATTATAAAAAAATTTAATTAAACGAAATAATAATCATAATTGAATTATTTAATTAATTATTTTTTTGTTTTAATTCAATATCCTATTTTTAATTAGAATTTTATTCAAATGCACACCTCTCTGGTAACCTATAATTTTGATGTGTATCTCATGCACTATAGTTTTAATATGAATCCAATTCATATTAAATTTTATTTGAATATTATTTAAATAATTCTCCTCATAACAATATAGTATTAATTTCGAATCCTTATTCAAAATTAATTATATAACGTATCAATATATAAATAGGTCACTGATATATTTGATCAACATATGAGAAGAATTCTAAATCAACTTAAAAGCTTAAGTTGATGGATTGGGTAAACACAGTACCTCCCGCTCTAATACCATGTTAAGGAAGAATAAACCACCATTCAACCCAAAAGCTTAAGTTGATGGGTTGGGTAAATTTAATTTATATATTGGATGTCTAACATATAGTGTGACGCTTCTGAGCTTGACGCTGCAATCACCATTCCAGCGGAGGTAATTAAGCATATTTGTTGCCTGTTCAAGGAACTTAGGAGGGCATGGTTTTTCACTACATAAGTGTTCCTCCAACTTATAGCTGCGTAGAATGGGTAATGCAAAATTTTTCTACAGAAGATAGTTGCTTCGATCCAACTTTATGGTGGTTATCTAGTTGATCAATTGATTGAGGGTAGAAGTGCTGAAAGTTTGATTTCTAGAGAACGCATTGTTGGACGACGAGGCGTTGGCCATGGTAGCTCTGATACCAAATGAGGAAACAATAGTAAATAAAGAAAAGCTATTTTCTAACTTTGATTTTTCTGTGTTTGATTATAAGAGCAGTGGTCTATATTTATACAACAAAATCCCTTTGAATCATGATGATAAAAGTATCTATAACACAGACAAATACTATGCATGGCAACAACTAAACGGATAGCAACCATTGCTCAGTAAATTTGTTGAAGGAAGATTCTGTAGATTACTCAGTAAATTTGTTGAAGGAAGATTCTGTAGTGAACAAGGTGGTGTTGTTGTGATTAACGAAACTGTACGTTTCAAGTTTATCCTTGACATTTTCACTCTATTCATTCTCTTTCAACCTTCAACTTATAGAGGAGGAAGATGTCTTAACTGACGAGCTATGTTCATGTTGGCCACCTCTATATGCTTGATTATATTTATCGATGTAAGACAATTTTATCTTTCCGTAGCTTTTTTTTAAGTTGAATTCCTAATTATATTGATAAACTTAAAATTTTGTGTCAAATTAGGTATTTTGTTATTAACTCCCTTCATTTAATGCTTTTGGTGACACATTAAATGTTTTATGTAAAACATTATTTAGTGAGCAAGATTAAAAGTTTGAAAAGTTATTAAAATATAAAATAAAGTATAAGAGTAAAATAGACCTATATAATTTTGAAATCTTAAAGACCTATTTGAAATATTTTAAAGTACAACGGCACTGTCATGAGTACAATAGCTCAACTAGTCAAGTCGGCACCTATATCCTTAACTTTCTTAATATGAAATTAAGTCTGTAATTAGAGGGAGGGAAAAAGTGTAGGAATAAGAGGTGTTCAAAAAATCCGGACTCGAGAAAACTGACCAACCCAACTCAACCCAACCCATATGATTTGAGTTGGTAAATTTGTTTGGATTGAGTTGAGTTTAAATAAATAAAAGCTCTATGGATAAGGTTGGTTCAAGATTTCACTTAAACTTGAACTAAACTCGAACCAAACCAACTCAAAACTTATTATTAATTTTAAAATTATTTCTTGTACTTACTATATGTTATATTTATTTTAATTATACTTTATTCAATAATTATTAATGGATTATTTACTATCCATAATTCTTAACGGATTATCCAACAACTTTTTGAAATAACTTTTAAAACTTTTTTAGCTTAATTTTTTTTTCACCGTATGAATAAACATTAACTTATGGATCTTGATTCAAGGTTAAAAAATATGTAAATAAATGTTTAGGATATTATTATTATTATTATTATTTTGTTATACAATATCTTGAATTAAGAGACCCAATAACTCAAGCCAAACCAAATATTTCACATTAATTTTTGGTTAAATAAATTTACAATCCCAACATTTAGTTGAGTCTAGAAAGTATTTTAACCCAACCCAAGCAGGCCAACCCATGAACGCACATTTATATGGTTAAATAAATTTATATGAATATGCATGCCACGTCTGGGCTTTCCAGCACATGGATTTTGTATTTCGCTCTACGCCACGCCACCATTTCCAGCTGAGATGAGAACCAAAATTATATTTTCTCCTCTTTAACAAGTTTCCATATAAAAGTAAAACCCCGACGATAATCAAAAAGTTGACTCTCTCTCTCTCTCATCAGAATTTTCTCTCTTTAAAAAGTTTGGTGTTCTTCCGGCGAAGCATGGCGGCGACGGTGAAGAAGAGAGATCCAAAGGCGGCAGCGGCGGCGATTCTGTTCCTCTGCTTCCTCGTCTTCCTAGCTTTGTCAGTAATGCAATTCTTCAGTTTTTCATCTCTCCAACGGACAAATCCCAGTCCCTCCACAGTTATTCCAAATCAAGGTTCGCAACCTCACGAATTAAAGGATTTTGTTTTCAAGGAAGAAAATAAAAGGTTTTGAATTACTGTCTTTCTAATATATTTTCTATTTATTTTACTTTGATTTGAATTATGCTATTTTATATTATTTTCGAAGTTTTTTTTTCCTATACAAAACTAATGTTCGGATAGAAGGACTGTGTTGCATACAGAAAAACGCTACGAGACCCATTTGGTAAATACTTTAGTGTTTATTTTTAGTTTCTGAAAATTAAGTTTATAGATATTTATTTATTTTGTAATACTTTTAAAATCTAAGTTAAATGTTTAAATCCAATTAAAATATTTTTGTAAGAACTTCTTTTTAATTTTTAAATTTAGCTTAGAATTCAATTTTTTATTTTCTAAATATATGTGAAAATATATTAAATAAATGGCGAAGAATCAAGCATAATTCTCACACACAAAAAATTAAAATGAAAAATGAAATTGTTCATAAAAGGTAAAATCAAACATCAATTATGTGGAAACTAGAATTCTTTTCTGACTTTGATCTTTTACTCAATTTATTTTCTTTTAAGAAGAATATTTATATGCTTGCTTGTGAGCACTAATTTTCATGTTGACCGCACACACAAATTTAACAATTTTTTAATTTTAGGGTTAGCAAAGCATTGGTGGCAAGGAAAATACTTAGGTTTGACTGTTTGAGCACCTCATTATTAAAAATATATATATTTTTATATTACTCTCTCATTTCAAATTGTCATCATTTCAAATATGTTTCACAATTAAGAGAGAAATTTACAAAACTAACATATTTTTATAAAAATTAATGAGTTGTCAATTTTTTAATTATTTTGAAGATAAGATTTGCTCCTCATCGTTTTTCAAGTATTTTCGAATTTTTAATAAGGTGAGTAGAAGATAAATGCTCACTGTACCTTAATATTTTAGGAAAATATTTTGCTCCCAACGGTAAGGATTAATCTTTTTTTTTTAAATAAAGAGTCATCAATTTTTAAACGGTGACGAGGACAAAATTTGGTCCAAACAATTAATTAACATCATTGTATTTCCCATATTTTAGTGCCCATAAATTTTTTTTTTCCCCTAAACAAACATATAATAAAATAAACAACATGCAGAAGCAGAAGGGAAGCTCCCATTTCCATATCCTCCGCCATCGCTTCCGTGGATTCCAGATCCATCCAATCCCC
>NW_019104700.1:259847-287246 GCF_001995035.1 Momordica charantia
TATGTTTGGTGTAGTGTTGAATATTCGCCGGTGATAATGGTGGAATTTGTATTGTTAAACTGCTGAGAATTGTTGTGGAATGATGTGTGTTTACAAAGGATGCCCGTTAAAATGGAATTATTGCGATTATGTTTTCTTATGATGTGAGCGTGCTAGTACAGATTATATATAAACGTTTCTTTATGATGTGAGCGTGCTGGTTGAGTATATATAAACGTTTCTTTAAGATGTGAGCGTGCTGGTTGAATATATATATAAACGTTCTTTATAATGCGAGCGTGCTGGTCCGAGTCATATTACTTTCTTACGAGATGGGGGTGTAATAGAAGCATGTTTTCGGACCCTGTTCGCAGGATAGGGTTGTTGTGGAGTTGGTTGTGATAAGGAACGTTGGATTCTTGGGGAAAGTGAATGGGTGAGTGTCAGGGCCTCGAGTATAAATGGTCGAGGGCTGATACGTCACTAATTGAGTATCGAGGCCTCGGGTAAAAACGGTCGAGGGTCAACACACCAACGTTGGATAAAGATGAGTGTCGAGGCCTGGGGTCAAAATGGTCGAGGGTCGATGCGAGGAGTCTTTGGAAGGAAAACTATTGAGGCCTTGGGTAAAAATGGTCAAGGGCCGATAAATGATGAAGTCATCGGGGCCTTGGGTAAAAATGGTTAAGGGTCGATGCGGCAGTGTCGGGGCTCTGGGTAAAAATGGTCAGGGGCCGACTCTACTCGAAAGAGTTAACTTTGGAAAGCTAGGATAGCTGTGATAAGCGTAGAGGTGCTTGAGATGTTGGGGAGCCTCGAGGTTGGTAGTTAAATTGTTCATGGTTGTGGTTATCGCCGGATCTTATAGAGCGTGTCTATGTTTGATTGCATAATGTGATGAAGAGCATGACTATGAATGTTTTATGATTTTTGCTTGAGCATGATGTTTGTGTGTTGTTGGTGAGGGCTACTTACGGAGTATATTTTGTATACTCACCCCCCTCTACAATTATTGTTTCAGGCGGAGGATTCGTTGGCGACCATGGTGATGAAGCGGGGGAGACATGACGAGTGAGGATCATAGGCTGTTTAGTTACTTTTGCTTAGCTTAGGTTTAGATGGTTAAGACTTTATGTTTTGGTCAATAAACTACTTGTTCTTATTTGAATAATTGGGAGGTTCCCACTCGTTGTCTACTTTATTTCGGGATAGGTGTTTATTTTAGTTTTCTTCCATTCATTGAGTTTGCCTAGTTGGAATAATGAATTTGCCTCATGGGGTTGTCCACGGATGATGTTTGATTGATATTCTATAAGGTTGATGCGTTGGTAACTTGCTGGGAGTTGAAGTGTTATTTTATATAATTATTTCACAGGGAGTTGTTATCTCGTGTTTGGAGTTAATGTTAGACAGGTGGGTAGTTAACGTGACCTAGAAGCGTGTGGGACGTTCTGGGGCGTTACACAAATACTCTATTTTCTTGTGGATCAAAGAAAATACCATCTCTCGTCTCTTTAGGGTAACCTACGAATAGGCATACTTTTTAACATGGTTCCAGTTTCTTTGGGTTAGTCATGAGCATGTGTGTCGGGCATCCACAAATGCACAACTGACGTAAACTAGCTTTACGACCCTTCCATAGCTCAAGGAGACGATGAAGCAGAATATAGGAATCGGGTTGACGGTGACGATGCACTTGATGAAGAACCTGATGTGCAACAGGTAAACACTGAGATTAGTAGGCAAATGGTATACAATGGTCTCATCGGAAACCTTGATGCTGAGGAATTGCAAGTCATTGTCTAGTCTTCTGGGATTAACGATGTTAAGGAGTATGAAGTATTTAATTCAAAGAAAGAGTTGATTTTGGAAATGCATTTAGTTGCAATGGGGATGAATTTCCAATTTCAAGTAAAAAAAATCGACCCCAAAACTATATATACTTCGGTGCATTGACACTAGCTGCACTTGAAAACTTCGAGCTACAAAGATGAGGGAATGCAATTTGTTAAAGATTAAAAAATACAAGACATGAGGAAGGATTACGGTGTCAATTTAAGTTATGATAAAGCATAACGGTCCAATTAAGAAGCACTCTGAATTATTAGAGGGTATTCGGCCATCATCATCATATTATTACCAGCTTATTAGGAAGCATTGAAAATCATGAATCCAGATACTATTTTCGAATTGGAACTAGTAGATGCGAAATATTTCAAATATGTTTTTATGGCTCTTGGTCAATCGATTAGAGGTTTTCTGGGTTGTATTCCACTAGTATTGATTGTTGATGGGGCCCACTTAAAGGAGAAGTTCAAAGGGGTATTGTTAACAGCTTCTTTTGTGGATGCGAATAACAAGATTTACCCAGTTGCATTTTCGATTATCGACGGTGAGACCATAGCATCATCAATATGATTTATGACTCAAATAAAAAGTGCCCTTGCTGTTCTGAATAATCTGGTTTTCATTTCTCATCGATATGTGACCATTTGTATGGCAATTAAGAAGGTATTTCCGACTGCATTTCATTGTTTCTATATACATCATATTAAGATGAACTTGATGGCAAAATTTAAAGACGCGATGCGATCGAGGAGCTATTTTTGAAGGATGCGAAGGCGTATCGCGAGTCTTATTTTAACTCAATCTTGGCCCAACTTGGTGCGTACCCAAGTGTGAGGGAATACCTAGACGACATTGGCAAGGAATGTTGGGTTAGTTGTTTCCAAAGTGACTTGAGGTACACACAGATGACCACTAATATCGCAGAGTCCATGAATGCCAAATTTAGGCACGTGCGTAAGTTGTCGGTGACTGCTTTACTTGACCACATCAGAGGTGTGTTACAGAGCTAATTCTACGAACAGCGAATGCTTGCTTTTCCCGATCAACCACATTGTCTGACTACGCAAAAAAGATGATCGCTGAATACTCGGATAATGCCATGAGACATGTTGTAGTCAACATCAATCAGTTTCATTTCCAGGTACGCAACGACAATCTTGACAGGATTGTCGATTTGAACTCGAGGACACATAGTTGTCGGGAGTTTGATTATTTTAGAATTCCATGCTCTCATGTCATTGTCGAGACTACAGTACGCAACATAAATCCATACACTCTGTACAACGAAGCGTACACAATGAACTCTTGGATATTAGCTTATGCAGAATCAATCTTTCCCGTCGGACACGTCTCAACATAGAAAAGTTCGCTGGATTTTGTCAACATACAGGTGGAACCACCAAAGACGGTTCCTATAGTTGGCAGGCGACCTACAGTTATAATTCCTTTGACAGGCGATGTGCGCCAAACACATATGTACGGTCGATGTGGTACATCGAGACACAATTGCAAAACGTGTCTCGACCCCTAAATACAGTGTAAAATGTAACTTGCAGCTCAAGCAAGCAACCATGCATGCTTGGTAACCTTATGTTTATTATTATTATTATTGTTATGTCCTTCTGTAGATGTATTTTACCTAGCTTATGCTACGTTTGAAGCTCGTGGATAGTATAAAATACTAAAACTGAACTAAAACATATATATTATCAGAAAAATGGACGATGCACTCACATTTGTACAGCATATTGACGCCTATCTTATTGACAATCAGGTTGTCTACCGATAGTAAGATCCTGAGATACAAAAAGGGCATCAGATTAATCTTCTATCATGAAAGTTTATTATCACGCTAGAGTCATGGTTACTTCAATTTCACCCACTTGAGATTCATGATCACCTGACTAATCCACTACAAAGTCATCAGGCTGCCTACCGATCGTAAGGTCCTGAGGTTAAAGAATAGGAACTAAGACAAGTTTCAGAACATTGTGAGCATACGGTTAAGTTAGCATGTAATAAGTAGGAGTTACCTCGATTACACCGACTTGATGATTAGAGGAAGCCTCCACTGCTGCGTTGTCTTCATTCGTCTTCGAATCCCCATCCATTTTCGAATATCGTCCATATTCTTCGTACCCTAATTCGTACACTTCTCGTCCATATTCTTCGTATCATGATTTGTACTCTTCGGATCCTCGTCCATATTCTCCGTACCCTGATCCGTACTCTTTGAATCCTCGTCTATATTTTTCGATTCCTCATCCGTCTTCGGAACCTCATCAGGCCTTTGGTCCTCATCAGGTCTTTGATCCGAGGGACCATCTCTATCGGGCCCACCTCCTCTACAAAAATATTTACTCGGATCATGGAACTTACCCTGTACAAAAAATTCGACCCATAAGAGTTATTGCAATGAAACATTCAACACTAAAGTGAATTAAGTTTATATAATAAAAAAAATCGTACCTTCGACATTTTCTTAAGGTACCTTCGAATACATTTCAAGGGCTACTTCAATGCCACCCACTCAATTATAAAGACTTGTCAGGGTAGCCTCAATAGCACCAACACGATCACTGAGCCTCATCGACCGTCTACTGATCCTATTGAAATTCTTCTTCTTCGTTCGCTTGTCTGGAACTTGCCCGCCATTTCCTTCTTCATCGACCACGACATCGTCCATTGGAGGGGCCTCTTCTTGAACTTCGTTTTCTATCGGATCCTTTACAATCTTCTTCCCCTTGTCCCTTCCTTCTCTTTCATGGTTTCCCTTTTCCACAGCGGGAGACATTTGAATATCAGGAGGATCAGCTCTTGCGTCAATGTCGTGTCTTGGAGGGGACATAATCAGGCTTCCGATGGATGCATTATACAGTCCACGTGATGTTGCTCAACATCTCTCGACTCCAAATATACCTCAATCATGGACAGCATAAAACCTATCATTCGATCCAAATGAAAAACAAATATTAAGCATACTAGCACTACGCATTACTTACCCACGTGTTCTCGAATACACCACTCGCCAACACACGAAACCCTCGAGAATAAATGCACGATCATCTGAGAATTCAAAGAATGGTGTTGTCGTTCAACCTCATTGTTACCCGTATACTCAATGTCGAGATAGTCTCGTACGCCCATACCTGGAATCTCATAAAATCAAATTAATGATGTAGTTAAATAATCAATTTAATGATACAGTTGACTTAAACCTCACAAATTTGAAAAACACATATGGAAACTCATAGACTATAAGTCTCAACGTGTGCAGGGTCTTTTGTCGCCTTCTGTTGGTACGCCGCTAGTTTATCCTATAGAGCGTTCTTCAGGTCCAAAATGCCCTTTAAAAAAACAGTGTACTCCAATCATAGTTGCAGAACATCTCTCACCAATCTACAATCCCTAACAGATTCATATCCATGTACTGCTTCCTCTCCTTACCCATCATGGCAAGCTCTATGAACTAAACCATTCCAATCCTGTCAACATCCTCGTCGTTGTCAAAACTATGCTCCATAAAAGTAGTCTCCAACTTCGAACACTTAACCCTCACGTTGTCCTTAAAATACTGTACTCTAAGTCTTCGGCTTCGTCATCTAATCTATTCATCCTATGTTAAGCCCGGTGATTAGGTCAAACTCTTGCTTACTAAAAGACACCTTATTCCCCAACAGGTCAAAGCTAATGACATCCTGCCTAGGCTCTTCAACCTCTCTCAACAACAGGTGATTGATCAATAGACCATTAAATACAACGTCCATGTCCAAAATAGGACCAAAACATGTTTGCTTAAACATGTCTGATTTGGTTGGGGTTAACCGGCCCTTAACCCTAGTAGTGGTTTTTTCTATATGGGCAACGTTTGTTAATGAGGCCGGAAACCAGTCATTACGGTTCATCTTAAGTCTCAGATCTGTCGTATCTTTAAAAGAAAGTTAAAATAAGAAAATTAGATAAATGCTACTTCAATTAAGAAAAAAAAAATTTTTTAAATGTCTTCAGTGTTGATAAATTAAACTTTTTACCATTCATCTTGGTACCAAAGGGATATGGACCAGGATGAAAGGTAGAAGGAAGGCTGTTCTTCTGCCTTTCGTCCCGGTCCACGACGGTCTGGGATAAGGTCCTAGATGGAAGGTAGAAGGACAAACTTGATCCTCAATGAAAGAAATGTTATCCCGGATGATATATTCATCAACCCCGGAACGAAATTCACCGGGATTGAATCCGAAAATGCATTTGGGTAGAATCCTTCATTAAATTTTTAAATCTGATACCTACACAACCTAAAATTTAACCTAAAACTACTTGGTTGCTTCAGATAGCATGGAAAATAAAAACCCTAACAACAAATAATGAAAATTTTCGTTAGATTCAAGCCCACTAATCTCACTACCTCCAAGATCAAGACAATGATGATGTTGGCGATGGTGGGTGCGAAACGATGGAAGAGATGGAAGAGATTGATGATTGTGGATAGGTGGGTGTGAAAGTCCCAAATATCGTTCGGGTTGGCATTGTGAGATACAAGATGGGTTTAGGGTTGTTTTAGTATGGGAATGAAGGGGAGACTGCCAGGAAAGATTCGAGAATAGGGAGGGAGGACTTGTGGTTTTTGAAATAGGAGAGTACTACGATAATTTCACTTTTAGAAATTTTGAAAGGGGTCAAAAATAAGGAGGGGTGGGGTCACAAATAAGGATTTTTCAAGAAGAGGTCAAAGATCCAAAGTCAAATATGGAAGGGGTTATAAATCTCAATTTCCCCTTGAACTATTTATTATACAAAGGCCTTTAGATGTTTTAGGCCAACTTAATCATTCTTCTTAGCATTTGTCTTCTACAGTAAAGAATTACATAGAGATTACTACCCTGGGATGGCGTAATGACAAAGATTTAAACCCTTGTGGTATCACCTACTATGAAGTCTTGTGTTCAAGTCCTATGCTGGTCACTGTGTTGCTCCGTCGGACAACGAGCCCTAGTTATATAGTAATCCACAAGCGAGAAAACAAATATTACAGGGAGGGAGGGGAATAATAAGGAAAATGCTTAGGTTCTGATTGGTGAGAACTTATTAATGGCCAACACGCAGTAGTTTCCATCACCTTTTTTAATCTAATATATCACTGATACTATTGCGGAGGGGGAACTCAACAGCCATGTGTGGTAGAGAGACGAGCGAACATCGAACCTTTGGTCGTAAAAGCCATGAGCCGAAGGTCGAACGAGCCCACAATGCAAAACTCTAGTTCCCGCTGGGCCGCCGTCCCTCCATGATCTCTAGAATGCATACAAGTAGTGGTAAAGACTATTAAATACGACAACAATTCTCGAGACGACCTATGATCCAAGGAAGAATTAGTCAGCATTAACGACTTTCCTAAATGACCACGCCCTATAAATCCCAAGTGTAGAGCCAATTCCAAGGTACGTTCGAATCCTTGCTAAGAAGTGAATACACTTAGAGGGATACACTTAGAGGGATCAGAGCCTTCATCCTATCTTGCAGGTACTCTAGTCTACAAAGGGATCGAGTAATCGTTTGTGCGAATATTTCATGCACATACAAATACCATATTGTTAATTTCCTCTATCAATATTGGACCAACGAAACTTTTGATATATCAGTGATATATGGATCAATATCTCCAATATATTCATTCTTGCATGACTTTAAACCAATGAGCTTACACTATACTAGGACAGGGCTAGAAATATAATCGCACTAAACGATATCCTTTTCCCCTATAGGAAAAGTGTATGAATAAGTCCCTTCAGTACAGAATTCGAGACTTGAACAATAAGGCTCACCAATGCACTAGTTCGAGAGAGACTCAACTTATGGTTGGATGTTTAGTAGAAAATCAATAGTATTTAAGGTATAAGATGTAATTACACGAGTAAAATAGACTTTTGGCTTAGCCTTAACCATATGATCATGGGAGTGTTAACTCAACCTCACTGACCAATCACAGAATCTCAGGTCAAGAAGCTTGAAAGAGGGGAGGTCAAGTTCGTGCAAACATTGATGAACTCAATATATGAGGAAAGGTAAGGAAGGAAACACTTCACCAAATACCAAGTGAAGATCAAGCCCTAGTATACAAACTATGGTATTATTTGATCTAGAGAGTGTGAAAAGATGGTATATACTTGGTTACTCTCACTACCATGCACTTCCTTCGGCACAATTCATATGTACAAAAGCAATTGGGGGCATCTACACACTTCAAGCAAAAATTAAGGTTCCATCATTCCCAATCACAAATATAGAATCTTTCGATGCAAAATTGTGGACACATCGTAGTAATCTCTTTATTGACCACTACAACACACGAAAATATGATGCATTTTTCAAAAGAAAAAAATAAAGAAAAATATATTAGGAAAATTATTTGGATTCTACAAAAATGTGAAAAGATCATGTAGCTTACATCTCCAAGCTAGAAAAACTTATTTTTCAATATTCAGGTCAATTTTCTAAAACTAAAGACTTTTCAGATTGTTTTTGGCTTCTTGCCAAATATAAATTTACTTTCATATGACTTTTCCACAGTTGTGTACAGAATCAATAGGTCTCAAATATTTATTCACATAAGACATCTCACCAACCATTGCTTTTTTGCCACCTGAAGCTTGTTTTCTTCAGGTCACTCTATTCTTTGATGTGTTTTGGGCATCGTTTTTCCTAAGCCTTTTTCATAATATAATAATGTAACAAAATCAGATTATTCTGTGAAAAGAATATAATTAGTTCAATGAACAAACTAAAACTTGTTCATCTCCACACCAAAATTTCCTTCCTCTGCCTTAACAAATCAAAGATGCACATGAGTTGAATCTCGAACAATCTCGTATAATGAGATCACGTTTTCAATACTCAAAAGGCCAATGATGCACCATTCCAACAAATCTGACTTTCTATTCTGGAGGACTTCTTGAAGAAAATGAATGTTATGCTGCAACCAACAAGCAAATTTATGAGAGAAGAATTAAACATTTTCTACCTCACCAAATATTATCTCCAGCAAACTAAAAATGCTTTCTTTCAGTGCAAAACGTAAAAAGTTGATGGCAGATACGTTTAGGAGACTTTTTTTTTTTTGGTAACTATTGCAGTTTCTTAGAGAAGTTATAACTTCCTAAAGTAGTTTTATGGTTTTTGTTGGTGTTTCTTTTATATGTTGCTTTTGTATGGGGGATATCTTCTGTGTATTTCTTAAGTGTGGAGAGTTAGATGGCCCTCTCGAATAGGCCATCCACTGGTTGATTTGTGTTGTGAATTTTAAGGTTGTTCTTCAGAGACTAGAGAGAATCCTATCACATTCTAAAATAATTTATATACAGCTCCGAAAAGCTCACGCTAGAGCATTAAACTTCACTCCAAGAAATATGAGAAGCTAGCTCTCTCAAATTGGCACTGACTTTCATCTATAAGGTGCATTCACTCCCTTTGAGCTCAATAACAATAAATAACAGATCGTACTCCTAACACAGAATTATATCAATCATGAATAACGATTTTACATTCTAATTTGTGAAAAGATGTGGAGGATTTTAACAACTCCACTTTTCATTTTCTCTTTAGTAGGTAGCATTTATTTGTAAAATTTTTCTTCCATATACAAGTCACCTTGTTTTTTTGTAATTCTGTTAAATCAATGAATCACGCGCACAATAAAAGGAGTATTAAATAAATAAAATAGAAAAGTTTTCATATCACCATATGGATCATGTCTCCTCAACACATTTGCCTTCGCATATAATGGAAAAGGATAATATTTCTTTCATCTTCGATATTGTCCAGGCTTTTATAAAAAAATGAAATAGAATCAACATTACCTCCACAAACTTTAATTTGAAATCAAGATTTCCGAAGCGCTGGGTGACTTCATACTCTTCCCTAAGGTACTCATGTATTTGAGCATACTTTGCATCCCTCCATGCAATTTCTGATCTGAGTGGCAAAAGAAAGGACAGATGAAAGGGAAAGTTAGGATGAGTAATTTTCCGAACTATTACTCATGTCAACACCCCACTAAAGAAAAATTATGATTGAATAGTACATCATTATATGAACTAAATGCATAACAAAAGAAAGACGTGGTAAGAAGTGAGGAGAATAAGAAGATAAGAAGTGTCCCGTTTTGTTTACTTATACCAAGCTTGATAGGTAGAATTTGCTATGCCACGATCTTGGTTCTGTTATGTTGTCAAATAGAATTATGAAAAATAATGTTTCCTAGGGCCAAGTACATAGCAATGACTAAATGCCTTAAGTTATAACAGAAGCTTTAAAGAGGATCTAGACAAACAGATGCACAGTTATAATCCAATCCTTGGTGCTGGATGTCACAATTGCATCAGAAAGTTCCCTTTGATCTTTAAAAGGCCTAATGAATTCTTTGGCAGGACAGATCTGTTTTCATCTAACATTTTTGTGGCTTCATGGTGTCTTCCATACTTCTGTTTTAGCATTATCGAAGAAACTATTGGATCATATATTTTTGTATTTTCCTTTGCGCTGGAGGCTTGTCTTTCATTACSTTTTTTTTTATAACCAGGAGTCGGAGCCTTACTCCCCTATACTTGAGGGCACACACGCAATCCCCAAAGCTCAGACCTGGGAGGGGTGGTCTTCCATTATTTGGAACTGTGCAGCTCGGCTCTTTTTTTCTTTCTTTAAAGAAAAGAAAATGGCAAATATGGTCCGATGAGCATCAATCTTGAAACACTTAAGAACTAGAAGGAATCTCACAGATAATGAAACAGAGGAATGGGTTAGGCGGTATATGCTAGCCTTGGTGAAGCCTTTAGAGAGGGAAGATAAAAGAATCTCGAGTTGAAGCAGATGTAAAAGAATCTGTTTTAGCCTTTCGTAGGTGCTTCTCGGTGCAATTCTCGACTGATAAGCTCACTGGGTATTGCAACACTATTTAACATCTTCATTGTATTATGAAAGGTTATTTGTAACCTCTTGGGATTTTGATTCATTTCTGTACCACACTATCATACTCAGGAAGGGGTATTGTACTTCGTAACTTTTCACTATTTTGATTCATTTCTGGGGAAAATCAGATTCATGTATTCTTCTTTTGTCCATTGGCCACTTCTTGTTGGATTAAATTCCTCCAGCTCTTTTGGTTATTATGAGTTTGGGACAATCGGGTTCCTTCCAACATCCAGCAATTGCTTAGTGGAGTTGAGCTCAATCCCCAAGCTCACCTTCTTTGGGTAAATGGCATCAAAGCTCACATTTCAGAATTATGGTTTGAAAGAAACCAAAGGGTTTTTGAAGGATAAAGAAGATCGCATTCGGATTGTTTCAACATTGCCAAGTTCAAAGCCTCACAATGGTGTGCTCTTTCCGATTTATTATCTAATTACTCACCTAGTATGATTTGTATGAATTGGGAGGCATTCATAACTCCTAGTTAACTTTGCTTTGTCTTCGATTATGTTGTCTTGTTATTTGTCTTATTTTATTTCTCTTTTTCACTCCTCATGGAGTTTAACTTTGAACAATTTTGTTCATTTTCATCTATCAATGAAAAGTTCGTATCTTTTTTAAAAAAAAAACAGATGGTTCTATTTCTAATTTTTCTTTTGAAAAAAAGCTTCAACCAAGAAAGCAAGCAGCAAGCAATATTTTGATAGAACCTCCAAATATATTGAAGTATGTAGAGACTAAGGTTGGAGAGAATCCAATGTGATGTATTCTCATTATTAAAGTCTATATATATAGACAAATATACACAAATATACAAGGTTGACCTAATCCTATAAGGATAAGGTAAAAGACAAATTAATATTAATACAAGAATATAAAATATACTAATATCTATACTCTAACAAAGTATAAAAGATAAATGAACTACAATCTCTACCAAGTATTAGAGGTACTTGGACCCTCCCCGCTTGAGATATCACTCAAGCCTAAAGCATACTCACTAATCGGATATCTTCATTCTTACACCCTCACTCTATTTATAATATTCTCCCTAACAACTTCCAAGTACCTCTAATACTTGGTAGCGATTGTAGTTCGTTTATCTTTTATACTTCAATAAATGTGGAGGTTCTATCATATTTAAGTGATAGGAACAAAAGGTTTCGACTCCAACAAGGTTTTAATCGTCATGGGTGGTTGCCTAAAGATCCCAAAGGTAAATCGAGAGGTAGACCTTGGTTTGACATTGCTAAAACTTCCCCTTTCTTTATTAATCAGTTGGCCTTCAAACTACGGAAAGGTAGCTGGATCAGATTTTGGCTTGATAAATGGAATGGGGAGGCAACCTTAGCAGAAGATTTCCCAGACTTGTATGCCATTTCCCTTAAAAAAGAAGCAGTGGTGGCAGATTGCTGGAGTAATGTGTATAAAACTTGGGATCTAGGCTTTCGAAGAGGTTTATTTGATAGAGAATTGGAATGCTGGACGAGAATGGTTCAACGTTTGGAGGTTTTCGTGTTAGAAGAAGAATCAGATGCTGTTATCTGGCCGCTGGAACAGAATGGTCGTTTCACCACGAATTCAGCCTATATGAAATTAAGAGAAACCCCTCCCAAATTAAAGTCCTCCCTGATAACTTTCATTTGGAAGGACCCTATCCCGAAGAAAGTAAAGGTTTTCCTATGGTCTTTGGCTCACCGAGCACTGAACACTCATGAGAAACTTCAAAGAAAATGCCCGAAATGGTCTTTGTCTCCATCAGTTTGCTGTCTTTGCTGGAAAGGTGCAGAGACTTTGGATCATTTGTTTCTTCACTGCCCTTTTGTTTTAAAAGGTTGGCAGCTTCTATTTCAATGTTTTGACAACCAATTATGTATGCCTAAAGACGTGGAGAGCTGGTTATTAGAATGTTTTCACGGTTGGCATTTCAATGGAAAGGCTAGAGTTTTGTGGAGATGCACTTTCAGAGCTTTTCTTTGGAATGTTTGGATGGAAAGGAACGAACGCTCCTTCGAAGACAAAGCTAAGTCTTGGGATTCTTTTTGTAATAGTGTGTAGGTTTTAGCTTCTTCGTGGTGCATTAGAAATTCGAAATTCTTCTGTAATTACAGCCTCTCTCTGATTTTACAAAATTGGAGAGTTTTTTTGTGATTAGTTTCTTTTTTGGAAGGGCTGTCTTGGCCCCCGTCCTTTAGGCTGTTCCTGTTCTACTGTTCTTCTTATGAAAGTGTTTCTTATCCAAAAAAAAACAAGGTTTTAATCGTTGTGTTCAATCTACACCATTCTCTTCATAGTTTGTTTGGAAGAATTACACAACCAAATAACAAAGATCGGACAGCCTTTGAACAACTACACAGAAACACTTATATAAAATTGACTGCAAGAAAGCAAAAGGAAAGTTGGTGAAAAAAAAAGAGGCATTCCCATTAGACTCCCGATGTTAAACCCATTCCAGCATCCAGAAGTGGCTTCCAAAAAAAAAAAAACTACTTTTGGAATTCAACAAAAAGATTCAAACCCCATTAATTTGTAGACTTAGAAGGCATGTGGCAGTCTTTCTCACAAATATCCAAGCTATGACCCAAAAATAGAGTGGACTAAACCAATTTTATATGATTGTGAGAAAATTTAAGTCCAAGACCAACAACCTTCTAACTCCCAATAGAATAAATTAAGGCAGGCTTCAAAATTCCACTTGAAGGATTATGACTCATTCTTCAGAAAACAAAACCAGACTACAAGAGTCCAAGAACCTTTATGGAAGATAAATCCCAAGCAAAATTGATAATGGTAATTGATAGCAATTGAGTGCATGGATAAAGAAACAACTTGGAAACTATGAAGCATGGAAAAACTTAAATTCCGGATACGTGTTCGACGAACATTCCAACACCAGTACATGTGTTGTGAAAGACGTGTAAATGCATAAATATTACTGACTTAAGTTTTCTTTTGGTGATAGGACGTTAATTTATTTAGAAAGTTGATAAGTTGGTTATGATGTATCTTGACCATTTTAAGATAAAACGTATGTCCCTGGTGTTTATTCTGGAAACATTCTCACTCCTTCCATGCAACATTCTTCACGTCGAATTTACCTGGTCCATGTGACCAACGTAAATTTGCACAAATTCAGAGGTTCTATGTACAAGAAAGTATTTCGAACAGGCCTCTAATGGTAAATTGGTTGGGGCGGGCCTGGTTATAGGGGAGCAAAGCTCCGATTCCCAATTATTAAAAAAAATCATAATAAAATAAAAAATCATAATAATAATATAATGGTAAATTGGTGGAAGAAGCTGTTTTTCAAGAACCAGCTAAAAAACTTTAGAAACTCATGAAAATTCAAGTACAAGGATAAAAGTGACTTTGTGACCTAATTACTAAGGTAGGAAATTTTGTACAAGACAAACCTCATACTTGGTCAACTATGCACAAAGACTTATTTGTTTCCTTTTTTTTTTCCCTTAATGGAAAACCAAACTTTGAAAGAAAATACGGCATACAAAAAAACCACACCCATATAATGGAGTTCTTGAAACTAACCATGCAGAAGAGGACACCAATCCAAAATAATAAGGCAATTACAAAACAGTTTAGAGACGGATGCCCAAACGGAAGAGTTGAACGAACCATATCCAATACCTCTCTCCAACACCTCTCCACCCCTCTAAGGATTCTACCATTCCTCTCAAGCGAAGCACTCCATAAAATAGTAAAAAAAAAAATAAAAAAAAAACATGCATGCCACAGAACCTCCTCCATCATATCACACTTCTTTGTTAGTTTTAGATGGGTATTTCGAAGGCCTCCAACAACAAACAAGGTCAAAGAATTATAGGAGAGGAATGTGTTTTTAATTTTGTTAATTTTTTTGTAGTGAAGGTGATTAAACAATGCCAAAGAGTATGGAGGATGAGTTCCTTCTTTTTTATGATTTTTTTTTTTCTTTTTTTTTGTCTTTTGCTGAATATTTTGATGGAGAGGTTGAATTCTTACTAGTTCAACCACGTGAAAAGTTTTAATATTACTTACGATATTCCACCAAAAATAAAAATTGGGACCATACTACATGTAAGAAATCTACGCAAGAAACCTTTTATTATTGTCATTCCATAATCTATCAAGCACCATCGTACTAAATTAAACACTAATTTTAACTATAATATAAAAATTAGGCAACGTAGGAAACATATATGCTAATATCAATTATCCTGGTGTTACCTTTCGAAAAGACCAACTTTGAGAATTACATCTGCTAGATTTGAATTGGCCTTTCCAACAAGTTGAAGGAGCTTCTTCTTATCCATAGTGAATGTTCCTGTTTTCTCCATTTTACGATTTATATCTGCAAACTCTTCAACCAAACTATCAACCTGAAAAGGAAAGGAGATAATGTTACATGTACCACAAGAAAGCATGTTTTGAGAACATATACAAGCACTAAAAATTGGTGTTTACGATTGTAAGGCCAAACCCAGACCCAGAGATTTTAGATTTAGAAATTTCATGAGCAAGCATCATAACCTCCATTCTTCCAAAATAGCTACAAATAATGTCAAACGTGAAAGGAAAACTTGATGGAAATCTAAGCTGCCAATCCTGTTCTTGGAGGAGAACCATAAGTAATATGCTTGACGGAGTTAGAGAGGAGTAAGTTAGAACAATGTGATAGATTCACAATGATTTTCAATTTCAAATAAGGAAAGCTGCTGTAACCATGGGAGGATAGGACTATAGGAGAGCATAAAGAATGTGAGAGAGCTAGAAGTAAGGACGTTCAAAGAAGTACAGAAGAGCAGTTAGCTCTTGGAGAGACACCAGGCTATCAAATTCCAAAATTTGATTGGACTTACTCCAGATTTGTGCTAATGGAAACTAGTTCCCTTGAAACTTCTCTGGGAGGTCCATGTTTGAATGTGTGTATTGAATATGTATGCACGCCAAATTACCTGTGATACAAAGTAGTCCAAGGCAATGCTTTGGCCAAGCACACTTCCAATAATCCGGACACCATCAGTGTCTAAACTTTTGAGAACAATGTAATCAGGACCTCCCTGCATATCCTCGACCAAATATGGCTTCTCTTTCACAGCATAATCTATCACAAAGTTAGTAGAAAAAAGAATTATATTAACTGAAAAACCTACTAGTCAAAAGAATGCGAGAAAAATATCAACACACACATACAAGTTTTATAAATCATTCTCAAATAAATGTAGTAAATGCTGAAACCACGTATCATAGGCTGAAAACTAGAAATTCCATTCAACATCTATCTCAATCATATGGAGTTTGTGGGCAGTGGCTCCAAGTAGCTAATGAATCTGTGTTTAAAATAAACGTTTTTATAAGTAGTATACAAGATTTGATAAATAATCATCACAGCAGGGTGATGCAAAATCCGAAAGAGGACAAGCAATACTTATGTATCCACGATTAACCATGTTTGCCTATGATCTACCACTATCACATCAGTCAAGAATGAGCAGGCAGGGAGAAAAATGGTAACTTAGCAATTGTGTATAAACATCATATAAATATGCATGCAATGCAAGTACAATTCACGTCTACTCAGTATATTCTAAGTACCCTAATCCATGATACATATACTCTTGAAAGAATGATCAAATGCACTATTACAGTGGTACATCAGATATAGGAATGTCATTTGCGAGGTCCCAGAGAAAAAGCATAAAAAATTTGGACATTCAAAATGAAATTACCATCCTTCTTTATTTCTGGAAGCAAACCAGAAGCATGTCTTCTGACCAAATCTAGATAACTTTCAACTTCGTGATCCTCAATGTTAAAGAGAACAGCAGAACCATATTGGAATACAACCATGTATCTGCAGCAACTTGAGTGCCCTTTAACTCGAACATCCTAAAACATGAGTTCCAGATACAAAAAAACTTGAGTCTTAAACAATAAAATTGAGGCCAGTACTCTAACGAACACTTTTTTTTTATGCCACGGATCGCTTGAATATATGAACACATTTTTATTCCATGGATTGCTAGAATATATGAACTCGCTTGTCACCTCTGATCTGTTAGGTATGAGAAATTTTATGTTTATGTTATTATGGTTGAGTTAATGGCAGTTACTATTTTATATTGGCTTGGATTATTCATGGTTAATAACAAAAATTTAACAGTTCCATTATTATACAGAATTATATTAGTGCAATTGATGGCACACGTATCAATGCATTGCTAATAGAAAAAGAACTAGTTTTACAGGGCATAAAATCATTGTGACCCATAATGCGATGCATGCATGTGAGAGTGACTTTGGCATGAGATTTTCTTTTATTTTTACAGGGCATAAAATCATTGTGACCCATAATGCGATGCATGCATGTGAGAGTGACTTTGGCATGAGATTTTCTTTTAATTATGTCGGCTGGGAGATGACTGCAAATGATTTCAGAGTTTTTTTAATGCTTTGGCCAGAGTAGAAATAAGTAGTGAGCAAACTCCTCACCAATTAAGTAGTGCTCCCAAAACCCATACCAATGTGTTTTAAGTCACTCGCAGGCATTAGGTGTCAGGGTCTCACAATCTTCAACTATGCAACCATGAGTCAACCAATCGCAGTTCTACTTTTTTTTTTTTTTTTGATAAGAAACTTGTATGTATTAAACACAAAGGAAGAAGACAGCCTATGGGCAGGGATGAGGAAGTCCCCTCCCAAGAGACTAAAACAAACCCGCTTTCCAATCTTGCATGAGTATCATAGGCTATAACTACAAAAGAATTTTTTGGAGTTTAGGCACCACATGGAAGAAGAACATTAATCCAAAAAGAATCAAAAGGAAGAGAGAAGTTGTTGAAGACCCTCTGGTTTCTTTCTCCCCACAACCCCCAAAAAATTCCTCCAACTGCGTAGCTCCAGAGGATCTTAGATTTGTTTTTAGATGCCACCCCTGTAAAGCCTCTAACAGCCGATCATCAGCTGAATTGGGCATGCACAAAACTAAGCCAAAAACGTTAGACAAAGCAATCCAAAAATTGGTAGCCATCGGACATCAAATAAAGGGCGGTCTAAACTTTCCTCATCTTTTTAG
This sequence comes from Momordica charantia, assembly GCF_001995035.1. The sequence goes on from NW_019104700.1 coordinate 277,705, forward strand.
CAGAGGCTGCACACCAAGGGAAAAAGGACCACTAAGGAAGCTTTCTTTGAATCTCTCATTAAGTGTTTAGTAGTGCTACTTTTTCCTCAACCTCTTTTCTTTTCAAGAGTCTCTTTTGGATTTGTTATGCGTAAGACAAGGTTCCTCCTCTTGACTAAGAGCCCATTTTCTTGTACGTTTGCTGGTGTCTTGATTACTAACTCAAAGTATCCATCCGCATAAGACTCTGAACCTTAAGTCCAAGCCACTCCCTAGCCTTAAAATAAGGTTTTTAACTTTTGATTTAAAGGAGGGATGTTAAAAAGGCTGGATAATATATGCAATATTCCAATGTTAATTTGACACATTAACGTGGAATGGTTTACAGTGTTTAGAAGATGGATATGTGCCACATATTAGGATTAGGATATAGTCAGCCATATGTTGGAAAAAGTTTGAAGCATGGTGAACTTTAATTCTTCATTTTGTACTTCGGCTGCTAAAAGCTTAAGAATACTGTACCTGTTCTATCGTTTACAATTGGGGGCCTACCCGTTGAAATCTTAGTTTTCAGCAACTACTATTTTTCGTCGAATTTTCTTGTTGTTTTTGGAAGTTTTATTTAGTTTTCATGTGATCGTATTGCTTTAGTATATGACGGAGGATAATGATGCGGAAAAGAAAAACAAAACAACACAAATCACCATTACGTGGAATGATTAGGATGACCATTGACCAATAACTTGGACAAAGCATGATTTCCAAGCATGATGAATGAATAAAGAAAATATACATATGTTTGGACTTCTTACAGAGGTTTCTGGAGGGAAATCACTGTATCTCAGGGCGATATAATTCGATGAGCGGGAGGTAGGAGGGACAACGTTGCTTAAATTCTCAGACTGCATATTCTTCAAATTTATACTGCCAAAATCATGAATCTGAGAAACACAAATCACCGATGACCAGGAAAAAGTAAAAGAAACAGACACGCAGCAGGAAGTCGGCAAGAATTGCGTCTAATTTTAAGAAGTTCCAGGAGCCAGTAGTGTAAGATACAAGTATACACAAGAGAAGTAGACCCACCAAGATAATCAGCGACAAATAGATTAATTCAAACGTGATTCAGTGGCAAACCTGGTGCAAAGAAAGTAAGCTTTGATGGGAATTTTCCCAGTTTCGTCCTCTTCTTGCCCCTCGGAATCATAGGTTTGATCGGAAGCTGAAAACTCGGATTCAAATTGGCAGCCAGCAAACGAAATCGGAGATGCAACGGCAGAAAATGAGCTTGGACATTGAAAATTAAACACAGGATTTGAAAACCGCAACAGATGAGGATGACGTCTGGAATCGCCAAAAGGGACCCGAATTGGAGATTTAGAATGTAGAGATATGCGGCTCAGGAAAACAGAAGCAGCTCTCCTCCAGCCCATTCACTGGAATAGGATTCAGTAATCAACCGCGTCTCTGATTCTTACATGGGAAACCTGATTCTAAGGACGCCATGTTCATATGGGAGAATTCTAGTAGAAACGAGGGGCATGGGCATTTCTCACAGATCCCTACTCCGATAAAGTCCCGAGTTTCATTGTAAGGAAGGGAACGAATTCTAATAGAGGGAGCTTAAATTTTATATCATAAAGATTGCCGCCATATGTTAGGGTTTTTCTGAATTTTTATATTATAATAATCTATATTGTTTAAATTTCAAGTTCTTTGTACTAAAAAATATATATATATATGCAAGTTCTTTCTCAGTACAACGAGGATGTAGATTTGAACTCACCATTTTTTTTAATCAGAAATAGGTGCTTTAATACTTTGGTATCTAAAGCGCAAGTTATGATGATAGATCTTAATTCTAAATTTTGTATCATACTTGTTCACTTGTGTCTAAAAATTCATAACTTATGTTAGAGGGAAAAATACAACATCACACGTGAACCAATCAAATCAGTTCGACAAGTTCAAATATGTCCAACAAGCCTAAGAGAGAAGTCCAACCTACTGTCTGAGCTGAGCTGATAACCAAACCTACAAGAGATCAACCAAGCACTCTTCAACCAGCCTTAAGCCCAACAACTCGCAACCATATGTCGAAGCGGTTCCAATGTTCACCCCCCCTCCTATCGCCTATAAAAGGAACACTCATTCACATCATTCGGGCATGCTACTTTATCCGACTACAACCTATAGTAGCTCAAACCTCTACTGACTTGAGCTTTAGTGTGTTTGTTCCCTTTATGCAGGTCACTCCTCGCGCAGCTTGCTCCGGTTCAACGCAAGTCGATATATCCAGCTCATGTAGTAAAATTCAGCATCAACATTTTGCACCGTCTGTGGTAACCTACGTAAATAAAGCTTTTGTCATTTAGAAAAAGCTTATGGCTCCTAAGGTTCAAGCAACCACAATGAATACCTTAATCTGCTGAATAATGGCAGATAGGAGAAAGAGGCCCCCAAACCTCCCAAAGCCATTAAGTCGAGAACTCGAGCTGAGCTAGAAAAACTAAATCTACTTTGGTAGAAGAAGTCTCATCCTTTGACCTTCGAACATAGATCGCTCAAATGCATGTTGGGTTTTTATGCCCTAAACTCGTGGTTTGTAAATGTAAAATATTCAATAAAGCTGTTATTGAAGTTCCTTTTAGAATTGCATTAACCCAAATCCAATAAACTAACATCCAAGGTTATGTCATGTAACTGGAACAGTATATAACTGATATACAGTATATAGTTGATATACATGGTATATATTTGATATACTAGTGGATAATGTTCGAGTAATAACCTAAAGGGTCTATAGTATATGGGTAAGGTTGGGTACCTTATCTTGGTAACACTATGGATAAAACTCACTTTGTAAGAGTTACAAATGACTTAATCCAAATTGTTCATGTGGAGACATGTGAGGGGAGGTATCATATGTAATGAGTTTGTATAAGACCGGACTGCGAAATAATTAATCTTTAGCTATAACACCATTAACTAATAGATTATTATTTCATAGGAAAACCAGGTGATTCAATCTCAATCTTGAGTGAGTTACGGACTTCTGGTTATAAGAGATCGTTCTTTGATTTGTATGGGTGAGAGTGGCCTTAGTTGCGGACTCAATATTCCTACAATTTTGGGGACGAGACCAAGCGGGAAGCTGGGAACATAAATACACAATATGGAATTCACTTTTTTCCAACTAGGATAAGTAGACGAGTGTTCTCTTAAGTGCTAATTCTAGGACATAAACAAGGGGCCCCACCCTCTCACTGGCCCGAGAGGGACTTCTGTTTAATGATTAGACCATAAACAAGTTGTTCATTAGAGGATCAGTGATACTTAAGGAGAAAAGAGGTAACTTAGGGGTAAAATGGTAATTTGACCTAGCTGAAGTTACAAACACGTATGAAAGATTGACTTACTGTTAATGGTCAATATCTATTGACACAACATGTTCTACAGTGCATAAGAGTGCAGCTACGGGTCTTTAGTGGAATGTCTCATAGTTAATGAATGTTGATTAATTTAATTAATGAGTTTAATTAATTAATGTCAGATCATTGGAGCTTTGTAGGTCCATTAGGTCTCTCACTAGCTCACAACAGGTAAAAAAATTATCAAAATTTTTTTAAAGAGTTTGAATTATTCAATTTATACGAGGGAATGTAGGTTAATTGTATAAGATACAATTAATATAATGTGTGTGGGTACCTTTATAATGTATATGGATATATTGTAATCTAAAGTAAATTTTGAATGAGATTCAAAATTAAACTTCATAATACAAGAATTATATTTGAATAAGATTCAAACAATGATCAACATGAATTCGATTCATATTAAAACTATAGGTTAATATTAATATGTATGAGATTCACATTAAAACTATAGGTTATAAGAGAGATACATGTATTTCAATATGATTCAAATAAAGTATTAATTAAATACTTGATATTTAATCAAAGTTAATTAATTAATTTGATAAATTGATTAATTAATTAATTATTATTTAATTAAATTAAATTATATTATATTTTGATTTAATTTAATTAAATAACCTAGTTCATTGTATTTTACAAGGAAGTGGGAAGTTTATGAGTGGGGAAGTTTGCAATGGATTGCATTTTGGTGGGGTTGATGAGTTTTTGGGGGTGATTTTTTGTTGAAAAGCGAAACCACACTTCTCTCTAAAACTAGCTCTCTTTCTCAAATCCAAAAATTCTCTCACTTTCAAAAGTCAGTTCCCACAAATCGTCCCTTGCCAAGAGAATAGCGGGGAAGGCTTTTTGGTAGCATTCGGATTCGACATCGTCGTTTTTTGAAGAAGTATCTTCAAAAGTAGGTTTCTCTACTTCCCTTTTACAATGCTTATATGTTTCCTTTCTTGTATTTCTAAAACAAGATCAAAGCACAAGTGTTCACGCGCTTCTACTGTGAGATTCGATCCCTTTAATGCAAGCATGGGTGGAATGTCTTGCCGCAAGCCTTACCGAATGTTGGGATGCCACTCCTAGAGTTGTCTGAGCTTGAGATCCCTCACGATTCCAGGAAAGGCAAGCAGAAGGTGGGTGACCATCTGACCAAGTAAGGTGCCCACCGACCAGTCAAAAAGTTGGTTCTCGGCGGTAATGATAGATCATGGCCCAAGAAGGATCTCCAGTCAGTTCTATCTGTCCGACCTTCCCAGGGAGGGGATGAATATTTACAAGACACAATCATCCAAAACTGAGCTTAGAGATAGAATAAGCTCGAGAAGCAACATCCTGAGGAATCTATAGGCAATCTGAGTCTACCAATGGAGTTCGACCAACTGTAGAAAGAGCTGGTCAGCGAGGTCAAGGGCGACTTGAAGAAGATAAAAGATAAACCTACTTCGAATGATGACGAACTTAAAGAGCCACCCTTCGTTCAGGTTATTCTTGACTTGTTGATCCTGCAAAGGAGATGCTTGCCAACCTTTGACAAGTATTATGGCTCCACCGACCCAATAGATCAGGCGGAGGCCTTCAAGTCCATCATAGACTTCCAAGCATACTACGATGCAATGAAATGCAAGGCTTTCTCCATCACCCTGCAAGGATCCACGAGAAAGTGGTACAGGCTACTTACGCCTTACTCAATCTTTACATGGTAACAGCTACGAAAAGCATTCATATCTCAGTTCGTAGCTCATAAGGACACCAAATATTCAGACACCTACTTCCTCTCCATTAAGTAGAAGTCCCAGGAATCCCTGCGGAATGACATTAAAAGATTCCTTGTCAAGAAGATCAAGGTGGAAAATTGCACTAGCTTTTTTGCCCAAACAACATTTGTAAAGGGGTAACCTATGAGAAACTGAGCTAGTCCTTAGCAAAGAAGCTTGAGCGCACTTTGAAAGGCTGCCTTGACCAAGCTAGAAAATTTATCAAGGCAGAAGATATCATCTAGTCTGATGATAATGTCCTACCGACGTAACTCGTCGTCGAAGTCGAAGGACAAGGATAGAAAGGACAAAGATAGAAAGGACAATAGGTTTAGCTCGTCTCATCGACTAGAGAACAATCTACACAATGAGTAGAGATCAGAGCGACCTGAGAGGTACAACAAGTTCACACATCTCAATGTCCCGATTGTCGAGATCTTGGCAAATATCTAAGACTTCAAGCTCGACCTATTGAAGGATCCAAACCCACTACGCCATGATCTAGACAAACGTGATAGGTCAAAGTACTATCGTTTCCCCTAAGTCCACGATCACCACACCTCGGACTGCTACGACCTAAAAGAGCAGATGGAAGACCTTATCTAGCGAAGCCACTTTAAGAAGTTGTGGGCAAGAAAGACTGAGGTAGCAGCTTGAAAGGTTCTGAAATCAAGCAAGAGGAGAAAATGGAGGAAAAGGGAGAGTTCAAGGACCGTTCCAAAGCACGATGAATGACTTTCCGTAATCAACACGATCCATGGAGGACCAAGTGAGTGCCAATCTAGCCACAAGCTAAAGTAGCTCGCTCGTGAAGCTCGGTATGAGATTTGCACCTTGTAAGCAATGCTAAAATCCTGTCCCATCACCTTCTCGGATGTCGACCTCTAGGGTGCCCACCACCCTCACAGTGACGCTTTGGTCATAGCTCCACATATTGACCATGTTGTTGGACATGTTATAGTCGACGGCGAAGCCTCTGCCAACGTACTTTCTCTATTAACCTAACAACTCTCGGGTGGGGTAGAGCTCATTTAAAGAAAAGCTTGACACCTCTGGTTGGATTCACAAGAGAGAGAGTCACCTTTAAAGGTTGCATTGACCTCCCCATCATGCTCGACAAAGGTGATGCTCGGGTTATCCAGGTCGCAGAGTTTGTGGTCATCAACTACAGGTCGGCCTACAATGCCATCTTTGGCCGACCAATTTTTCATGCTTTGCTAGCCATCCCTTCAACTATCCACCAAGTCATGAAGTATCTGACCTCCAAGAGGGTTGGAAAAGTTCAAGGAGAATAGAAGTCCTTGAGGGAGTGATATGTCCCCGCCCTCAAAGGTTCGTCCACATGCGCGGCCAATTTTGAGAAGTTCGAGCTAGACGGAGATGATCTCCATCAACAAATGAACAGCAACTGAAAAGCTCGAGCTTGTCCCATTGCTCACCCCTTAACGACAAGTGAGCATTAACATCAAGTTGGAGGCCACCGACAGGAACGATTGTTGGGTGTGTTACCCTAAACTCGTAGTTTGTAATTATGTAAAAACATATTTATATTCAATAAACTTTTTGTTTTTCTTCTTCAATCAATTTATTGTTGAATTTACATCATATGTATTGTCCAGATCCAATAAACTAAACATCTAAGGTTATTATCATGTAACTGGGATATTATATATACTGGGCATATATTTGATATACCCTTGATATAAAAGTGGTTAATGTCTCGGGAATAACCTAAAGTGTCTATAGTATATGGATAAGGTTTGGTACCTTATCTTGACAATACTATGGATACAACTCACTTTGTAAATGTTACAAACGACCTAATCCAGGTCGTTCATGTAGAGACATGCGAGTAGGGGTATCCTGTACAATGAGTTAGTATAAGATCGGATTGCGAAATAGCCAATTGTTGACTAATAGATTGTTATTTAATAGGATGATCAGGCAACTCATTCTCAGTCCTGAATGAGTTGTAGATTCCTGCCCGAGGGCTCGTTCTTTGATCTATATGTGTGAGAGTGGCTTGAGTCACCGACTCAACATAACTTTAGCTGGGAACATATATGGGTGAGAGTGGCTTGGGGACGAAACCGAGCGGGGAGCTGGGAACATAACTTTACAAGATGGAATTCACTCCTCCCCGACTTTAGGGGAGTAGATGAGTGTTCCCTTTAATGCTGACTTCAGGACTTGAACAAGGGGCCCCACCCTCTCACTGGCCTGAGAGGGACTTCCAGTTATTGGTCGGACTATGATCAGGTTGTTCATTAGAGGATCAGCGGTACTTAAGGTATAAAATGTAACACATGGGTAAAACGATAATTTGACCCATTTGTAGTTACGAACACTCATGAAGGATTGACTTGCCGTTAATGGTCGATATCTGTGGACACAGAAATATTCTATAGTGAGAAGAGTGCAATTGTGATAACTCTCCAAAAGAGAGTTATTCTAGTGTTTATTTGGGTGATTTCATGCAAAGAATTGTTAAAGTGTGTCGGTTTTTGGTTCTTAATTAGCCTAGTTGAGATTAAAAAGTGAGATCCAAGCTAAAAACCCTAGGTCTTAAATGCTTTAGCTAAATATTGTACTAATTGCTCGTATTTCTGGTGTAAATGCACAGGTTTGGAAGCAAAAGACTAAGCATAAAGGAAGTGAAAAAATCCAGAGAAGAGTGGGCAAGATAATTTCGAGGCAGAGCAGATAAATGTTGGAGCGAAGCAGAGCTGGAGCATGGATTCACTGTGCTCTAACAGCCCAGACACGGGATTTACGGTGTCCATACAATTTTCAGTTGGGTGCCCTAAATTTGGAACCCGATATAAAAAAGGAATGTTGCCCTAGCCACCACATACAGATCCCTAGAGAAGCACGTTTTTTAGAGCTGAAAAGACAAAAAGAACGATTCTCTCTATTTTGAGGGAGAAAGCTGACAACATAAGAAGATATTCCTCTGCAATTTCGAGTTGACAACTTCTTCTTCTTCGGTTTTCTACTGTCTCCCTAAGATGGGTTGTCTTTTTCTTCTACCCATTTTCTTTTCTTCTTCATTTATAAGCTAAACCCCATTTTGGGGGAGATTTCCATGTTGTAACTGCTGTAAACTCAACCTCTAACTACTATATTCATTTTTAAATGAAGCTGTATTAATTTCTGATATCTTATTGAGCATTGTTGGCTACTTTGTTCTGTTTGCTAGCTTCTATATTGACTCGGGAGGGATTATGGTTGCTGACTTGTTTCATTTGGGATTAGTACTTTTCTATAGTATCTTGTGGATTCTCGGGAATGGGGTTCCCTAATCTTGCCTAGAGCTTGTTTTTACTGCTTGGAACTTAGCAACGGGAGTTGTGGGTTTTCATGTTCGGGTGTCTCGGAAGGGAACCAAGTCGAGCTAGACATTAACGGATGTTTGTTAGTTAGAGGGTAGGTTGATAGGTTTATGAATGCATGTGAGCCTCCTCCATTTTTCCATATCTGTATTCTCCCTATTTTTGTATTCTGTGCTGGTTCTTCTGCTTGTTATCAGCTTTACGAAGTGTGCCTGCTACAGTGATCTGTTTACTGCTTATTTATTTTATGTTTATTTGTTCAAGTCACGAAACAACATCTATACTTCTTTATTTTACGCTTTTGGTATCCGTAAACACTGTTTAAAATATCATCCAAAGTCCCTGTAGATTCGACCTTGTTACGTACTGCAATTGACATTTCGTGTATAGTTGCACGTGTTGTCAACACGGTTGTGTGGACGCAACAAAATGCAGGTTGGAGTAATTTTTGCCCTTAGTCAACTGCAGATATTCTATTAGAGTATCGATTAGGCACTTGTGATAACTCTCCAAAAGAGATTTATTCTGGTGATTTTTTGGGTGAAAATATGCATTAAAATGTCAAAGTGTGTCAGTTTTAGGTCATAATTAGCATGAATAGTGTTAAAATGTAAATTCTTATCTAAATATCCTTAGTCTTGAGAACTTTGGCCAAAAAGAGCATAAACTCTCGTATTTATGGTTCATTTGCACAGATTTTTAAAGAAAAGCTAAGAAGAGAAGGAAATGTTGAACTAGAGAAGAGTAGTCAAAGCATTTTCAAGACATAGCATATAAAAGCTGGAGCATAGCGATGCCAGAGTATGGAGTGACCGTACAGTTCATTCCAAAAACACGAGATTCACTTATGTCCGTACAATTTTTAGCTGGACACCCTAAAAACGAACCCCGATATAAAAAGGGCATGTTGCCCTACCCACCACACACAGATCCCAATGGAGATACACTTTTGAGAGCTAAAAAGACAAGGGAACGAAATAAACCCATTTTCTGGAGGAGAGCTGATGCCAGAAAGGGGAAGCTCGCCTGTTGGAACGAGCTGACTGCTT
>NW_019104700.1:295705-318377 GCF_001995035.1 Momordica charantia
CATCATGCTGCAAAGAAGACTCTAGCCTAGATAGATGATCCGCTACTTGGTTTTCTGTTCCTTTTCTATCTTTTATCTCTAAGTCAAACTCTTGTAGCAACAAGATTCATCTAATCAACCTAGACTTAGCTTCTTTTTTAGCAAACAAGTATTTAAGTGCAGAATGATCGGTAAACACTATCACTTTAGTCTCAATCAAATATGAACGAAACTTATCAAATGCGAAAACAACAGCCAAAAGTTCTTTTTCAGTCAGAGTATAATTCAACTGACTATTATTCAAAGTTTTACTTGCATAATAAACAGGATGAAGAACTTTACCTTTTCGTTGACCCAACATCACACCTACAGCAAAATCACTTGCATCACACATTAGTTCAAATGGCAAGTTCCAATCTGGTTCAATTATGATAGGTGCAGAGCTAAGTGCATTCTTAAGTGTCTCAAAAGCTTTCAAAAAATGTTCAAAAAAAACAAAGGGTCGATCCACTTCCAACAACTGACACAAAGGTTTAGAAATTTTCAACGGCGGTAGAAACCTGCGTGTCCTAAGAAACTTCTAACGCCTTTTACAGTTGTAGGAGGGGGTAGTTTAGCAATCACATCTATTTTAGCCCTATCGACCTCAATTCCTTTTTCTGAAATTATGTGACCGAAAACTATACCTTCACGTACCATAAAATGGCACTTCTCCCAATTAAGCACAAGGTTAGTCTCTTCACACCTTTTTAAAACATTCTCTAAGTTCTCTACACAAACATCAAACGACTCACCAAACACAGAAAAATCATCTATGAAAATCTATACCGTGCTTTCTATCATGTCTAAAAAAATAGCTGTCATGTATCTCTAGAAGGTAGCGGGAGCGTTGCAAAGATTGAACGACATCCTCCGGAATGCAAATGTCCTATAGGGACACGTGAACGTGGACTTTTCTTGGTCCTCCGGAGCTATAGTAATCTGGTTGTAACCAGAATACCCATCGAGGAAAGAATAGCATTCTTTCCTTGCAATACGGTCAAGCATTTGGTCAATAAAGGGTAATGGAAAATGGTCTTTTCGAGTTACCTTGTTTAACTGATGGTAGTCCATACACACTCTCCAACTAGTCACCGTTCTAGTTGGGATCAACTCGTCGTCGTTGTTTGTAATCATCGTCATACCACTCTTCTTAGGAACGCATTGAACCGGGCTAACCTAGCTGCTATCCGAGATAGGGTAGATCACTCCAGCATCTAACCATTTTATGATTTCCTTTTTGACCACCTCTTTCATTTTCGGGTTAAGCCTCCTTTGGCACTCGATAGAATTGGTGGCCCCTTCCTCCAGGATGATTTTGTGCATGCAAAACGTAGGGCTGATTCCTCTTATGCCTGCTATGGTCCATCCAATAGCCCTCTTGTACTTTGATAAAACCTACAAAAGCAAAGATTCATGTTCATTAGACAAATATGAAGAAATGATAACGGGCAAAGTATCGTTTAAACCCAAATAAACATATTTTAAATGAGAAGGTAGGGGTTTCTTTTCCAATTCTGCAGGTTCAATGATGGAAGGTTGCAAGGTCTTGAAATCCGCTATTATCGGCTACAAAAACTCAAAACGCTCAAATTAGGGCAAAATTGCGCCAGGCGCAAATTTGGATTCTTTTTCTGCGGCCTCCAAATCTGCTTCTAAGTCTTCCACCATCATTTACTAGAGCTCCTCCATGATTGCCCCTATTGTAGAGCAGTCCTCGACTTCATCCAGGAGACGCATTGCATCGAGGACATTGAAGGTTACCTGCTCATCATTGACCTGCATCATAATCTCTCCTTTGCTAACATTGAAAACCGTATCTCCAGTTGCTAAAAATGGCCTCCCAAGAATGATCGGCACCTCAAGATCTGCTTCACAGTCCAAAATTATGAAATCAGTGGGAAAAATAAACTTATCAACTTTAACAAACACATTTTCTATTTTTCTTTCCTGTTTCTTCATGGATCTATCAGCTAGTTGTAAAATGACAGTAGTGGGACGAGCTTCTCCTATATTTAACTCTTTAAAGATAGAAAGAGGCATAAGATTAATGCTTGCTCCTAAGTCAAACAATGCTCTTCCTAGGTTCTTACCTCTTATTGAGCAAGGAATAGTGAAACTACCTGGGTCCTTACATTTAACAGGCAATGGATTCCCTAGAGCATCACTACTACATTTTGTTAAAGCTACTGTCTCATACTCACCTAACTTCTTACGCCTAGATATGATGTCTTTTAAAAACTTAGTGTAGTTAGCCATTTGTTCTAAAGCATCTATGAGAGGTATATTTATATGCAACTGTTTTAGAATCTCAAAGAACTTCTTAAAATGACTGTCCTGATTCTTTTTAACTAGCATTTGGGGGAAAGGTGGAGGAATCTTAATATTACCTACATGTGAAGTAGTGCTGGGCACTACTTGCTTACCTTTATCCGCCTTTTTACCTTTTTCTTCTGAACTTACAGGTTTTGCTTTCTCTTCTTGTTATGGATTGGAGGTGGATGCAGGAACAGGTGTAACTACATCAATTCCTTCGTCTGGAAGTGACGGTCCATCATAACTTAGTTCGCTTCTTGTGATAACCGCCTTACAGTGCTCCTTTCCTTCACGATCTCGCTTCAGGTTTTCTGTGTGTCCAGGCAATGTACCTTGGGGTCTAGATTTCTGGTCATTAGTTATCTGCCTCACTTGCATCTCCAAGCCTCTTATCGCAGCATCAGTTCTTGTCATGAACTCTTTCATCATGGCCTCCAAACTTGCGTTGCTACCACTTTGCTGAGTAGTATTTTGACCTCTTTGCTGATTGTATTGTTGAGGCTGCGACGCTGGTTGAGTTGAAAAACCAGGAGGAGTGTAGTTTTGCTTGTATTGTTGAGCGGGTGCTTGCACACTGCTACTAGCTACTCCTTGGTTACTCTAGGAAAAGTTTGGATGGTGCCTCCATCCAGGGTTGTAAGTATTTGAATACGGATTTAAATTTCATTGGGCACCTTGACCTACATAGAAAATAGACGCTGGATTAGCTGGACAGTTCTCATACAATTGGTTATCACCACAATAGACATAAGCTATATCCGAAATTTGTAAAATAGGAGAGGGTTTAGGTATCGCCGAAACGACGGGTTTTGTTTCCTTCTTCATTGTCAACTGCTTTAACGTCTGGTTCATGGCCGCCATTTGAGCTTGCATTGAAGCTACTGTGTCTAACTCAAAAACTCCGGCTGATACTTGCTTCTTTGGTAATGACCTTCCTATTTCGCCTTGGTCATTAATGTCCGTCATCTTATTCAAGATATTAACGATCTCATTTACCAACTTCTCTAACAAAGAGCCATTGGCTGTGGTGTTCAACATCATCCTTGATGAACGATCCAATCCTCTGTAGAATTGTTCAATCTACACACATGCGGGCAATCCATGGCTCGGACATTTCTTAGTAATTCTTTAAAACGCTCCCAAGCTTCTTGAACTGCTTCATTTTTCTTCTGTCTAAAAGACAAAATGTCCTCTCGAAGGTCTGCATTCCTGGTCAAAGTGTGGTACTTTGCCAAAAATTTTCCCGTCACTTCCGCCCATGTGTTGATAGAATTTGGTTCTAACGCATTTAGCCAAGTCTTTGCACCATCCCTGAGAGAAAAAGGAAACATTTTTAATCTTAATGCATCATCAGAGACACCAGGAAGTTGAAATGCATTAGTTATTTCAATAAAAGATTTGAGATGGGAGTAAGGATCTTCGTTAGTCAATCCTCCGAATTGGCCCATCGTCTGTAACATCTGGAACATGACTGGCTTGAGCTCGAACTGTGCGGCTTGGGGTAAAGGATTATTTATCCCTGAATTTAGGTTGTGGAATGCATGAGTGACATAATTCCACATGGCTACATCTCGATTATCTGCTAGAAGGATCAGATTAGGAATTTATCCTACTCGGTTTGCTGCTCCTTCACCTGCCATATCTCCATTCACAGGTGGATTTTGTGGCGGTGGAGGATCTTGTGGATTTCTATTCATCTCGATGGTCTCTTCTTCGAATTATACTTCTTTCTCTTTTTTATTTTCTTTCTCTTTTCTCAACCTCTACTCACGCCTTATTCTCTTAAGGGTTCTTTCAATCTCTGGATCAAAGGTCAACCAACCAGACCCGTGCTCATACACAACTCCCTTAAATGTTAGATATAACAATTAAGTCCAATAACAGAGGTATGCAACAATCACACGATGAAACAATTCACTTGAAAAGATTATGATTTGAAAACTTAAGTCTCCGGCAACGGTGCCAAAAACGTGTTGGGACTTTCTTTACCTTTATAAAGATTAGAAACTCGTGCAAGCGCACACGGTCACAAATAATACTCGGAAGTAATCCAAGGTCGAATCCTCAGGGACTTGTTGCTTTTCAAAATCAAGTAATGCAGTAAAATGGTTCAAATATGCAATTGTGATTTAGGAAGAAAAATGTGATGAAATGTTGTCGTTTGGGGTTTTAACTAACAAGCAATTTAATGAAACCCAACCTCCTTGTCTCCTACCTTGGTTTTGATGCAAAACATGGAAAACACACTATGTTGGGAAAAAGCACCATGCGCAATTCTTAGTTTTTCTTGGGATTTGAGTTCTACTCTTTCACTACCGTTTTTGGTTGCTGCAGAGGCTAGGGTAACCTACAATCATATTCCTATGTGTGATTACAATCCTAGAGAATATCTACCAACTCATTTGCATTATGGGTTAGAAGGCCTATGCCTAAGACCATGTTTTGTGCGCTTATTCCTAAGTCACATCCCATATTGGTTTCCTATTATTTTACCAAACTCACATTTCCCAAGGTTGGGCTTTGGTGTATAAATCAAGTTCCCACTGGCCAAATGGAAAAAATATGTAAAGAGAAGTTTTTGGAAACCAACCCAAAAAAGTGCAAGGCGCAATCTGGCCAAAATCCCGAGCGTGTTGAAAATCAAATCATTTGACTAAGACATTCCACAAAGAGGTTGATAACTAATTTAGAACATAGTTAAATGAAAGTAAATGCACGAAAACATAAAGAAAGTATTTTTCATTGAATTTAAATTAATAAATAAGCCATACAAGGAGTTCTAGCTTGACCATCTTCTCTCTCAAGAGTTAGGGGAGTTGAAACTCGCTAAAGAACTTTAAAATAACATGATGAACAAAGAACTAAGTAAGAACTTGAATTAAAGGCAATACGAAAGGTAAAAGCGTGAAAAACGAAGAAATGAAGAACTAGCACATGAACATAAACCCTAAAAACGTGTTCTACAACTAGAGAGCATCTTAAAGAAGATGAAATGAAGCTTGGGAGGGATGATTTGCTTAGGGATGTATGGCTTCCTTTTATAGCACCATAGGTTGGTTGAAACTCCCCTCCATTTTAGGTGGAAAAGGGTTGAGATTCACCTAACCACCTCACTTAGACTTGGACTCACGGTTTTGAACATGTGGGAAATGTCCTTCTTGCCCTTCATTAATCAAAACGTGTGTTTTGACAAATTGCCCTCCAAAAATGCGCCGGGCGCAATTATGCAAAAAATAGAATTCTGTTATTTTCTTCCAACTTTGACCGCATTTATCTCATATTTTTCCTAAAGTACCATAGTTTGACTTTTATGCGGAAATAATCTATGTATGTTCTACTCTAAGAATATGTGGTCCTTTTTGGCAAATAATAATGGAAAATGGGTCACAAAACATGGTAAACAGGGCTACCGACATGTGTTTCTGCAGTAAAAAGTCAACCCTAACACATGTCGTCGACATAGAATTCCATGTTTATGTCGATCTGTTTTGAGAACATCACGTTGACCATCCATTAATACGTAGCTCCATCATTATTTAGACTGAAGGCATTACCTTGTAACAATAAAGGTCAGTTATGAAAGAAGTTTGTTCTTGATCGAGAGTGTACATCCTGATCTGATTGTATCCAGAGTAGGAGTCCATGAACATTAAGAGCTCGTGGCCCGTAGTGGCATCGACCAGCTGATCTATTCTGGGGAGTGGATTGCTATATTTTGGACATGTTTTTTTCAGGTTGGTGAAGTCTACACACAATCACCAATTTCTGTTGTCTTTTCTCACCAAGACTACATTAGATAGTCACTACAGGGAGTGAACTTTCTTTATAAATTTAGCTCTGAGGAGTTTGTCAACTTCCTCAATAATTACATTATTACGCATAATATCTACAGGTCGGTGCTTCTACTTTACACGTTTAAATGACAAATCAATATTCAGCCTATAAGCTATGAACTTCAAGTCAATACTTGATATGTCTTCGTGAGACCACACAAACACATCGGATTTTGCACGTAGGAAGTCTATAATGGATGTTCTAGTTCCAACCCCCAGCTTTGTGCCGATGCTTACATGTTAGTCTGGCCCAAGTAGGGGTATCAGCTCGAGTTCTTTTACTGACGTTCTACTGTCAAAAATTGGAGGATTTGCAGAGACCTTAGTGGCCCCAATCAGGGCTACCTCTTCCATTGCTCCAGTCGTCGTGTCTCTTCCACAGCACAAATGGAAGTACCTTTGAGTGTCATCGCGTATCATTCCTGTGATGCGGTATGCTCTCCCTATACGTGACCTACTCCTCACAGAGTCAGGTACATCATCATCTGGTGGTATATGTCGATGGGATCGCCTGCAATATGTGTAATAGAGGTCAACCAAGAATGGCGTTGTACACAAAAGCCCCATCGACCACCACGAACTTGACAATCTTGGTCACCTGCGTATCCCCCTCCACGACTGTGAGTGGTAGCTCAATGCACCCTTTGGGGTTACGCTCTTCCCTACAAAGTCGATCAACAGTGTGGAGCAGCGTTTCAACTAAGATTTCTCCCACCCAAGAGTTGTATAGGTGGAGTAGGAGTTGACTAGAACCTTATAGACCTTAATGTGGTAAATTAAAGGAGTTATGACTACTGCGTCGTTGGCTTATGAACCCCCTTAAGGTTTTGATCGGTGAAGGTGATAGGTAGAGAACTTCGCATGCTCGAGGTGTTGACTTCATGCTTAGAATCCCACACCAATACCTTACGCTTGTTTCTGGATTGGCTTCCACTACGCCAACCGTAGATTGTGTTGATCACCATCGGGTAGTCTTTCTTCTTCAAATTGAGCGATTGATCCCGATCCTCTTAGTCTTCCTTCTTTTTGGTGCCCTGTCCTTCAAGTCATAACAATCGGAATTGTCATGACAATGGTGCTGGTGGAACCAACAATATTTGTTGAGATTATGCTTCTTCGCATCTCGCTTTATTCGTTCTGGGTGATCAAGCTGGTTCCTTAAATACTATCTTCTATGTTGGATAATAGCTCTGATAGCGGGACATTAACTGGTGTATATTAGGAGAACTTACACGACTTAAGGCAATTATCTCTCTTATGGACCTCTAGTGGCCTCCAATGAGACTTATCATCTGGTCCCTTCCTGCCACTCATAGGCTGGGAACCACATTCACGGAGGAATTGCTTGGCTTTAATGAGATCTTCCCCATCTATGAATTGTCTGGCCCGTATGAGGGCTTTATTATAGGTTTTGGCTAGAAATCGCCCAAATTCCTTCATTAGGTCTGAGTCAGCGAGACCCCTAATGAAAGTCGACCTTTCAAATGCATCAATACAATCATTCACCTTGATTTTCTCCACAAGGAACTTGCTCAAGTAGCTGTATAGAGATTCCCCTGTGCGTTGATAAAGGGTGAGCAAATACATCTCTGACTTTTTGGCATCAGGTTGGGCAGAGTATTGACTAATGAACAACTGCCTTAGTTGGATCCAGGTAGAAATCGAATTTGACGTGTGGGTATTTCCCGCTAGAGTAATGGAGAAGGCTCTACATTTCGTTTCATCATTCTTGCCACAAAGTTCCATCAGCCCTTCATTGAGCTCGACGTGCTTTACGAGATCCTTTAGTCCCATTGTAGGACTTCATGTTTGGCTTTCTAAACTTGTTGGGTATTTCGAGTGCCATTACTTCGGCCATGAATGAGGGATCCTCCCATTTGTACTCCTTTTTCGTAGCTAATTCGCCCAGTCTACTATTGTGCATAAAGTTCTCGAAGTCGCTTTATAGCTTTTCTAGGAGAACTTTGTCAGATCCAACATTGCCGGTCGATTCAAAGTCGAAGGTAGTGGTAGGGCATTCGTGGGAGAAATGGCGATGCCTCCTCCACCCGAGTTATCAGAATCTATTCGACGAAACAACTTCGCCATTGCACCCATTCGTCTAACATTTGATGTAGATCCACAACCGGTTGTTGGGCTAATGACATTGCTGCACTTAGGTGGTCGTGCAAGTCTCGTTGGCAGTAGACTTGCAGATCATCAATCGTGACCCTTCGTTTGTGGTGCTCGCTGAGTGGTCCTAATCGGATTCCATCCTGTCGCATACTAGTCTCCACCTCCTTCCGCGATCAGTCATTGAAAGCTGGTACTTTCCCTTATGCTGGATCTCGTTGAATCAAAGGATTTGTTATTCAGTCGTGAGGATTTTCCTTGGAGCCTTGTTGCACCTGTACTTAATAGCTAGAGGATAAGTGCAAGTGCACACTGTCACAAATAATAATCTGGAAATATTCCAAGTTCGTCTCCACAGGGACTAGTTTTCTTTTAAAATTGATTTTGTAAACTTCTTGAATGAGCAATCGAGTTTGGGAATAAAAATTGGTGGAATTGTTAGGAACACGAATTAGAAACACGGAAATTAAAAGGCCAACCACCCTACTAAGATTTAGTTCTAAAAGATGAATTACATCTATCAAATATGCCCGTAATTAAACTCAATTTATGCAAACTGGTTCAACTCCTATTCCATATCGCTTTTGGTTTGTTTAGAAGTTTAGGCTAGTGTTTACATATGTCTATGCAACTCTAGAATCCTAAATAAATCAAGTGTCAACTTACGTTTAACGGGTAAGAGAGCCTATGTCTAGGATCTTGTTTTAGTTCTTATTTCTAAGTAACTTCTCGTTTTACCTTGATGAGATCCGTTTGACTCTAACCTTTTCAGAATTAAATTCAAACTAATGTGATTTAAACAAGTGGCCAACAAGAAAATCAATTGGATAAATTAGATCAATCAAGATAAGCAAAAGAGAGCGTAATACGTCGTGCTCACTGATAGATGTAATTTAAATAGATGAACTAAACTCGTAGGAGGGTTGAAGAAATAATTTA
Organism: Momordica charantia; assembly: GCF_001995035.1. Next base: position 304,924 of record NW_019104700.1, read on the forward strand.
CCTACTCATGGAATTGAAAGAAATTAAAACACAAGAGAAGATAACAAAAGAAAGCATTTTAATTAGAATTGGAAAGAAAGTACAAAATGGAACAAATTGAATTGCAATAAAATAAACAGGAGTAATTGTAGAAAAATAATTGAAAACAAAACTTAAATAAAAACTATAAAACTAAAGTAGAAAGGAAAACAAAAGCATGGAAAATGAGATGTCTTGAAGTGATGCTTGAGAGCTCTTTTTATAGGCCATGGAGGTAACAAGATGTTGAGAAATGCATGGGAGGTTGGAACCAAATGAGGTTGTAGAGATTTTAGGAACTAATAACAAATCTTGGACCAATTACTTGGTCAAAAGTTGTTATTCCCGTTTTGACAATCTAGGCATCGAATGTGGCTGAAGCATTGTGAAACTGGAACTTTCAAAGCAACTTGGCTGGCTCATTCCTCTAGTAAGCTAGAAATTCTGGTCCTGCAATATGCCTGACGCATTTTGATCATCAATCTTCACTTTTCCTTACAAAATAAGCATATTTACACAAATTAGCCTTCATTTACCTATAACTGAATTCTAAAGTCCCTAATCACAAATTTTGCACATTTTTCCTAAATTATATGCTTGAACATACATTTTTCATCATAATTAACTCCCAACTAAGCATGTAAAACTACTATTTTTAGCCTTTAATCAAGTCTTATCAAGCCTTCAGCTTTGGATCCGAAACATTGACCCTTCTTCTCTTGGTGGTGGCGGCAGGTTGTTGGGCCTCAACTTGGTCAGTGTTGCCATTTCTGCGAGCAGATGCACTACGGTTTCCAATTCTACCCTACACTGTCCCAGTTTCACTCGCATCATTGCTAGTTTGTCCTCCACACGATCAGGTTGATCTGACTTCGAGTGGCCTTCTCTCGACCTTGTGGGACCGCCTTTCTGATTTCAAGGGCCGGAGCCTCAAGGCGTTCCGTGTGGTTACTCAGTGTTCCTGCGTGTACTGGGTGCCCTCTCCAGCTGCCCTCATTGTCACAAAATCCCATGGTATTTGTTTTTTCCTTAAAAATCATCGAAATTTTAAAAAAGAGCAATATTGCACAAACCACCATGAAGTATGATGATTTTTGTAACTACCACATTAAAATATCAAACTCTCGTGGGCCGTTTGTTTTTCGGGAATGTAGATGCTTGACATCTACATATGCCTAGAATTTCAAATGCCCGAAATTTTAAATGTCTAGTATTTTCAGATAGTCACATTTGTTTCGTAGGAAAATTTATAAGAATATTTGGAATTTGTTTGATAGCCACGTTTGTTTTACAGTATTTATTTTTGGGAATGTGTTAAATTTATACCAAAAATACCCTTACGTATATACATATAATTTATAAATTTATTTAATATAATAGATTTTTTAATTAATTTAATATTTATTTTTTTATATGGTATTTTGTATAACAAATTAATTCATATTAATTTAATATAAATTTCATTTTTAGCTTTAATTTATTTTTTTAAGAAAGACAATCAATTTATCTATCTTTTCATCACATTCTATTTTTTTTAAGAAGAAAAATATCACAAATATATTGGTAGTAAAAAAATGTTGTTTTAAAATTATATATTTATGATAATTAATATTATTAATAATATAATTTCTTCAAAATATTAAAAATAAATTTACATATTATATTAATTTAATTGCAGTTTATTTGACATGTAAATCTAATGTACAAATATACTTAATTGCATAAAGTTTTTTATTAGAAGATGAGTACTTTAATTTATTTAAATTATAAATTTAAAAATTAAAAAAAATTGATGAAAGAAAATATATGGAGAAAAAATGAAGGGCAAAAATGTAAAAAGTGGATGCCCCATGTTTCAAAAGAGCATCCAAAACTCGTAAGATGTCTCCCGTATGGGTATCACATGCCTGGACATCTCAATATTCTCGGGTATTCTATATTCATGCAAAACAAACGTGGAAATCAAGATGTCAGTATAACAGGAATCTTGGATTTCCATAAAACAAACGACACTTAAAGTCGTTGTTTTTTGGGAATTTAGATGTAGATGCCGACATCTTCAGATGCCTGGAATTTTAGATGTCCGAAATTATAGATGTCCGACATCTTTAGATGATCACGTTTGTTTCCTAGGAAAATATATAAGGATGTTTGAGAATATTTGGATAGTCACCTTTTTTTTTTGTAAGATTTATTCATAGGAATGTTATAAATTTATATAATGTTTCAAAAATGCCCTTATGACATTAATCTAATATAATTTGCATTTATATAATAGGTTTTCTTAAAATTAATTTAATATTTTAGATTTTTATATTAATTGCGTATTAATTTTTGTATATTAGTAGAATTCATATTAATATAAGACTTTTTTAAAAGTAATTACTATTTAAATTTCATTTCCAACTTTAATATTTAAAAGAAAAATAAAATTATATAATTGATGTTATATTTGGTGAAATTCATTTATTACATTATTAAGTTATATTCTTTTAAGAAGAAGAATATCTAAGGTGACTTATCGTTAAAAAATTGTTGTTTTAAAATTATGTACTTATGATAATAGATATTATTCATATAAGTCTTTCAAAATATTAAAAGTAAATGGAGAGATTATATAATTTAATTGAAGTTTATTTTAATATGTACGTGTAATACATAAATATACTTAATTGTTTATTAGTCAACAGTACATTAATTTATTTAAATTAGAAAATTAAACTAAATAAATCTGATAAAAGAAAATATATAAAAAAATAATGGAGCAAAAATGTCAATATAGGATGTCCTCGACACAGGAATCATGGAAACCTAGGTTTAAAAGGCATCCAAATCGACTCAGATGCCTTCCATATAGGCATCTCGAGATACCCGAGTATCCTACATTACCGCAAAACAAACATGAGAATGCAAATGCCCGTGTCACGGGAATCTTGGATTCCCACGAAACAAACGGGCGCTTAGTTAATTATGTTAACAACTTTATTAGTGGAAAAAAATCATTATTTTTATTTTTTCTTTTATTAAAAATAACGATTTTTTTCACGGATGAAACTATTAGCATAATTAACCAAAGGATTTGATTATAGAAAATTGGTATATTGAGTGATTAAAGGTTTAAAGTGACTAATTTGAATATAACTCAACTAGTTTAGAGACCTATCTTAGATCGAGAAATGGTGTGTTTGTACATATGTCAGGTGATTTTGTGCAAATTACTCTAAAATAAACACATGTCAGGTGATTTGTGCAAATTACTATAAAAAATTTCTAAGCATAGGAAGCAAGTGACATCTATTTTTTCATTTGAGGCTAAAATTTCTTTTTATCTCCAAATTTATTGAACTAAAAATGAAAACAGGCAAAAAGGCAAAAAAGAAAAAAAAAAAGTTTCCAAGCAGCATTAACAAATACACTTTGCCCCATCCCCAAGAAAGAACATAAACGAACCCTATTTCTTCCCCTTTCCTTTCACCAGTTTCGCAATTTCCCACCCGGATCTCGGTTCTGCGTCTTCGATTATCTCTGGGGCTTCATCACCTCTACTTTCCACCATACTCAAGGTATGCTTCCCTCTCCGCTTTCCGTTTTCTTCTTCACATTTATCGTTTTCGATTTCCTATCCGCTCTACTACGATACTTAGTTCCACCATAGTTATTAATTTTGTTTTTCAACTCCAATTTCCAGCTATATTCGGTACTTCGAGTTGTGATTCGAAATCTCCAAGTCTAACACGTAATTTTTTTTCTCATTGGAACTTCGACTAGAGTCCCGACGATTCGTAGTAGTGTACCCGAAGATGAAAAACCTGTTTTTGAGCATAGAGCTTTAGAAATTGACGCTATCTGAGCTCTTAAAGCCTTTTTCTAGGGTTAAAATCTGATGTAGAAGCATTATTGTATCTGTAGTGTAGCCCAGTCTCTAATTAATTTTTCTAATTTTTGTTACTTTTTTTTCTTTTTTTTATCTGCGAGTCTCTTGTCGTTCAGGTTACGAAGTTTACTTTACTAGTTTCTAAGTGAGATTCCCAAATTGTAATTCTTCTCTATTAAACCGCTGCCTTTGGCCCCGCTGGGTCTCTTTCAAAATATTATGAGAGTAAAGTGGGAAGTGGATAGAATGTGGCAAGTGCAGAATTGAGATAGGGAACCAAGATCTTGTTAGAGAGGGACTTGGAAGCTCCGTGTTCGTGTGATTTCTAATTGTTTTCTCCACATTCGAAAGAAATATTGATATAAGCTGGGTAGAATGTGATAGTCTGATGCAGGACTTTAGTTATTTGATAAGGGAGGACTTTCATTTGTCTTGTTTTTTCTGTTTAGATAAAATTTTCACGTTGTTCAATGATCTACTTTTGCAGAACTTGGTATCAACTCTGTAACTATGTCAACATCTTACCTTCCTGCCACAACTGATTCGATTGCTGAGGCTTTAGAAGCTAAGAATTCATCAGAGTCTATCTCGATCCTCTACCGTATTCTGGAAAACCCTTCATCTTTCCCTGAGGCTCTACGGATAAAGGAACAGGCAATAACAAATCTCTCAGATCTTCTCAGACAAGAGAATCGTGCGGAGGATCTTCGTAACCTTTTGACTCAACTTAGGCCTTTCTTTAACTTAATACCAAAGGCAAAAACAGCAAAAATTGTCCGAGGAATCATTGATGCTGTGGCTAAAATCCCAGACACATCTGAGTTGCAGATTTCCCTATGCAAGGAAATGGTGCAGTGGACACGTGCTGAGAAGCGAACTTTCCTTCGGCAACGGGTTGAGGCCAGGCTTGCTGCTCTTTTGATGGAAAATAAGGAGTACCCTGAAGCCTTAAATCTCCTGACTGGATTAATCAAGGAAGTAAGAAGACTGGATGATAAGCTTCTCCTTGTAGACATAGATCTGTTGGAGAGCAAGCTCCATTTTTCTCTGAGGAACCTCCCTAAAGCTAAAGCTGCACTGACTGCTGCAAGAACAGCCGCTAACGCCATATACGTGCCTCCAGCACAACAGGGCACTATCGACTTGCAGAGTGGCATCCTCCATGCCGAAGAGAAGGATTACAAAACTGCTTACAGTTATTTCTTTGAAGCTTTTGAAGCTTTCAATGCTCTTGAAGATCCCCGTGCTGTATTTAGCCTAAAGTATATGTTGCTGTGCAAAATAATGGTTAACCAGGCTGATGATGTGGCAGGAATAATATCATCAAAAGCAGGTCTGCAATACGTGGGAATCGAGCTGGATGCGATGAAAGCTGTAGCTGATGCACATTCCAAGCGTTCGTTAAAGCTTTTCGAGACAGCACTTAGAGATTTTAAGGCTCAACTAGAAGAAGACCCCATTGTCCACAGGCATCTCTCTTCTCTCTATGACACTTTGTTGGAGCAAAATCTCTGCAGGTTGATTGAACCATTCTCAAGAGTTGAGATTGCTCATATCGCCGACCTGATCGAACTGCCTGTGGATCATGTGGAAAAGAAGTTGTCTCAGATGATTCTGGACAAGAAGTTTGCAGGGACTTTAGACCAAGGTGCTGGATGCCTTATCATTTTTGATGACCCGAAGACCGACGCCATATATCCAGCCACACTGGAGACCATCTCCAACATTGGCAAGGTTGTGGATAGCCTCTATGTTAGGTCAGCAAAGATAATGGCCTAAGGTTATTGGCGTCTGATCGACCCGCTTTGAGCGAGCTGCTGCTGTTTTGCACTTTGCTGGCCTTGGTATGGGACTGCCTTATTTTTATGGTTATTTTGCTTGACTATTGAATGATTCCTAATGAACTTTTGTGTTGTGATTTAAGAGCACTTTAGTTTCAAGTTTTAGTGGTCAGGTGTGTTTGGAGAAAGACGGTTTCAGGCTCATTCTTAAAAGTTAAATGAAATTAGACCACTCTGTACCTTGTCTCATTTTCCCATTCTTCTGGAAATTGGTACAGATTTCATCTTCAAGGTACTTGTTCATTTGCACTGACTACATATTTGGTGGAGGAAGATGTTTATTTGTGCACTTTCAACTTTTATTTAAAGAAAAACTCTCTTTCAAAAAGGTGTTTTAACCTAAAATCATTCCTTCGATCGAGAGACTAATCTTGTTCAATTTTATTGGAAATAATAATAATAAATAGTCAAATTATATTAAAATTATACTATTCAACTTCATTTTTTTCCTTTTAAACTTCAAAATTGTTTCAAGACAACTACTTCGTCAACTTTTTCATTGAAATGAAGATGAAAATGTGTCATGACGGTGAGTTGTAATAATAGTGGTACATGTGTGGTAAATTTCAGTCATGCCTCTAAACTTTGAGAAAAATTTCAATTATGCTTCAATCGTTTCGTAAATTTTGTTTTAGTGGTAACTTTGAAAATTGTTTCTAATATTGGAGGTTACATATGAAAATGAGTGGTAAGAAAATCAACCGAGTGGTTTTACTTTTAGTCATATTCGAACAGAAAATGTGGCGATCGGAGAAGGAAGCATATTTGAGGGTTAGATTTAGTTGGAAAGCTACACATTATGAGAAAAAATCGTGCACAATAAATCAAATAACTGAAAGGCAAACACAAGTAAAAGCGAAGGCGTGAGCGGGGTCGTCCATGGGAAAATACGTTGGAAGATTAGAGTCGGTGGAAAATGTGGATTCATGGAAGCTTCGGGGAACAATAAATTAAAAGATCGACTTATGAAGGAAGATAGTTAGCAACAGTGGTTCTTAGATTTGATTGTGTTACATTTCTTTGTTTGTTTGTCTTCTTTGTTCATGTTCTGACCTGGATTTTTGTCCATTTATCTAATACTAGTCACGCATCATCTTTAATTTCTATTATCTCTCTTCTTCGTTCATGTCCTTAATTCTGTCTATTCATCTTTTGATTGTGTTGGGAAAAATTACTCACCAATAATATTATACTGGTTCACCCCAACTATTGACTACATCCAATCTTCCGCAACAACGGGTTCTACTATGATTTTGGGATAAATACAACGAGTCTCACAAACACTCTACAAAACTCTCTCTAGATGCCACAGCAATGGTCACCTAACTTCTAAACACTACGACAATAGATATTTAGAAATATAGAATGAAAACCTCACTAACCTCACGAGAATGGGCTGCTGACAATGTACTATAGATCAAGTTTGTTCTCCGCCAACTCTACTTGCCGCCACTGCCACGTTTGTGCACCAACACAAAACCTTCAATTCCAACGGCCTAGCAACAAAAAAAGTTTTGTTATAAAACAAAACCTAAAGACAAGTGAAGTAAATTGGGCTTTAATGTATATTTAGACCCAATTCATTCTTTTTGATTAGTATTTGTTTTGGCTCCATTCATTTTTCCAACAGATTGTGAAATCAAATAAAATAACGTTATTTCGAATTATACTAAGACTTTCGATTGTTATTTACAACTCACCACCACCATGTCACATTCTCATCTGCATTGTAATGCAGGAGCTAACAAAATAGTTGTCTTGAAATAATTTCAAAAGTTAAGATCGAAAATGAAATTGTGAAACGAAAGGGCATAAATGAAACCTACATAAAAGTTGAGGGGATAATTAGAACTTGCCACTTACATGGACACATACCTCACTTTTTACAACTTATTGCCTAGTAATAGAAAAGTTGCCAAAATGGTTATTTACAATTTTAAAGGTTAAGGATAAAAACAAAACTTTTGTAGGTTTAAAGGCATTAATTGAAATATATTCAAAAGTTGAGGTAAACTAAATTCATTTTTATCTAATTTTTCGTTTTTAGTTCAACTTTTGAATTATATAAAGCTTTTTTTTTCAACTTTTTCATTTTTTTGAGTTCTTTTATGAAAATGGGTTCAAAATACAGAAATTTTTTTTCAGAGTTTTGAATCTTGGTTAATTGAATCTCCGACTCCTAGTATTATTTCGAGAGTTAAAATTTATGAAACATAGAATAATTATTAGATTCTTGTTGCTCCATCGATACTTGTGGATTCAAAGGTGCAAGAACAGAGACATCATTTGACACTCAAACCGCAGCAAGAAATGCTATTGGCAATAGTGGGTCAGAGTATGCAGCAAGCGACACCTTGACTAAACCTATTGATGACCAAGGTGAAATTTTAGCTTCTGAATCTCGATTAATTGAATCTCCACTCTTGGTATTATTTCGAGACGTTTTGTATATGAGTCTTTTCGAACCAGACTTACTTTTTTTTTTTTTTTTTATCATTTACATATGTAATATGATTTGGATATTGATACAATTCATCTAAAAATGAGTACTTTATCTACTCATTCATGCTTGGATGAACACTCCTTTTAGTCTAAACCACTATATCTTACAAAAAGAAATTCTCAAGTTACAATATATGCCAACAATTTCATTAAAACAATATCTAAAAAAAAAAATTCATTAAAACAATAATATTTCTTAAAAATGTGAAAAAACCATTAAATTCACAATTCACAATTCACATCCAGCAGGTCCCACCATAGGCTTCGTTTTGAAAAAATATCTTCCTCATTCTCTTCACGAAACCAACTTCTCCTTCTCTTCTTCCGCTTCCCCCCAACTTCTCTGGTTCAGTTGGACACCCTTCCACGCACACACAAAATTCATCCCAAATTTCCCTTCAATCACGCTACCCATTCTTCGATTCATATTCCAAAATTTCACCCAATTCTGAAGAAATCAACACTCGCAACTCGAGCTTCAAATCCGGCCCTTCCATGGATTCCCTCTCATCCGTCTCGCCTTCCTTAGTTCTTCCTTCCAGAAACCCCCTCCGCTCCTGCTCACGGCGCCGCCGCATCGCTCTCTCGTTTGGGCGCCTCCGCTACCCTCTCCCTCCTGCGCCCACCTTGTTCGGTCCTCCGTCAAGAAGGCTGCGAGAAATTTCCTGTACAGCGAGAGGAGACGGCGATGGCGAAGAAGGAAGCGAGGATGTGGATATGGAGAGGGCGCTTAGCTTAGATGGAACTATTCCTGTTACTTCTAATGAGTTCCTGAAGCGGGTCTCGTCCCGTGCTTATGATATGAGGAGGCATCTCCACCAGACGTTTGATAGCAGCAGTTATGATGGTATTTATACAAATTCAAATTAGTTGCATTCGATTGGTGTCCTTGTTGATTTGATTTTGCATGCGCCTTTCCTGTTCATTTTTTATTTGAATCCAGCATTTTGCTCTGTTTTCTATTTTAGTTTGGAGAAGATTTGATTCTAGATGAACAAGTAATTGGTATGGATTCGTGAAAAGCGGCTTTTAGCTTTCTTCTTAAATCGAGATCTGAAAACATGTTATCGATTTTTGCTGTTTCTTTACTGTATACTATTTCAATTTGACGTAAGATCATTCAGAATCCAACCGGATGGTCTCTGCTGGAGGTATGCAAAATTACAAACTTAGTGATGATCAATGTCTATTTAGTCTTGATGTCTAAACAGTTCTAGTTTCGTTCTCGAGTTTTCAATTTTTGTTCTAACAAGTCCTTGAATTTGATGTAGCATGTTGATTGGACTAACTTAACAAGTAATGATTTGACACGACGGAACACAAAAAAGTAGGGTAGTTGCCTTAGATAAACTAGCATACTCTCTTGTACTAAGTCACAGTAAATTCACTCATTAGTCCAATCAACATGCCTCGTCAATGTTCAGGACGTTCTAAAAAGGAAAATGGAAGCTCAATAATGTAATTGAAACTTCTTAAACTTTCGGGATTAAATAGACAAATATCAAAGTACAGGACTAAATTTGTAATTTAACCAATTATATTTACTAATGAGTTGTTGAGGATCATCAAAACTGTTTAGTTTGGCTTCTATAAATTGATTGACACATTTAGGCTGCACATCTATGCCATTGGAAAAGATTGCATAGCTTCCCTGGATGTATTGTTTTCAATTGAATGTAAATATTACTCGAGAAATAATTTGACAACAGAGCATGGTAAACTTTTTTCTTACCCACAAAAGGGGATAATATTGATAGTATTTGTAGCACCCAGGTAACATTTTTCCTAAATCATCCATTGTGTAGAGGATTAAAAAACAACAGAATTGTTTCTGGACTGCAAATGCGTATAGTTCTTTCCTTGAAGAAAGAGAACTTTGCGATGAAGGGTACATCTTAGATAGTAATTATCAGTTCTCTTCACTTGGAAACTGCTCTGCTAATAATTTGATAATATGTAATATGTTCAAATCTTTATTATTTTTGTTGTGTTCTTCGTATAGAGTCTTCTATAGTTTAACCTTAGTTTCCTATCCTTCCATCATTTTACTCAGTTCTGGAAGCCAATCCGTGGAGGGAAAGTTCAAAACCCGTATACGTACTTACACACAATGAGAATCAAATATGCACAATGAAAACTCGGAGAAATAGGAGGTATAGAATTGATTTTGTTTTTCTGGTCTTCTAAAACATTATTACTTATTACTCAATTCATGGTTTTGTTTGCTCATCAGTGAAGTGGAAAGAGAGCTTGGATTATTGTTTTCTAAAGGTGGAAAATTGAGGTCTGAGAATCAGAAAAAACAGTCAAAGACAGGAATCAAATTTCAGATGCTTGTGGAAGATATTAGGGAGGGAGTACTTGTAAGTGCCTGCTTGTTCCCATTATATTGATTTTAGTTGTCAGCTGAATGGTTTTTGGTAACAACATTCAGTAATATGATGTCCCAAATCGTAAACTTTAGCCAGTATTGTTAAATAGCGATGTTTTAGTCAACAAGACTATTTATTCTTTTTACAGGTGTTTGAAGATGAAAACGAAGCTGCGAGATATTGCGACTTATTGCAAGGTGGAGGCCGAGGTTGTGAAGGTGTATTCGAGATTGAAGCCTCATCGGTAAGCGTTGATCACTCTTGAATTCATCTAACATGCAATCCTTTTCACCAAATTTATTTGTCTACCAACTCTATATATGTATTATCTAATATTTATTGATGCACTTGTGTATTCTTTCATTTTACTCGATGCTAACTCCGTTTCTCATGTGTATCTATATTGGTTCAGGTGTTCGATCTCTGCAAGAAGATGAGGGCCCTTGCTGTCCTGTTTCGGAGAGGGAGGACACCCCCTTTGCCTCAGAGCCTCGAGTTGAACCTCAAAGCTCGTAAACGATCTCTCGAAGACCAGGACGAGTTGGTATGAATATCATATTTTCACAGTAAACATGGAACAAGTGTGACATCCCCAATGCTAGTGGCAAGTATATAGAAAAAGAAAGGGTATACATATTCTCTTGGTGTAATATAAACCGAGTTTCTAACGATCTAGTCCCAAATCGTGCATATACAAGATAAACTAGAAAGATTTAGAGTGAGGAAGATGATTTTCTTCCTACTGTTTTATGGATGAACTGTTTATAAAAAAGAACATAGAATCTTTATAATTTTCTCATGTGAACGTCACAGACTGCAAGGCTAAAATGAATTTTTTGATTGATTTGAAAAATCTCTCAAGAAGACTAAAGAAAATCTGCTTTTAGTCTATACCATATATGTAAGTATAAAACTTCGGATAATGGACAAACTATCGTTGGTGTAAAAATGAATTTTAGTAAATCTTTAAACTACCATTAATATTTCAATTTAAAAGTAAATATTATATATGAATTCATATAATTAAATGGAAGTGTACTACTGTTTATTCTTGGTCATTGGGAGAGCTCTTAGTATGCAAAGGAGGAGGATAATCGAGAAAACATATCATATTGTGATAGATAGGATAGTGAGAGCGGTACAAATGTGGTAAGTTCATAGGTCTTGTGGTTGAACTTAACACGACGTTCCATTTACAATCTTATGAACGGCAATATGACTTGGTGATTGCTAGTTCATAGGTCTTGTGGTTGAACTTAACACGACGTTCCATTTACAATCTTACGAACGGCAATATGACTTGGTGATTGCTAGTTCATAGGTCTTGTGGTTGAACTTAACACGACGTTCCATTTACAATCTTACGAACGGCAATATGACTTGGTGATTGCTAGTTCATAGGTCTTGTGGTTGAACTTAACACGACGTTCCATTTACAATCTTACGAACGGCAATATGACTTGATGATTGCTGAGAACTCAAGGGAAACAAGTCTGTCTTAGTTCTTGTTTGAGAAAATTGAGCTGAAAATTGTGAAGTGAGATCGAGCAAGCTAAGTTGAATTAACTGACAGAGGCGTGCTTAGCAAGGAGATTTGCAAGCAAAGAAAAGGAGCTCTGATGCTCAAATTGGATTTAAGTTCGAATCTCTAGGTCGGTTTCAAACAGAATTTGCATACTTGCTTGAGTGAAATGAGGATGTGTTTACAGAGATTTGAATGATGGTTCCCATTGCACGGCGGGATCGCGGCGTGACCCGGACGGTTATTAACTCCCTTTAATGCTCTGGCCCGGAGCTCGGGCTTACCGAGTTGCGGGCCTTCTTGCTACTTGGTTAAGTTTGGGTAGTCGAGCTACGCAAGTCGGTGACCTAGGTCCACATGGCATTCCTTGATTTCTCTCCAAACCATCATTTTATTATAGAAAGGTTCAAAGATGAGATAGTATGTGATGTAGTACCAATGCATATCAGAGACATCCTACTTGAGAGACCATGATAATTTGATAGGACGTTCAATGGTTTTCTTCCCCATTACATTTTTACGCATCTTGTTAGAAAATTACACTTCTTCTCCTATACATTAAAGATGTACGTGTTTTGATCAAATGAAGTTGAAGAAATAAGAGTAGAGGCCACGAAAATAAGTAAAAAGAAGAATTTAAAGAAAAAAGAGAATTTGAAAAAGAAAGAGAGTTGAGAAAAGCAAAAGAGTAGCTTGTGCTAGACAATCTCTTGAGGTTAGAAAAGAATTATTTTCAAGGGCATACTTGTAGTTATTTTTTAGGAAACTAACTCTTATTTCTTTTTATTGCTTTTGAGACTTTTTAACAAGAATTCAAAGATGTCTCTTTCTTAAAACGTTGCCAAAGAGCTACCATCATCAAGGAGCACAAGATAAATTTCATCTTGGGAGCATCAATATCCAACACCAACCCAGATATTCAAGGACAAGTCTATAATCACCAAGGAGATCCAAATGCAAAGTAGATGAATTTCTTGTCCAAAGGTTATGTTACATAAAGTTAGTTCTTGCGGTATCCTTATTTTAAAGGATGGTTCATGAAGAATTTATGTGATTGTAGGACTATAAATAAGATTACAATCAAGCAAAATATAGTTGTAGGTTAGATAATATGCTTTATAAATTGTAGGAATGATATAAAAAAAAAAATGTATGGATGTAGCTAGAGGTGTACATATGTAGTCCACAAACCGGTCCGATCGACTGAAGTCGACCGAACCGACATGGTTCAGTCAGTTTTACTCATATTTAACGATCGATTGGTTTTGTATATACAAAACAAAACCGATCAGTCGGTTGGTTATTGTAAATCTGTCCAAACCGAC
>NW_019104701.1:44935-62942 GCF_001995035.1 Momordica charantia
GACCGACGGTTACACCCGACAATCACGCCGCTGACAGTAGCTCACCTCGGCCCCCACCGAGCTTCCCGGTAGATCGGACCTCGGCCAGGTTCACCTCGGCCCTCATACTTAGCATCTGTCAACGCTAGTGGTGGTGATCTCGGCGGCCCGAGCTGGGCATGACTCATGAGTCATCTTGGAGCACCAATAGGGGTCCTCCACGTGTCCAGGGTATTCTGTTCCCCAAACAGTGTTTGAAATATTATTTTACAATTAGCAAATAAAAATTATATATTAGTTTAGATTTTAAGAGATTTTTTTTTAAAGAATAAGAGAAAATTTAAATATTATTCTAATTATGTAATAATTTATGTTTAAAATAATAATGGAAAATTTAAACAATTAGCAAATAAAATATTTTACAATAATAATGAAAAACATTAAACTAATAATTAGCAAATAAAAATTATATATATCAAAGTTAATAAAATATACTGATGAGGAGTAAAATATATGAGAATATTTCTATTTTAAATTGAGATATTAAAAATTTCCTAAGATTTATCCTAAATAAATTATGAATAGTGTCACAGGAATTAAATGAATAAAACATGAAAGGTTAAGAATATGAAAAGTTTTGTCTTTATTTATATAAATTAGTGAATTTTTTTTTTCATTTAATTAGGTTCAATGGTTGAATATAAAAGGTGATAGAATCTCAAAGGTTTGTGCAACTTGTCTACTTTCTACAACTATAAAATTGGTTATCTTTCCACTAAATTTGACACCAATTTGTTCTATCTTTTTTCTAAACATATTTTTCTCTTTTTAGTTCATTGTGATTCCTCGATTCAGTGACAGAATACTAATATTTATACTATTCTTTTTAATGTTTTGTAGAGCGGCATTGTTTAGCAATATTTGATCGTTGTATGTATCTTGCAAACCTTGGTCAGTTTAATCTCAAACATCGGTAAGAAGTAAATATAAGATAATATATCTTGATTTTGTTGTTCACTATTGCTATTTGTCGGTGTGAATCGTTTACGTGAGTTTGTCAAAAAGGTAAAAAAAAAAAAAAAAGGCCGCAATTAAAAACATTTAAAAGGTACAACTATTCGATTTTAATCCTCCATTAATATTTCTGCAGATTTAAGGCTTTTTCGCTTTTCTTTCCTTCCAATTTCAAGTTCATCAAATAGAAATATTTCAGCAACATCTCTTTTAATTTTTCAATTAAATTATGTTTTCAATTGTCTATCTTCAACATGTATATTGGCTATTAGTTTTGTCAATTCTTTTTTTGTTACTGTTGTCTTTTTATTTATTTTACGATTACTAATGTATTTTATTTTGTATTTGTTGACATTTTTTTTGTTATTATAAGAATTATTATGTTTTTTTTTCAATATTATCATTATTTTGTTAAATATTATATATGCAGACGATTTTTTTAGGTTTATTTCTTTATTATTCATGTATTTGTTTTTATCTTATCTCTCACGGTTTTTTATTTTTAAGATTTCTTAATTAGTGTAGTAAATACGTTTCCATTTTATTGTAATTTAGTGATCTTCAACACCGATGAGAGGTATATATTATATACATACAATATTAATCTTTGTTTTTTTATTAGGAACAATTACATTAGTTTTTTTAAACATTTAAAAAGAGGCAAAGAAAAATATACCAACATAAATATTTCTAGATTAAATAGTTGATGTCTATTAAAAACATGTTTATCTTTAGTAATTGAGTAATAATTATGTTGTTTGTAAATCCTGTTTAACATTTTTATACTTTAACTTACCTATGCATGTTTTGATTTAAGTAATTAAGTACATTCTAAACCACTTGATATTCTCACACACCCCACCATTTCACTTATACATGTATGTTTAGTTATTCATTGATAACAATAAAAATAATTGTGATCGCAAGTTAAATACCAATTAAAAGATATATTAATTTCAACATAAATAATATATGTCTCATTTCTAAAAGACGGAAAAAAAAGACTAATTACAAATTTTAAGTTAAGTTTGTCAACTGGTGAACCATTTATTTTAATAATTATTAATAAACTTTAGAAATAATGAATAATTATTAAATTATATTAAAAAACCACTTACTATTTTATAGATAATTTATTTTTTTGATAAATATAAAAAACTATAAATATTTTTGATAAATATAAAAAACTATAATATTTGATAGATATTGAACTTTTTTAATTAAAGTTTACATAAATATATAATAAAATCAAATTAAGATTGTATTAAAAAAACTAGTAAAAACAAAAGTATGTAATTGTGGATGAACATAAAATGCTTCATTAAATAGTGGAAAAATATTACACATTCTCACCATCATTTTTTTTTCACTTATATGTTAGGATAAGAAAATCTTTCTAACAGATATTTTGGACCTTATGGGGTATCACAACATTTTGGCTTATTTTACGGTAACCTTTTCTCCCCATCCTTTCCCCAATAATTTTTAATAATCCAATATTTGTTACCATCGTTGTCTTCTCCATCACTCTCTTTTTCCACTTATATCTTTGGATAAGAAAATATTTCCAACAGATATTTGGGACCTCAGGGTATCAACATGATTTTGGCTTATTTTGCAGTAACATCTCTTCTTATCTCTTCTCCACAACCTACTATGAGGACCGCGTGCCAAGGATGAGTGTCCAGTAAAGTACCAGAATATATTTCCTACAACAATTCAATTAAAAAAATTAACTCCGACAAATAAGATATATTCAAGAGATTTTACTCATTAAGATACTCAATTAATAGTCATTAATTCTAAAAAAAATGTTTTTAAATTCCAAAATATGTTATTTCTTTTTCCATAATTATCATAAAAAAGTATATATATTTGTACAAGTATCTGACTTACCATTTTCAAATAATAACTTTTATAGTATCACGAATAGGGTGATCGTTAAGCTTAGAATTTAACCTATCAATACTTATTTCGCAAATAAAAGTTATTTATAGCACCACTTAAGGGTTGATCCTTAATCTTGAAATTTAACTTATGAATACTTATTTTCTCATCATAACGAATACTTATCAATTGCTGCAAATAAATAGATTAAACAAGTTATTAGAAATAAAATAGAATTATTTATAAATTTGGATAAAAGGTAAAGCAATAAATTATAAAGTAACAGTTTTACCAGTCCAATTTGTTTGCAATCTCCCTTTTCTGCTTTAAATGGGTAGTCTTTCTCTTGAGCTATTCTTTTATTATTTTTATGACCCACTTAAAAGCTCTTACTATTGATGACAGATAGCATCCTTTACAACCTGGTTCTTTTGGGTTAGGCTGAAGATAATCTATGAGATGTTGAGGTGCGGCTTGAAGTCTATTTGGGTATCGACCGTAATGCTTAATATTGTAAATAGACTCGATAGCCCCTGCCGCCATTATTGCCCAACAGCAATCTAATAGGAAAAAAGGTATTAATATTACCATAATATAATCACCTTCAAATATAAAAGAGATGTTAATATAGTTAAACACATCAACATGAACCTATGATATCTTAAGGAAACTAGGAAAGAGCATGGAATCGAACCTCCTTTTTTTTTTTGACAGAGTTTAGAATTAATTTTTTTAGTACAATATTTGGGGTGGGAGTTGGAACTGTGACTTTTTGGTTGGAAATAAATGTCTGAAACAGTTGAGTTATATTCAATTTTTCGTGTTTAAACTTATTTAAGAATATAGATCCAATAGAAGAAATATTTATGTAAAACGAAAATGCTAAAAAGTTGGAAAAGAACGGCATTTTCAATACTCACTACATGTGTCTTGATCTCGAATCGGAATAAGAATATTGTGTTCTCGCCGGTCAAAAGCTTTCACCTCCTACCAACAATAAGGTTACTTAGATTAAAGTCCCCTCTTGGTATTAGTGAAGAAAAAAGAAGTTACGATAAGAATATATTGAAAGAAAGATCTATCAAAAAATGGAAAAAAGAAAAAGAAAAAGAAAAGTATACCTCCATTTTTTTGTAGTTCAAGGTCCTCATGAGTACCTCAACCTTTTCAAATATTATATGGATGGGAGAGTAGTTTCTGCATTTGCATGCATGGAATTAAAAAAAAAAAGAAAGTTAAATAGAAGAAAGAAGAATCATGTAGAAGGGAAAGAGAAGACATAAAAGAAGTTTAGACGCACAAGTAGAAGAAGAGAAGATGTTGTAGGGAGAGATAAAAGTTAGATATATTGTGGCACAAGTGTGATTTCATGGCTCCTTGCGTTTTGCTTTTATAGAGGATTCGTTTCAACCATTTCCATGGGGTGAAGTTTCATCAATTTTCCTTTGAAATCATATCTTGCAAAATCCTTTGAAAAGGACATACCTTGCTCCAAACCAACAACTTTCCCAATGGCTGGATCTGAACAAATAATATTAGTTGGGATTTAATTGTATTGGCAGACGAGATTTTGTCCTTTAAAATCCATAAAAAAGCCCTCCCATTCTGCATCATTTAGAAAGTTTGTGACATTTCAAACCCAATATAGAATGCTCCTCTATTGCCTTTCATCTCTCCTTTCTGCCTATGACTGTTTTTTCCTCTTTCATGAAGATTTCTCTTCGAGCCCTGCGTTGCCCACAACACAATGTTTTAAGCCTAGACAATGAAATTATTATGTTGCAAATGCTAGTATGGAAAATATATATATATAAGAGAAATTTGAAAGGAATCGTATTTAGAGGACTGTTTGTTGAAATTGTTTTTTTTTTTCTTAATCTTGAGAGTATTGATCTTCATCTTACAGATAATTATTGTTTATAGGGGCAGACGAGTCAGAGGAGATCTCTTCCTCATTCCTCTCACGTTCATAGTATCCATCAGAATCAAAGAGATACTTATTTTTGTCGGATTCAAGTGAAGAAGTCATTCAAAAACGCTCTCTAGATGCTACAACAATACCCACCTATCTTCTAAGCACTACTACAATAGCTACTTAGGGATACAGAATGAAAAACCTCACAAGAAATACGAGAACGGACTGTCGACGACGCTCTACAGGTCCTATTTCTCTTTCTCTCGCAAACTCTGCCGGAAATGGCCACCTCCCTCGTTTGCTTCTATCTCTAAGTAAAAAAAATCTTTCAATGAAAGTTTTTTAAATTGTGGTTGAATGCTTAGTGAGGAAGAAATAGGTTTGGGCCTATCATAATATTCTTTGGGCCAATGACTACACACTTTGATTATTTCCTATTTTTTGTCTCCATTTCCCAACAATCTCCCACTTGAAGACAAAACGAGAATCTCACCTCCCACTACAACAACAACATCTGATCATCTTGACAAACAACCAAGGTTTCATTTGTGCTTGCCCTGAGACTAGACAACCTACGTGGTCTTGTCTCCAGACGTAAAAGACATAACCACGTACTCCCACTCGAACTAAGTGATACCTTCCGACGCTTCCTTCTTCGATCGCTACCAACGACTCCCAAAGAAAGAATTATCCTTCGATGACTTGACACTCCCACTCAAGTCTGATCTGTTACCAAGCTAGAGACTTTAACCTCAACCTTAGCACCAATTGTGATCTTCTTCTTTGATGCATCATTTCGCCTATGAGACTTCATCAATTGGCTGAACCGTCCGACAACTGGGGCTATCACTTGACAACCAACTGAACTCTTTTTCTTTTTCTTATCCTGACCTCCCAATTGTTGAACCTGAACTGATGGATCTATCCTGGTTGTCAATACTGCTGGTTCTGTCATGTCTCCATCTATACCATCTACAGCTCTATGCATCATCTATCTCCCTAATCCTTTGGCAACACCAAATCTTACTGTGTACACTGTAGATGTCCTACGGCCAACAACCACCAACTTGGATCCTCTAGTGAGTTTCCACATGTTTCCAGCAAACTCACTTCTGTAGCCATCGTCATTTAACTTCCCTGCAGATATTAAATTCATTCTGATGCTGGGTGCGTATCTGACATCTCGCAGAACTAACTCAGTCCCAGTTTCGGTCTTCAGGCATCTCCAATTCCTCTGGTCTTGGAGAGCCTACCATTTCCCATCCTCACCATGCCATAGTTGCTTGCAGTGAATGATGTGAACAATCTCATATCTGAAGAGATGTGTATTGAAGCTGCACTGTCTATTACCCATTATCATGACTGACCTACTGGTGTTGTGTTACTATCAACACAAACAAGAGCATCATGCACAACTACGTTTACATTTGCCTCCAGATTTTTCAGATCCTCTTTCAATTTTCTACAATGCATCTTATAGTGGCTCTTCTTGTGGAAGTAATAACATTTGATCTCTCTATTTCCATTCATCCTGCTATTTTTATATTGTCTATCATCATAATCAACCTTTTCTTTACCTTTCTGAACAGCAAATGCTGAGCCAGATGCAGAACCAGAATTAGATTCTTTTCCACTTTCTTTCTTGCGAATTTCCTCAGCAATTGCATCATCACAAATTTCTGTAAATTTTAAATTCTTATCTCCTAACGAATTAGACACAACTATCTTCATCGTTTCCCAATTTTCAGGCAAATAAGTCAACAATAAAATAGCATTAAGCTCATTACTAAATGTAATCTTCAGACACACTAACTGATTGATTAAAGTAGTCACTTCATTTATATGGGAATTCACAGAAGCATTCTCATCTATACGAATGTTAAAATATCTTCTAATAAGATATATCTTATTATTGGTATAGGGTTTTTCATACCTGTTCGTCAGTGCATTCATCAAACTTATCGTCGTTGTCTCATTTTCCACGAGACTTGTCACATTCATTGATAGACACAACCTGATAATTGCAACTGCCTGTTCATCCATACCTTCCCAATCTTCAAGCTTCATTCCAGCTAATCGTTCGCACCTTTTTGTAGTTCAAGTAATCTTTAATCTGCATTTTCCAATACCCAAAGTTGCAATCGTCGATGTTTCATTTGATATCTTATGATGATTTGGTTTTGAAACCAAGCTCAAACCCATTGCTTGCCCCCTCACATAGATGATCTTCTTTCATATATAATTAGACGTATTTACTTCGTTGTTGTTGTATGGATTAATTAGAAAACTTTTCAATATTGGTTTTTGAATGTTGTTTGCTGCTATGGTGTAGTTACATACCAAGTTTAAGTGTAGTAGTACTTTTTTTTTATTTGTTTGACTGTGGAAACATAGTACAAGTGCATAGTTTTTTACTTTTCTTTCATTTTTTCTGCACATTATTATAACCTTTGATTTAATTATCAAGCAAGGATTTATCTAGGTTAGTTCGATGCCAACAAGGGATTCAATGCCGTTAGCCCAAACGGAAGTGAGGATGGGATGACTGACCAAGAGTTTAAACAATATTACAATGCAGTTGAAGAGAGTGCGGTTTTTTTTAGAATTTTCCCTCCATTTTTCTTGTTTCTTTCTTTTTATTGGATGTAATTATAACCCCTCCCATTTAATGAATTACATGGTTTTGATGTTTCATATTTTCCCAACTCTTATGCATTCGGTAGAATTGAGAATTTGCTCTATTTAGAACCATGGAAGGAAGACATTGTACGAGCTGGAAACTTAGCCATTAAAATTAAAGCTTTGCACTGGCATTTGAAGTACCCTTATCTAGGTACTTCTAAAGCCCTCCCATTATTATTACAGCAAACTTATGTGAAAAAAAAGGAGAAAGATCTACTGGCGGTGTTAAGGGAACAGCGAAGGGCAGTCGATTGGACAATAGCGGATATCGAAGGGAGAAGTCCCAGTTTTTGCATGCACAAAATTGTTCTAGAAGAAGAGATTAAGAACTCAGTGGATCCTTAAAGAAGATTGAACCCAACGATGAATTAAGTGGTGAAAAAGGAAAAACTTAAATGGCTAGATGTTGGGATCATCTATCCAATCGTTGACAGCGGGTGGGTCAGTCCTGTACAATATGTTCCGAAAAAGGGAGGAATGACAGTGATAGAGAACACCAAGAATGAACTCATTCCCACAGTAGTATTACTGGATGAAGATTATGTATGGACTACAAAAAAACTCAACAAAGCCACCAAGAAGGACCATTTTCCCTTACCCTTCATTGACCAGACGTTGGGCAGATTAACTGGTCAGGAGTATTACTGTTTTATAGATGGATACAACGGCTATAACTAGATTACTATTGCGCCTCAGGATCAACATAAGACCACTTCCATTTGCCTGTATGGAACTTTCACTTCCAAAAGGATGCCCTTCGATCTGTGTAATGCTTCAACAACGTTCTAATCTTGTATCATGACCATTTTAATCGATTTAGTTGAGTTAGTGGTAGAAGTATTTATGAACAACCTTTTAATGTTTGGGGCAAATTTGCTGCATGTTTGTCAAATCTTCAACGTGTGCTATAGAGATGTGAGAAAACCAATCTGGTCCTTAATTGGGAAAAATGCCACTTCAGGGACAAATAGGGTATTGTGCTGGGGCATCGCTTAAGGAAATACTTGGAAGTAGACAAGACAAAGGTAGAAGTTATTAAACAACTGCGACCTCGGTGTGAGAAGTTTCCTAGGCCACGCAAGGTTCTATGGGCGGTTTATAGTTTATAAAGGACTCTTCTAAACTCGATAAACCTTTATGTTCTTTATTAAAAATGATCGTGTGTTTGATTTCTCTCACCATAAGGAAAATGAGCTTCAGCGACGAAAACCGCCTTTATTTCGTCGCTGAAGCTCCATTTCCGTCGTTGATGGTCAACAGCGACAAAAATCGTATCGTCGCTAAGCACGTCACGTGAAAGGTCGTCGTCGGTGGATGCGTGCGACGAAAAGGCTAGCGTCGGTGGACGCGTGCAACGAAAAGGCTAGCGTCGGTGGACGCGTGCAACGAAAAGGCTAGTGTCGATGGCTTCCAACGACGAATATATTATGTTTGTCGTTGGGGCTAGTGACGAAAATCTTTTTCGTCCCTGATTTTAAGCTAATTTAGTTTCATCGCTGGAATGCTATTGTGACGATATATTTTCTCGTTGTTTATTTATTATTCTTTTTTTACTTGTATGTTTTTTCTTTCTTATTGTGACATTATGAAATTTCGTCGCTAAATAAAAACTAAACTCAAATATTATCTACTTAGCATTTGCTATATTTCCTGCAATTATAAAAAATACCATAAATGATAATAGAAATTGTAAATGGTACTAAACTTTAAAGTTAAACATAGTGTAAATACAAAATATCCAAACTTGAAAAGCAAAACATATGTCATGTGTCAAAATATAAGTCTTTTTCACACTGATCTAATATAATAATAGTGACAAGTTTACTCAATCTTCGAGCATAACACAAGTACACGATCATTAGGGATTATGTTCCAATCCTGCACAAATAACTTCATGTGATCAATGTGTTTGACCTTAAAAATATATCTAAAATCAAAATGATAATATATAATATAACAAACTACACATAAACACATTTATGAAAACATATTTATATTCAAGCTCCAAGAACAAACTTTACAACATTCTAACAACTATATAACAAACTTCATATTCATAAGTTTCAAGATCCAACAATAAACATAATTCACATTCATATGTTTCAAACTTCAACAATAAAACATCAAACACATCTAAGAGTTTAAACTTCAAGCTCCAACAATAAACATAAGCCACATTCATATCTTTCAAACTTCAACAATAAAACATCAAACATATCCAAGAGTTTAAACTCAGACAGAATTCTCATTCAAAAGCCCCCCTCCCCATCTCAACAACAATATAACAAATTTCATATTCACAAGTTTCAAGCTCCAACAAACATAAACCACATCCATATCTTTCAAACTTCAACAATAAAACATCAAACACATCCAAGAGTTTAAACTCCGACAGAATTCTCATTCAAAAGCCCCCCTCACCATCTCAACAACTATATAATAAATTTCATATTTGTCGCAACGTCATCGCGACGTGGAGCGGCTGACGTCATCCCCTTAAGGGTCTCTTTCGAGATAAGGTTTGGAGTCGCCACCAATCATCTACGAGGTGTGATTGGTCACCTAAAAATAAAGACAAGGTCAGCGAAAACAGATTGTTGGTTCGGGAGTCGACTGAGGGCAGGGAAGATGTTAGCCACCCTACAACACCCGTTCGAAAACGGTACCACATTTTGTTAAAAATTATCGTATTATGTTATTTGGTCCAAAAAAATATACTTTTTTTATTTTAAATGTCTCATATTATATTAATTCACATTTTATTATAAGATATGAATTAATAGATGAGTGACACGAAAGTCATTAGAAAAATTTTGACACCTCGAGAATATTGGAAGGTTCCAATTCCCGTCATTGGAGTTTTTGAAATAATTATTTAGCAAAAATAATAATAATAATAAATAAATAAATAATTTTAATTTTGTGAAACATTAAGACTTGAACTTGCGACATGAGTGTTGACACTAAAACATCACACCAATGTCCCACCATTTTGCGATATAAGCTATGCTCTTTTCTAAAATACATATTTTCTATTTTTGAATTTTGTTTAAAAAAAAGAAAAAAAAGTCTAAATGAAATCTTTTATTTAAAATAATTATTTACTAAAAACAACGATAAAATGAAGCATTCAAAGACTCGAACTTGGGTCATGTACATTAAAAAACAAACATTTTACCATTATGCCAACATTTTAAAATATAAACTTTATATTCTTTTACACAAACAAAAGTTTTAATTTATTTTTTTAAACTAAAAAAAACTATGAATTTTGTTAAACTAAAACAAAAAAAAATATCTTTTTTTATTTATTTCGAAATTAACAAAATTATTGAAAAGAAAAAAAATTTATTTAACAACAAAGTCAAATTTACTTTAACAAAACTTATTTGCTAAAAAACTGATTTTTGTTAAGATTTTTCAAAACCATAACCACCAAACCATTAAAATAATTTTAAATGAGATTTTATTCTAAAATACTCTGTTTCTATCTTCTCCGTTAAAATCCTGCAGCAGAAGATTCTTTTTTAATTAAAAAATAAAACAAATGTAACACAAAAAATATAAACCTTCTAAAACAAAATCATTTTAAATAAAAACTACATTTTAAATAAAAAGAATCCAAATTTTTTTAAACAAGATTTATTTTATAAAATTCCTATTTTTTTCAACGTATTTTAACCAAAATTTTAAAGTAAAATATTTTATTAAAATAAAATTAAGTTTATATTTATTTCATTTAAAAAACTCTTCTTTATTAGAAAAAGAAAACCTTTTATTTTWAAACAAATTTTAAAATATCAAAATCCTTATTTTATTTTCAAAAACTTATTTAAATTAATTTAGAAGATTTTTTTCCTTACTAAAAACATTTTCTTTTTAAAAAAAAGTAAAAAAAAAAAACTTTTTCTAAAAAAAAAACATTTTTTTCTTAGAAAAAACAAAAAAAAAATATTTTGATAGAAACAAAAGAATCTTTTTCAAATTAAAAGCATGATTTCCAAAGTCTTTCCCTTTCCAACGTATTTGATACTTACTTAAAATGCACTACCGGGGAGGAGATCGTCGGAGTGCCAGCGGGCTTGGAAGAAACGGTGAAGAAGACGGTTGTTGCTGCTGTCGTTCGCGTCGTTCCCTTGCGTCGTCAGAGGTCGTGGGTATACGAGAGAGAAGTGGTGATGGTGGGATAAGAGAGATGGAGAGAAGAAGATATGGTGATGAGATGATGAGTTTCTAACTCTCTGCACCGTGTCCTGGTTCTTGTGTGCTTCCTCCCCTTAAATACTAAAAAAAACAACGGTAATATATGCTAAAATAAGAAAGCCAGAGAAAAAGGAGGACGGAAGGGGAGGAGGAGATGCCACGTTAGGTATTTCATTAAAACAAAATCTTTCTAAAACAAATCATTTTTATTTATCTATTTTTTATTTTAATAATAAAACAAAATCTAAACAAACCATTTTTATTTTCTTATTAATAAAATTAAACATTTAAATAAATCTAACATTTTAATTTTAGTTCATTTAAACTTTATATTAAAACTAATAATAAAGTAAACCTATGTTATTCTTTAATTAAAATAAAACACAATAAACTAAAATACAATAATATAAATTAAAATTAAAATTAAAAATAAGCTGGACCAAATACGGTGTCTACAATATTCACAAGTTTCAAGCTCCCACAAACATAAACCACATTCATATCTTTCAAACTTCAACAAATAAAACATCAAACACATCAAAGAGTTTAAACTCCGACAGAATTCTCATTCAAAAGCCCCCTTCCCCATCTCAACACCTATATAACAAATTTCATATTGACAAGTTTCAAGGTCCAACAAATAGAAACAACATCTATATCTTTCAAACTTCAACAATAAAACATCAAACACATCCAAGAGTTTAAACTTCAACAAAATTCTCATTCAAAAGCTCCCCCCATACTATACTCAAAACCAATAACTTCACCAAAATACATATTCAATACCAAGTACATAAAGTCAAACACAAAGAAATTCAAATTGTGCATACCTTACTCCACGATGAACTTTCTCCTCGTCCTCCTCTAAAACTATTGAGAATTTTTTCCATCTGGCTAAATTTTCTCTCATATTCCTCTCGTTGCACATCAAGTAAGTCTTGTGTTGACCTTGATTATTGTTCAGCCTACAAACGCTGTGCTTCTAATAATTCCTCTTGTTGGCTCCGTAATAATTATTCGTTTCTTTCAAGTCTGGCCTCCAATGTTAGAACGTATTCCTGTGAGCATCCTGCCGATGCTTTTTTACTTGGTGGCTTCGGACCATATCTCATTCCTTTAGTGTATCATCTTTTCCCGAGGGCGATCTCCATAGCATCTTCTTCACTTAATTCTCGACCTTCTCCTTTTCCCTTTTCTACTAACTCCTCCATTTTTGTCCTACACAAACAAAAATATTAGCTAGAATTCTAAATAGATATTACCACTAAATTTATATCATCAGATTAGTACTTACATATGCATTTTGAGCAACTTTGTTGGTACAAGCCTTTGTCGGATGACAATGTGTCGCATAAAAAAGTTCAAAAGGACTCAAACATTTCCCATCTTCTTTTTTCTATAGCATCAACTTATTAACAATAATGAGAGACAAAACATATAACACACTACCACAAATCACAAATCACAAGTTCATATCTTATATTCTCGATGCGAGATAAATGATTTCGGTCCAGCCCGATGATTAAATGGGAGTTTACATCTACTTGCTTTGTTTTTCGTTGATTTTGCCTACAGAAATAAGATATATCATTTATTCTATACATGAATAATAATAATAATATTCAATTGTTAGTTACCTTCCATGTAGTAGTCTCTCATTTATTACATAGTATGTTCCAATCATTCCGTTGGATTCTTCTATATGGGCGTTGTCGAGCCATTGTTGGATCTTCAAATCCATGATAGTATCTATGTAAAAGGCACCAATAGCCTTTGTAGTGCGTCCCTATCTCATACTTGTTATAATCCACATGATGATAAATAGTGACGTCGACCTCAAATTTATTATGCACATGTAAACAAATAAAGGTAGGTAATATCACATTCATGTTAAACAACTATACGATAAATAGAATAATGTTATTAGAAATATATTACCAACAAATGTTGAATAATGATAGTATAAACATTGTCTGGGATGTTCTTTTTCTTCTGTATTTCTAATGGAACATTCCAACGTGTCAAACAACCAATGTCACTGTTGAATAGACTAGCTAAATACCCAACATGGTTGTCTACTTCTACAGTCCACGAAATCGGTATGGGATTACCTTCATTCGCAACTATCAGCTTATCTAAGACCACTCCTCGAGATTCTCTGTGAACTCCTGGTTCTCCATCAGCATCGCTATCTGACGACATTGTTCCTACAAAATTTAAAACAAGAATTATCACACCCATACTACTACTTTATCACAATTATATTGCATAACATTGAAACGATCTTTCTTATACCAATCAATAGTTTTCTTCCTCATCGTCTTCTTCTAATGATGTTTTATCATCTTCGCATTCTTCCTCATCTTCATTTTTTCCTCCTCAAATGTCTTATTCTATTTCCTCATCGAAATCTAAAACTATCTCGAGACTATAATTATTGTCAGAAATTACAATCGGTTCTATATCGTCTTTATGAAATGTATGTGTTTCGAGATCCACTTTTTCAACTTCACACTGATTTATAACTTGTTCTTGTAAGTCAAGTTCTTCTACCTCAGACACATCCCATAAATGTCTATGTTCAACTTTTTGAACTACTTTCCATCCACTATCTAACTTGAGATCTTCAACATAAAATTCTTGTTGTGTTTGGGAGACAAGTATGAATGTTTCATCCTTATACCACAAATAACGTGTGTCTATGCTCGTAAAATTATGGTCGTGACGAATACGATTCTTCTTAGAATTCGTATCATACTACTACTACAAAATATGAAATAGACTACAGTATTTTTTAGACATTCAACTACACTTTTTAATAAACCCGTAGTCTAATGTTCAAGAAATTGATGTAACCGTAGTCTAAAAAATTGCACGGATGTATATACTACGATTTTTAGCAACCATGGTCTAAAAATATATAATAGACTACAGATTTGGGAGAAAGAGTAGTCTAAATCCTACTTTAGACCACCGATGTAAAAACCGAGGTTTCTACATCCGTGTATTAATCTACTTTTGACTATGGTTGTGGTCTAAAATTCCACTTTACAATATGGTCCAAAAAAAACAATGGTCTATAGGATTGATACTAGATTACTTTTGACTACAAGTACGATGTAAAATTCCCTTTTACACCATATTGTAGAAAATCGTAGTCTATAGACCAGATATTAGTTGGATTTAGACCACGAGTACTTAACATCGTGGTTAAAAAGCCAACTGTACACCACGGTGAACAAAAGTTGTGGTTATAGATCAAATCTTTGTTAATTGTTAAATCATCGAGGGTATACACCATATTTTGTATGACTTAATATTTCAAATAAAAAAATATAATAATAAAATTTAATTTAGAAAATATTTGTCGTTTTTAATTCAAAAATAGTTTGCAAAAAAAAAATTATATTTTTCTTTATTAAAATGGAGGAAACAGAAATAAAAAACTAGAATATTACCAAATGGGCTCATAATGATCACAAGTGTGGGCGTTTGCTATTATGTTACACTACATCTATTGATTTATTTTTTTATATAAGCAATTTAATTTAAAATTTTGAACATGAATTTTAATTTTTCGTCAGATTTAAGAAGATGGTTTTTTGTCTAAGTTCTAGCCGATGGAGGTAAAATCTGAATTTGATCTAACTAATGTTTTATGTATGTTGTTGAAATTGGAAAGCAAATGACCCAAATCTTTTTGTTTATCACGTCTTTTGGGAAATCTTTCTCTCTAACACATTGCAAATGGGTAGTGTTTTGTGTACTTTTGTTGGGAGTTGAGTCTAAAATTTATTTATTTTTTATGTTAAAAAACGTTGAGAATCTAATTTTAAAGTTTATTTATTTTCCATAGTTTATTATCTCTCCACTAGCAACATGGATGAATTTGGAAGGTACATAATTGGAAAATATTTTTTTTTTCATACTTTGCATTAGCATTAATGAAAAACAGGTTGATTCTTTTTATTTTTTATTTTTTTAATTTGTTCCTATAGCACAATTACAATGTAGCATTGATGGTTAGGTTGACCCTAAATAGTTAATATAGTAACTAATTACTTAATTGATCTCTAATTAATTTTAAATTTAGTGTGACTTGATTCATTTAACCAATTAAGTAACTAAAAAATAATGGACGTTTTAGAATATAATTTTGAATCGATTTCTATTTTGTTTTGTCTATTTATTTATTTTTAGTACAAAATCTATTTTTGTTAAGGTTATATAAAAATCTTGATTTAAAAAAATGTAAAAATAAATTTAAAATAAGTTTTTGAAACCTAAATTCAAATTGATTTTGATTAATGTCAAATTTTAAATTAAAGATTAAAAATTCGAATTTCAATCTTACTCCTAAATTAAAGATTAGTAGTTGGCCCCACATCAGGGAAAAAAAAAGTTGAAGGAGGAAGGAAAATAGTACAAAATTGAATTTTTTTTTCACTTAATCAATTTTTTTCCCTACTTATCTTATCTTCTTTTTACCACAACCACATTCTCACTCCTCTTTACAACATTCTCACTTCTTCTCCTTCTCTCTTCAAACGGTAGCCTCCACCCTTTCCATCTTCTTCTTCAATCTCCATACCCAGCACGAACCCACACTCCAACAACTCTCTACATCAGATCCGACAACGCCCACATCAGATCCGACGACCAGCGATGACAACCATCAACTCCCCACAGCAGATCCGGCGACTCCCTCACAGAAGTAGACGATGACAACGCTTCAACAGATTAGATTTGCAGGCGAACCAACCTCTTCTTCGGCTATGTTTAACGCTTCAACAGACTTCCATTATTCACAGCGGCGATTAGATCTGCGATGCCTAACACCCCGGGTGTCCACAAACACATCCGTGATACCCATATATGATAATTATTTTGTATCTCAACTGTTTGATTCTAAAATATAATTCATATTTGTGTTTATGATTATTAAATTTGTGGGTATGATTTGGTATACTCGATTGACATATGGTGAGTTTATGATTCTAACATACCGTTTATATTGATAGTTCGAGATTCTTAATTTTTTTACTCTAAAAATGTGTAGATATTAGATAGTTTTGAAGCTATTTTATACATATTTGGATGGATTATGTTATGAAATTTTGTGTATTTTGATATATGGGTTATCAGTGGTCTAGAAAGATTAATTATGTAGATAATGGATTTGTTTGTGGTTGCAAAAATTAGTAGTTATTTGAATATTTCTTCTTGTGAGATTTTGATTAAAGAATTTTATGGATATTTTAAGTGTATGAAATATAACAAGAGTTTAAGTTTTTCTTATGAAATTTTATTTGTATTTGGATTTTTTATGATTTGAAATTATTTGTGGGTTGTATTTCAAATTTTTAGTATGGTAAGTCTTCAAGTTTGTGATTTTTAAATTTTGTGAATATTAGAGATTTGAAGTTTCTTAATTTTAATTCATAAATGATTGGATTTTTTTAACTAATTATATTTGCTTTGATATTTTATTTTATTTTATTTTTAATAAAAAAAGAAATAAATGAGAATAGAGTATTGTGGTTGTAGAGTTTTGGCTCCCATACAAATACACGAATATTCGATAAAATCTTGGATTAAATCCGCCTTTTAATAGAATAAAGTTTTAAATGATATACTACCTTAAGAATGCTTCATGTGTTAAATGTGCTATTAATGAACGGCATTGAGTTCAATTTTGGTGAACTCATAAGGAACGAGATATGGAGTTGCTTGGAGAAAATGGTAGGTCCACTTGTTTTTCCTAGACTAATAACTGAGTTATGTTTGCAGGTGGGAGTAGAGGCCGATGATGCGGATGTAGTGATGCCCAAGAAGTCGGTCACATCCCCAAGGCGAGTTCGGGGATATTCGGTTGTTCGGTTGTTGTTTAGATTAGTTTTTGCTCTAGGTTAGTTGTTGGGATGTTGTGCTGTTAAGAATGTATATAAGTTGTGTTTTTGCATATGTTTAAAGTTCAAGCCTGCATGCTTCCTTGTTCTAGCTTCTAGCTGGTCAATCGCTTTTTCAATTCATCTTTTCTAAACTCTCAACATGTTCATCTTTTTAATGAAATGCTTTCCTTAGTTATTTGTTTTTGTTTCATGTCGATGAGGATTCTTAAGGGCATGAATAGGTTAGATTTCCTAGTTTTATGATCAAGCCATAAGTCATTTTCCACTTGTTGTTTTGGTTATAAAACTGTGTTCTACCTTTTATTTTAAAACCTAAACTTTTTCAGTGCTTTGGAAGTCCTTGTCCTTTTTGTTCCAAAATTTTTCATCTCTAAAAAATTCTTTCCCCAGTAAGGACACTATTTCCCTTAAGTTT
>NW_019104701.1:82046-102726 GCF_001995035.1 Momordica charantia
TCTGCAAATAGAGAGTTATTTGGGTATAATGTTGGTATAAATTAGCTAAAGTTAGCATCCCTTGTACCCTTAGTCACTGCTTTTGTGCTAAAAATATCATAAGCACTAGCTTTATACACTGTAGTATTGTCAATTGCAATTGAGCTAATTTTGGTGCATTTTGCTACAGCTTTGACTATGCTAGTGTTCGGTGTGTTGCCCTAAACTCGTAGTTTGTATTTTGTAAAAACAAATGTCTATTTAAAAAAATTTTATTCAATAAATTTGTTGTTGAATCATAGCTTTGCATTGTCAAAAATCCAATAAACTAAACGTCCAAGGTTATTTATGATGTAATCGGGACAGTATATATACTGGGTATATAGTTGATATACGGGGTATATAGTTGATATACGGGGTATATATATTCTGGGTATATAGTTGATATACGGGGTATATAGTTGATATACCCCTGATATACGAATGGATAATGTCCCGTGAATAACCTAAAGGGTCTATAGTATATGGATAAGGCTGGATACCTTATCCTGGCAACACTATGGATACGGCCCACTYTGTAAAKGTTACAGACGACTCRATCYAGGTCGTTTGTGTGGAGACATGCRAGTGGGGGTATCCTGTACAATGAGTTTGTATAAGACCAGACCGCGAAATAGGCAATCTTTAGGTGTAACACCGTTAACTAATAGATTGCTATTTCTTAGGATGACCAGACAACTCATTCTCAATCCTGAGTGAGTTATGGACTCCTGCCCGTGAGGGCTCGTCCTTTGATTTGTATGGGTGAGAGTAGCCCGAGTCGCCGACTCAACATTCCTACCATTTTGGGGACGAGACCGAGTGGGGAGCTGGGAACATAACTTCACAAGATGGAATTCACTCCTCCCCACCTTTAGGGGAGTAGATGAGTGTTCCCTTAAATGCTGACTCCGGGACTTGAACAAGGGGCCCCACCCTCTCATTGGCCGAGAGAGACTTCCGGTTATTGGTTGGACCATAACCGGGTTGTTCATTAGAGGAGCAGTGGTGTTTAAGGAGTAAGATGTAACTCAGGGATAAAACGGTAATTTGACCCAACTTGAGTTACGAACACTCGTGAAGGATTGACTCGTCTTTAATGGTCATATATCATGGACATGAAAACATTCTGCAGTGAGAATAGTGCAACTGCAGGTCTTTAGTGGAATGACACTTAGTTAACGAATCAAGATTAACTCGGTTAATGAGTTTGACCGATTAATCTTGCATCGTTGGAGCTTCGGATCTGTAGGTCCATTAGGTCCCCTTGCTAGCTCATAACAGGTAATTCGAGGATCAAGTTTTTGGAAGAATTTGAATTGTTCAAATTACTTAAGGGATTATATGTATATTGATACATTATAATATATAGTTAATTRTRAATTAAAASTATATATTATGAGAGAWATTATTTGAAYGAGATTCAAATAAAATTAATATGAATAAGATTCATATTAAAACTATAGGTTAAAAATAATGTGCATAAGATGTACATTAAAACTATAGCTTATACGAGAGTAATGTTTTAGAATATGATTCTAATTTTATAATAAATAATTAAGTGTTAATTATTTATGTATATATATATTTATTAATTATTAATTGGATTAATAAGTAATTATATTAATTAATTTGATTAATTAATTTTATATATATATTATTATATATATTTTTTAATTATTATTATATATTATAAATA
The DNA here is from genome assembly GCF_001995035.1 of Momordica charantia. Next base: position 83,764 of record NW_019104701.1, read on the forward strand.
TATATATATATATATATATATTATTATTATTATTATTATTATTATTATTAATATTAACTCCCCTGCAAAATTGCAGTGGAGTAGGGGGGTTGCTGTGACGTGGGGAGTTACCCCACGTCATTGTTCTTCTTCTTCAATGGTTGAAGAAAACAAAACAGGACAGTGAAAAAAAGAAACCCCAGATCTCTCTCAAGAAGCTCAATCTCTCCCTCTCGTTCCAAAGGATTGCTCCCACCAGCACGATCCCGAGACCCAAGAGGATAGCGAGGAAGATCCGGTGGTGGTGTTCGAGGGGAATTCACTGAAAAACGTTCTCCAAAGGTTTGGAAATTCCCCTGTATTTTCTTCTTTAAAACTCGATTTTGTATCCCGAAAATCAGCAACGAAAATCCGTTTCCGCTCCGGGATTTACATCCCTTCAGCTACAACATCAGATCCAGATCTAGAAAGTAGCAAAAAACGACAAGCTGACAATGAAAGGATTGCCCAACAGGATTTACCGCAGTAATTGGAGGTTTTAACCAAAAGTGAGACTTGGGTCCCCCAAGGTCCGTGATGTTGCCCTAATATCTGAAGGGGGAATAAATACAAACAAGAGGAGAAGTCTCCAAAGACACACAGATTAAGAAACATTCCCGTTGTTCATCCTGGGAAGGAATCTACCCTTACTCCAAGAAACTCTCTCTAAGAACCGTTGGAGAAAGCAAAAAGAAGAAGCAGACTATTCAGGGGCAGTTGGGAGCTGATCGTCAGCTCATTTTCTTCATTTTCTCATCTTTGTATTATTTTCAATTCTACATCTTGTTGACTCTCCTTATGGCTTTGCATAGCTAACCACTTGTGTAAGGGGGAGATGTTCTAAACTTATTTTATGGGCGGTAACCGTGCTATTTGTTTAATGGAAGTGTGCTTTGAGTTAAAGTTGTTTATCACTCTAGTTTCATTGTGCTTGATAACCATTTTGAAATATCTCTTTGACAATGTTTGGAAAAATGTGTTAGGGAGCAAACCCCTTCATATTGGGCTAGAGTCTACATAAGTTTAGCGTGTGGTGACTTAGGGATAAGCATCACCTAGCTTGGTCATAAAAACTGTATATATGTTATTGATGTTTGTCTATGAATGTTAGTAGTAGAAAATTTGGGGTGTTTGGAAGAGCATCTTGTCTCTTTGACCACTATACTTACCCCATTAATGCTACAGCATAATTAGGGTGGCCCAGAAGAGTCGACTTAATCTCCCCATTGCACCTTTATTTTTACAAGATCTTACTGAGTGATTTTGGATGTTTGGTACTTCTAACGAACTTACCCGTTGTGTTTGCATTAAGATGTTTCTTTCAAGGTTCTATTCTCAGCGCTGTTTAGTTATTATTTGGAAGAGAATCCATTTGCTTGTTGTAGTACTTTCTTGAGCGAATATTGAGTGTTTAAGCATTTAGTCTCTGTGGATTCGAACTTTTATTACTTGCTGCGACGATTATGTACACTTGCACATATAAGAATTGGTAGCACAATTAGTGGACAACATGGGGCTTGCATATCGAGCACGACCTTTATCTTCTCTGAGTTGGCCTCTATTCCATGGTTATTGACCATGAAACATAGGAAGTTGCCGGACGAAACCGCAAATGCGCATTTAGCGGGATTCAACTTCATCTCATACTTGCGGAAGACCCCAAAAGTTTCAGTCAAGTCGGCCAGGTGCGACCTGGACTGCTTGCTCTTGACAAGCATATCGTCCATGTATACCTCCATATTGCATCCGATCTGGTTGGCGAACAGTTTGTTCACCATCATTTGATAAGTTGCCCCTGGGTTCTTCAGACCGAAGGGCATGACCTTATAGTATTACAGGCCTTGATCTGTTTTGAAAGAGGTGTGGACCTGGTCTGGTTCGTGCAACTTTATTTGGTTGTATCTAGAGTATGCGTCCGTGAAGGTGAGCAACTCGTGCCCAGCCGTGACATCCATGAGCTGGTCAATCCTTGGTAGTGGAAAACAATCCTTTGGGCACGCTTTGTTAAGATTGGTGAAGTCTACACACATTCTCCACTTTTCGTTGGATTTTTTAACTAGGACAACATTAGAGAGCCACTCGGGATATAAAACTTCTTTTATGTATTCAGCTTTTAGAATTTTGTTTACTTACTCAACAATTACATCCTCTCTTATTTACAGGTCTTCTCTTTTGTTTAACATGTCAGAATAATGGGCCGATGTTGAGGCGATGGACCATTATCTTCGGATCAATGTCTGGCATGTCTTTGTGACACTACGTGAACACTCCCCCAGCTTGGTGCCCATGCTCACTTGCTTCTCTGGGCTGAGCAAAGGGACAAGCTCCAACTATTTTGTGGGCGCTGCTATCTCTCGCTTACTAACTCGGGGCAGTTCTTCCTCGGAAGTTTGAGTTGTTGGGCTTAGAAGACTTGGTCGTTTTTCCACAGCACAAACTGTTGACCCTTTGAGCACAGAGGTATAGCACTCCCGGGATGTCTTATGTTCTCCCCGGATCATGCCGATCCCATTAACAGTTGAATATTTTATCACTTGATGCAGGGTTGATGGGATGATCCGAAGTGAATGAATGATGGGTCGACCGAAGATGGCATTGTAAGCTGACCAACCATCAACACCACAAACTCGACCATTTGCATGACTTGAGTGTCGCTCTGACCGAGGGTAATGGGAAGGTAAATACAGCCTTCGGGAGTAACAGATTCTCCAGCGAATCCAATTAAGGGCATCAGAGTTTTCTTTAGTTGTGCCCTGGTCCATCCCAATGCTGAGTAAGTGGTAAGAAATAGGATGTTGGCCGAAGCACCTCCATCCACCAACACCCTCATAACCTAAACGTGATCTGTCAGTGGCAAGATCACCAGGGCATTATGTGGGGTAGGTGTACCCCCTCCAGATCGGAGTTTGAGAAGGTAATAGGACAGGTCGGCTTCTGTTCTTGAACGATGCAGACCTCACGCCGAGCTTCTCTGGCAAGCTCTTTCCTTTTGTTTCCGGATTGGCCCCCACTTCGACCATCGAAAATAGTGTTGATGATCGCAGGTCGGTCATCCCTCCGAGGTGGCGTCCTTGAACGCTTCTTCTCTTTCTTCTTCTCTACTGAGCCCGAGCTCGGGTTACCAACATATTTTTTGAAGTAGCCATCTTGAATAAAATCTTCAATTTGGCAGTTTCATTCCCAGCAACTCGAAGTATCTTGCTGTCCTCGCGATGGAATCGGCAGTACCTGTCCTTGTTGCGTCTCTCTAGGTCTCATCTGAGCTTGTTAGGCCGCTTGAGGAGCTTCTCCAACCCATTCTTCTCGATATTCGTGAGTATTTTGGTGATTGGGATAGTAGTTGGGGTATACCTCTCACGAGGCCCTCTTCGGCTTGAGTCTATGTTGGACCTCATGTAGTCAGATCGGATCTGAAAGGACTGAGAAGATGACCCCCCTGTCCTTAGAGTTGGAATCAGTATTCTCCTTGTCCTGGTCGCCTGACTTCTTATGGTCGGCCCTCCTGTCTGTCCGACCTAACTTTGTTCTGAGCAATTCTTACCCCTCTATGACTTTCTTAGCCTTCTGTAAGACCTCAGCGAAGGTTGATGGTGCTTCTTCGCCCAACTTAACCGTCAAGGTCTCGTCGGCCAGGCCAGTGAAGAAGTAGCACATGGTCGAGTCATCGGAGCAAGGCACAACCTTAACCAGCTCCTCTTGGAAGCAGGTCACGAATTCTCTCAAAGTCTCGCCTTCCTTCTGTCTAATGGTGGCGAGATGAATGGCTGTCTTTCGGTCATAGTGCCGAGATGAGAATTGGCTAATGAACTCTTTCTGCAGTTGACTGTAGGTCGAGATCGACCTGGCCAGCAGCCTTCTGTACCAGAGTCGAGCGCTCCCTATGAGAGCGATCTGAAAAGCTCGGCACTTAATGGCATCAGACGCCGCTTGGAAGTCCATGAGGCCTTCAAAGACCTCCACATAGTCTTTTGGGCTCTTAGACCAATCGTAAGGCTTTATGGCGGGTGTTTTAAACTTCGAAGGGATCAGTGCCTCCAAGATGTCCGAGGTGAAGGGTGACTCACCTATCTTGCCATCATCAAAGGGACTTTCCTTCTTCTCGCACTTCGCCTTGAGTGCCTCAACCTGTTCGTCAAATCTATGCTTCATTAGGTCAAACTCTTCCCTCGTAATCACAGCCTCCGGTGTCAATGGCTTATACTTCGACAGGGCCATGAGATCGGAGTTTGAGTATTTGTGAGAACAGGATGGAGAGATCCCTGGACCTCGTGAGGCCCTCTTCCGAAGGTTATGATCCCTCAAACTATAGTCGATCCTGCCATTGTCGGCAACAGGCTGATAGTCATCTGGGTAGATAGGGACATCTTGGTCGTCCCCATCTTCTAGCAGGTCGTCTACCCTGCCTAGGGCCTTGGAATGGGACCCTGTTCGATTTGCCCTTATCATTTCATTATATGTCTCCTCCATGGTGCGCACTCGGTTGCGCATATCATCTAACTCCCGCTGAAGGGTAGCGAGTACCTCAGGGTCCGTAGTGGCGCGACCCTTTGCGAAGTCTTTTTTGAAATCCCACCTCAACCTCGGTTGGTCTTGCTAGGCCTCGGGTGTGTCGAGGGCAGGACGGTGTTGGCATTGCGGGTGGACCTTCGAGGTGGCTCCACCTCTTACCTTGCCCTAGCCTGGTCTTCAGTTAACTTGGTGTCAACTTCACGTTGAGCACCATTGTTTGCATTCAAAGGCTTCTGTTCGGTAGTGTTCGCAGAGCTGCTGGGTGAACTATCTCGAATCAGATTACTTTGGTTGTTGGCGCGACTTGCAATGTCTTTCCCACAGACAGTGCCAAATGTTAATGCAAAAATTTGCACAACGTTAAGCCAACTCGAACCTGGTCTTTGCTCCGACCCAAACTGCTAAGGGAAGACCTGCACAAGTGGGTAAAATCTCCGACGCTCGAGTCAATAAGTAGCTTGGACTCAATAAATCTCCGACGCTCAACTCTAATTCGTGATCTCTGTGATATGATGATATCAATAATCAACCATCTTTGAAATAGATTTATTCAATTTGAGTGCAAGAAAGTTCGTACTATCTGTATGGATCCACTACTTCATAATTGGATACAACATATCCAATGGGTCATTCGCAACTCACCAGGCGATAATTCCTTCAGTTTTGAACCACCGATTGGACGTGCATTTTATGAGAATAGATGAAGATGTGCCTTTAAGTCTCTTAGGTTCACCATGTCATCATTTCGAACGGGCCTATTGAATTTGGTTTAAATTTCATCAAGGTATATTGAGCAAAATGTCAATGATTCATTCGGAATGATAGCTTTTGCTATAGAACTTTCAGGTTGAGCTTTATTTTTCACATATTGTTTCAATGTCCTCGAACTCCTATGAGCATATGTGATATTAATTAGTTATATCACTAAATATCATTTGTAACTAAATATATAAATAAATGTGTATACCTCTCAATCGGATACATCTAGCTATAACCGACAGGTCCTACTAGTTTGGCTTCTTCAGGCAAGTGACTTTCATTCTCTCAAATTTGTATAGAATCAATACAATTTCATCTTCCAACTTATTCAACGTCTCAACTTTCAATATCTTTGCAGTCAATTCTTTGAAGAAATTCGACAATTGTGCAATAGCCCCACTAACATCATTGGGCAAATATGGACGATCCCAACTGGTAAAAGTCTCTGTTACAACACATGTCAGTCGGGACTTTTCAGGCCATATACTTTTCCGTCTTTACCACTAACACAGCTTGATATGTTCGATGCAAAACTATCAGGGAATTTGACATTTTTCAAAAAGCTACAAACCTTCTTTCTTTCATATGTTGTTAAAGCGTAGCTAGCATGCAGTTTCAACAATTTGTTCCCGACTTGTCGGAGATGTAATTCGTTACGTATGTTCAACTTCATTAAATCCTTACGTGCTTTATTGGTGTCCTTTTTTTCCGTTCAATATTTAATAATGTGCACATGACATTATCACTAATATTCTTCTCGATGTGCGTGACATCCAATTTGTGTCGAATTTTGAGACTTGACCAATATGGTAACTCAAACAATATGCTTCTCTTCACCCAATTAAATTAATTATTATGTCTTTTCCGTTTCCACTGTAAAACGTTGATAGTTTTCCCGAGTGACGGAAAAACAATGGAATCTAACTGGTGGACGACATCCAATCCAGAAAAATGTCGTCGTGCAACTTTATTTTCTGTTTTTTCATTGTATTGTTTACTTTTTTTTGCCAAGGATGACTTTGTCGTAAGAATCGACGATGTCCCATGTAGCATATCTTACTATGCAATTTGTCTGATGTAATGTCCTCATTACATACTGGGCATGCGTTATATTCTTTCGTACTCCATCCTGATAGATTGCCATAAGTCGGAAAGTCGTTAATTGTCCATACCAAAGCTGCATGGAGTCGAAACTTCTTACCACTACATGTATCATACGTATCAACACAAATAGATCGTAATTGTTTCAATTCTTCTATCAGTGGTTGCAAATAAACGTCTGTCTCTTTTCATAGAGATTTCAGACCTGGTATGAGTAATGACATGAAAAAAGATGATTCTTTCATACATTTTCAGGGGGGCATAAGTTATATGGAATCAATATTACTGGTCACGTACTATATGACAAATTCATACTTCCAAATGGATTGAATTCATCAGTAGCCAAGGCTAATCTTACATTCCTTTGTTCTTTTGCGAACAAAGAATTATTGTCTATCAAAATCTTTCCATGCTTCAACATCTGCTGGATGTCTTAAAACCGCTTCATTGTCAACTCTTCTTTCCTTATGCCATCTCATTTCTTTTGCCATATGTTGAGACATAAATAATCTTTCCAATCAAGGCTTCAATGGCAAATGCCTTAAAAATTTCTCTAGAATCTTTTTTCCTTTACCACGGTCTATTTTGTAACGAGATACGTTGCATTGTGGACATACACCATCTTGCTCATTTTCTCTTCAAAATAAGATACAATCATTCTTGCAAGCATGTATTTTTTCATTTCCTAAACCCAAATCTCGTAACATATTTTTTGCATCATAATAAGACTCTGGAATACTACAATCATTAGGAAGAGCTTCTTTAACTAATTGCAACAACATATCAAATGACTTATTACTTCATAGATTAAGTACTTTGATATGCATTAACTTAATCATGAATGTTAGCACTGAAAATTTCGTACATCTAGGATATAATTCTTGATCAAGTTCAGCAAACATTGATTGAAACTTGGTATTTCCAGCTTGTATATTGTCACTTGATTCTCCCATAATTGACTCATCTTCCCCCCTAAATTCAGTGTATCTCTCCCCCTAAATTCAGTGCATCTCTCATTTGTTAAATCATTTAACATCTCACTCATTCCATTTTCCTGCTGTGTGTTTTGATTAATAGTTGTACGTATCCTCTTAAACGGCAACTCTCGAGCTTCTGCATGGAAAGTCCATATCCTATAATAAGAACACATTCCATACGAGTACAAATGACCTTCCACATCGCATGGTCGTTTCCATACTAAATTTTGGCATTTCCTACATGGGCAACGTGTAAACCCTCTTTTATCAACATGCTTCTTCGACAATTGAACGATTGATCTAATTCCTTCCGTATATTCTATCCTTATTTTTATCCAACTTTTATTTGTAATTTTTCCTTGTCACAAGTATAATACAATTAATCACTAATATAAATGGGGCTCTATTGTCAAAATCGTATGTGGAAGCTTTTGTCATCCTAGACAGAATTGCACGCAACAAGGATCAATAGTCGAAATCTAGGGTTGATTCATCAACAAATTAAAAAGGTCTAGTGGCAGGCAATTTAGTAGCAAATTTAAACTCAAATATCTCAGGGTTGGTTGATATAGTTATGACAAATGCAACTGCAAGTGAGGCTAAAGCGTCCAAAGCTAAGGTGAACGCTGTGAAAAGTTCTCTCTGTCCATATTATGAAGGCGAGCACCAGTTCGAGAATTGTCCAGGCAATCCTGCATCATTGTTTTATTTGGGCAATCTGCAACATAATAGAAATCATGTGTATGGGAAGACATACAACCCAAGCTGAAGAAACCATCCTAACTTTAGTTAGGGAGAAACCAAGAAGGACACAATGTTGGAACAAGTAATGCTCAAGTATATCCGTAGAAAACGCAATATCCACCAGGTTTTTCAGGAAAGAATCAACAAGCCATTCAAAAGCCTCCAAAGACATTGAGTTTGGAAGATATGTTCAAGGCTTACATGACAAAGAAAGATGCTAATGTGCAGAGCTAGACCGCGTTGCTATAGAGTCAGGCAGCATCCTTGCGCAATATGGAAGTATATATTGGCCAGTTGGCAACATAATTGAAAAATAGGCCAACGGAAGCTCTGCCAAGTGATATAGAGCAGCCAAAAAGGGATGACAAGGAGCAATGTAAGGCTTTAACATTTTGAAGTGGCCGAGCATTGCCACCAACGTATCAGCAAGAAAGAGGCAGTGAAGGAGAAATAGCAAGAACAAAAATCATCGTGGAAATTGAGCAAGCCACATAGTCAGTTGAATCAGCAAGCGATAATTTGAGGCAGAGTGTAAAGCAGCTGGGAGACAACAAGGACAGTGGAACACATATGGTAGAATCAGAGGATTAGGAGCATGGGAAGGATAGCAAAGAAGGGACGTCTAAGACAGACAAAGCTAAAGCATCCTCGTCCAAACCAGCTGACATGCTGAAGCATCCGGAACAACCCACTATTCCAGCAACCAACAGAGTATGTACCCATAATACCTTATCCGGAAAGGCTGCAGAAGAAGAATAAAGATGGGTAGTTTAAACGATTCCTTTAGGTACTTAAGTAGATACTCATCAATATTCCAATAGTGGAAGCTTTAGAGCAAATGCCCACTTATGTGAAATTTTTTAGGATGTTCTCACTAAGAATTGCAGGCTGGGAGAGTTTGAAATTATTTGTTTAACTAGGGAGTGCAGTACAATTTTGACTAGTAAAATACTAAAGAAAATGAAGGATCAGAGAAGTTTCACAATTCCATTGTCCATTGGTGGTCATAAAATTGGTTAAGCACAATGTGACCTTGGAGCAAGCATTAATCTAATACCATTGTCAGTGTATAAAAGGTTGGGCATGGGATAAGTGAGGCCAACCACAGTCACCCTTCAACTAGATGAAGAAGTGCCAATCATCTTGGGGAGGCCATTCTTAGCCACCAGACTAGCCTTAGTGGATGTGCATAAACGAGAGGTCACTATAAGGGTGCAGGATCAAGAGATTAAATTTTCAGTATCTAACTCCATGAAATACCCCTCGGATGCTAAGGAGTGTGCAATCTTGCAAGTGCTAGATGAAGCTGTGATGGCGACACTTACTGCATAAGTTATGTTGGAGAACCAGAACAGCGAGTTGAACAACATGTTGGAGCAAACATATAAAATTTGCCAAGAAATTCTCTATGTGGATAGTGAAATGGAGTTAGTAAAATCATGGTCCAGAGTTCACGAGAGTTTGAAATTAAACGATGTTGGCCGAAAATAGTTGAAACCATATGTTAAGGAAGCACCTCAACTAAAGCTGAAAGCTATTCCGCAGCATTTAAAGTATGCCTACCTCGGTCCTTCCAACACGTTACCTATCAATATTGTTGCAAATCTGTCTAAGGAAAAGGAACACGAGCTACTAGCAGTGCTGAGGGAGCATCGAATAGCCATAGGCAGGAAAATCGCAAATATTAAGGGGATAAACCCTAGTTATTGCATGCATAAAATTGTATTGGAAGAGAATTGCAAGAATTCAGTGGAACCACAATGAAGACTAAACCCTGCAATGTAAGAAGTTGTGAAAAAGGAGATAATTAAATGGCTGGATGCTAGAATTATATATCCAATCTCGAACGGTGAATGTGTAAGTCCAAAATAATGTGTTCCAAAGAAAGGAGGAATGATAGTGGTGGAGAATGCTAAAAGTGAGCTCATCCCTACTCAGACAGTTACGGGTTGGAGGATAAGCATGGACTACCGGAAGCTTAATAAAGCTACAAGAAAGAACCATTTCCGTTTGCCTTTCATTGACCAAATGTTCGATATATTAGCTGAGCAGGAGTATTACTGTTTCCTTGATGGGTACAGTAGCTACAACCAGATCAGTATCGCACCTCAAGACCAACACAATAGGACCTTTACCTGCCCATATGGAACTTTCGCTTTTAGAAGGATGCCATTCAGATTGTGCAATGCTCCAGCCACATTCCAACGTTGCATGATGGCGATTTTCTCGGATCTGGTCGAGTCAGTGGTAGAAGTCTTCATGAATGACTTTTCATTATTTGGGGCAAGATTTGTTGACTGTCCTTCTGGGCAATGAAAAAACTGAGTTTCAATTATGATGCAGTAGCGAAAGTTCGGAGGCTACGTCTTAAGGAGTTAGATGAATTACAAAGAGATGCATATGAGAATGCCATGATCTATAAGGAGAAATTATATGTGACAACCCAAGCGTATTGAGCTACTCGAGCCACAACCCACTTGAATCCAATCCTATAGATGGTTCAACCCGAAAGGTAAAGGTTAGAGGGATTACCTTTGCAGTCGTTACCTTGACCAAACAGATTACTCACTATGCTCGAGGCCAGAAATACTCCACGAGTGTGATGACCAATCAAACAAGCATGCTCCAAGGGGTTCAAATACGAAGGCCTAAGTTCAACCACACAAAGAGATTCGAAATTTGAGAAGGGGTTTGTGTTGCGCCTCTGCTTAATTGCTAGAGAGTATAATGCAAGTGCACACTGTCACAAGTAATAATATGAAAGTACTCCAAGTTTATCTCCACAGGGAGTTTTTGTTTAAAAATTGAATTTGAAAACTGCTTGAATGAGCAATCGGGATTGGGATAAAAATTGGTGAAATTTGGTTGAACACGAAAAACACACGAAAATAATAGAATTTAAAAGGCCAACCCCCTACTACTGTTTAGTTCTAAAATGATGAATTACACCTACCAAATGTGCCTGTAATTACACTCACTTTGTGCAAACTGGTTTAACTCCTATTCCATACCGCTTTTGGTTTGTTGAGAAGTTTAGGCTAGTGTTTACATATGTCTATGCAACTCTAGAATCCTAAATAAATTAAATGTCAACTTACGTTTAACAGGTAAGAGAGTCTATGTCTAGGATCTTGTTTTAGTTCTTATTTCTAAGTAAGTTCCCGTTTTACCTTGATGAGATTTGTTTGGCTCTAACCTTCTAAGAATTAAATTCAAACTAATGTGATTAAAACATGTGGCCAACAAGAAAATCAACTGGATAAATTGTATCAATCAAGATAAGAAAAGAGAGTGTAATACGTCGTGCTCACTGATAGATGTAATTTAAAATAAATGAACTAAACCATTCGTAGGAGGGTTGAAAAATTAATTTAGCTACTCATGGAATTAAAATAAATGCAATAGCAAAAGAAGATAACAAAGTGATGCATTTTCATTGAAATCGGGAAAGAAGAACACAATTATAGTAACTAAAATTGCGATAAAATAAGTAAGGAGTAATTGTAAACACAATAAAGGAAGAACAAAACTTAAAGCTGGAATTAAAACTTGAAAGCTAAAGTTGACAAGAATTTAGAAAGAAAAGCAAAGCATGGAAATGAGATGTCTAGAAGTGATGCTTGGAGGCTCCTTTTATAGGTCATGTGAGTAACAAGGATTTGAGAAATTCAAGGGAAGTTGGCAACCACTGGTTGTTGTAGAGATATTAGGAGTAAAACCAAATCTTGGACGAATAAATTGGTCAAAAGTCGTTATTCCCGTTTTGATAATTTATGCATCGAATGTGGCTGGCGCATTGTGAAGCTGGAATTTCCAAAGCAATTGGCTGGCGCATCCTTCTAATAATATGGAAATACTTGGCGTGCAATATGCCTGACGCATTGCAGTCATCAATTTTCAATTTTCCTTATAAAAGAAACAAATTTTCATCAATTAGCCGCTATTTGCTTCTAGTTGATTGCCTAAGTCCTTAATAACGAAATATGCATATTTTCCATGAATTATATGCATTAACATATGTTTTCCATCATAATTAACTCCCAACTAAGCATGTAAAACTACTCTTCCTAGCCTTTAATCAAGTCTTATCACACCCCCAAACTTAATATTTTGCTTGTCCTCAAGCAAAAACAACAATTATCAAATCAATAATAAGCTTGCATAATACATGAATAAACCATACATCAAGAAAGTCTAGTAATTTGCTCATATGGTGTCTCAGGAGGAATGTCAAAGCTTTAATCGCTACTACTCTTTTCAAGAAAAATTATCATAAAGCCACATTTCTTTAAAAGATAGAAGCTTTTCAAATTCTTCTATTGTCTAACTCAAAAAACTTTTTCAAATCCAGTAGAGACTATGCACACTCCCTTTAATGAAAATTTTCTAGCACAAAAATGACTCGAAATCAGGACAGTCACTCAAGGGATTCTCTAGGCTGGCAACTAATTCGAGCTTGTCGATTAGTGAGTGGCACAAAGTCAAGCTAGATCAAAGTTGCTACCATAAAATTACGAGTATCCTTAAGTGAGACAATTTTCGCAAACAGAGTGGGAACTGAGTTAAGGCAAGCTTCTTTACTTTTCTTCTCTCATTCTCTTGCCACACATTTTCTCCTTTCATGCTTTTGTCTTTCCACTCTTATTTTTATTTTGCCTTTCTTTGAAAAATTTTCTATCTCTTTTTTTTTCTCTTTTTGCATTCCTTTTCCTTTTGTTACTCTTCTTTTTCAAGACAAAAATTTATACGCTTTGTTTTTCCACACTTTTTCTTACCTCATTTGTTTTTCGACTCACTGCATCTTAACATTTTATTAGGCTTGCTTACGCCACTCTCCCCCAAACTCGAGGGAAGCGACTCCCCCAAACTTGAACAAGACAGTGTCCTCACTGGTTTTAAGTGTGAAAAATTTTTGGTGGTGCGTAAAAATATTTTTTCACTAAGGACAAGGATCCTCTTAAAAAAGATGTAAAAAGTTTAAAGGTTTAAACAAGAGAAGCAGAAAATGATTTTATCCTAAAACAACGTGGCAAATGAGTCATAGCTTAATCTAAATAGTAGAAAACAAAGCTCATGCATATTCCTAATTATCATCACCGACATGGGAAAAGAACAAGAACCTACTCAAAGATGGTAAATCCAAGACTTTTCATGCTCAAAATTGGGAGGAAAATTGCACATTCACTTGAAGATTCACAAAAACAAAAGTTGGGTAGCAATACACTTAATATGCATGAGAATATAGACTGTAGTCAACACAAAAACACAATTCTCAACTTTTCGCAGCATGCTTCCAGATAAACAAAATCAAAACTAACTAAAATCTATCCCTAATCATGCACAACTAACCTAGCAAGCAAAAATAACAATAGTCAAAAAATTTAAAAACAGAGATAGGTTAGAAACTCCCTTTTTTCAATTTTTTCATTTTGGACTGGGGCCACCATGGATTTCAAATCGTTCCCATATGTTGGCACTATCACAGATAGTATTTTGTAAGGCTCGACGACACTCAGCAGAAATTGGGACAACTACTTCGACAGATTTAGGTTTTGGCATTTTCAAATCGATCTATTAACTTGTAGCAAGCGTTCGTCGGTGGTGGTAAACAGCGGAGCTGCATTTTTGGCGAGTGATTGCTACGGATGGCCAAGGGCTTTCTTCATCAGACGATTGGAAACGCCGGTAACCCACAAGGTAAGACGATGGTGAAGAATCGGAGCTCCGGGAGTGCGATGGTGAGGCTCCCATGGTGGCGTCTACGTCCGTGAAGAAGAGGAAGTGAAAAACAAGAGGGGGGGCAGGGTCTACGAAGAAGATGAAAAGAAACGAAAAAAATAAAATAGTTTTTGACTTTTGTTTATAATTCGTTTTTTAGTAACAAAAGAAACCCTAGTTTAAAAAGAACATGAATTACAAAAATTGGCCCCCAGTTTATTTTCAAAAATGAAAAGCCCAAAACAACCTCTCATTTATTCTTATTTTTTAAAAACTGCCATGCTTTTTTTTAACAGAAGGCAATTAAGTAAAATTTTTCTTATTTAAAAAAATCTTTAGAAATTGCAAAACTAAATTAATTTTTTTTTAAATACAATTCAAAATTTTCCTTTTAAAACAAAAAAACTTCAAAACTAAAAAAAATAAAATAATTCACACTCTGTGCCCCTCCAATCAAGCTCGAAAAACAAATTAGAGGCCAATTAATTCATTCATGTATTTAAAAAGAGAATAGAGGTTTTACCTCTATCAAATTGATTTCCAAAATAAGGCTTAACTCTTTACCGTTAACTTTAAAAATATTACCCGAATTGTCTTTTAAGTCGATGGCCCCATGCGGATATACCTTTGTAATTTTGAATGGGCCAGACCAACGGGATTTTAACTTACCGGGAAACAGTCAGAGTTTGGAATTAAATAATAAAACCTTGTCACCTACTTGGAGGTGCTTGGGCCTTATTCGCCGATCATGCCACTGTTTTATTTTTTCCTTGTACATTTTGGCATTTTCGTATGAAAATTTCCTGAATTCTTCTAACTCGTTCAATTGGAACTTTCGTTCTTTACCTGCAGCATTAAAGTCAAAATTTAGTTTTTTAGTGGCCCAATATGCTTTATATTCTAATTCAATAGGAAGGTAACAAGCTTTATCGAATACTGGACGAAAAGGAGACATACCAAGAGTGGTCTTGAAAGCAGTCTGATACGCCCATAGGGAATCATCTAATTTAATCCTCCAATCTTTCCTATTTGTATTGACTGTTTTTTCTAGGATAAATTTAATTTCCCTATTAGAGACCTCAGCCATGCCATTTGTTTGTGGGTGGTACGTAGTAGCAGTCTTATGTTGGACATTATATTTTGCTAAAACTTTAGCTACGGCTTTGTTTACAAAATGTGTTCCCTCGTCACTAATTAGACATCTTGGTGTACCATAGCGAGTAAAAATATTTTTTTGCAAAAATTGAATAACAATTCTAGCATCATTTACTGAAGTTGCTATGGCTTCTATCCATTTAAACACATAGTCGACGGCTAACAAAATGTAAATTTTACCAAACGATGGTGGGAACGGTCCCATAAAATCAATGCCCCATACGTGGAAAATTTCTACTTCTAAAATGGGGTTAAGAGGCATTTCATTTTTTTGGGAAATATTACATACACGTTGACACTTATCACATACCTAGACAAACTAGTGGGCGACTCGAAATAAAGTGGGCCAAAAGAACCCACTTTGTAATACCTTAGTTGCGGTTTTTCGCCCAGCAAAGTGCCCACCATACGGTGATGTATGGCATGCTTCCAGGACTTTTGTTTGTTCCTCTTCAGCTACACACCTGCGTAAAATACGGCTCATCCCACCTATAGTGCTTAGCATCATGTAAAGATTTCTTTACCTATTGTGAGTTAAACTCATTAGGAAAGATGCCACTTACGAAAAATTTTGCAATATCCGCATACCATGGGATGTTATCAATATGAAGGACTTGCTCATCAATAAAGTGTTCCTTGACTGGTAATGGGTCTTCTGGGTTAGTGGACTCTAAAATCAAGACAAATGGTCTGCCACCTGGTTTTCTGTACCTTTTCGATCTCGAATCTCTAAGTCGAATTCTTGAAGAAGTAAAATCTACCGAATTAACCTTGGCTTCGCATCTTTCTTAGCAAACAAATATCTCAAGGCAGAGTGGTCAGTAAAAACAATAACTTTAGAACCTATCAAATATGCTCTAAATTTATCAAAGGCAAATACAATAGCTAATAGCTCTTTCTCTGTGGTGGTATAGTTAAGTTGTGTTGCAGTTAAGGTCTTAATGGCATAGTAAACTGGATGCAAAATTTTATTTTTTTCTCTATCCTAACATGGCTCCTAACGCATAGTCACTCGCGTCACACATTACCTCAAATGGTAGATTCCAGTCAGTTTCTACTATGATAGGTGCTGAACTTAATGCCTTCCTAAGAGTCTCAAATGAATTCATGCATTCTTCATCAAATTCAAATGGCCTATCAATTTCCAGCAACGACATAAAAGTTTTGATATTTTAGCAAAGTCTTTGATAAAATGACGATAAAATCCAGCATGACCCAAAAAACTTCGAATACCTTTAACTGACGAGGGTGGTGGAAGTTTTGAAATTAACTCAATTTTAGCTCGATCTACTTCCATTCCTTTGTTTGAAATTTTGTGACCCAAAACAATACCGTCTTTTGCCATGAAATAACATTTCTCTCGATTCAAAACAAGGTTTGTTTTTTCACATCTCTCCAAAACTTTTTCAAGATTTTTAAGACAATTTTCAAAAGACTCTCCAAATATCGAAAAATCATCCATAAAAATTTCAATCACATTTTCAATCATGTCATAAAAAATTACCATTATACAGCGCTGCAACGTAGCAAGTGTGTTACACAAACCGAAGGGCATTCGTCGGAATGCAGATGTTCTATAAGGGCATGTGAAAATTGTTTTCTCCTGGTCCTCCGGAGCAACTGTGATCTGGTTATACCCTGAGTATCCATCAAGAAAGTAGTATAACTCCTTACCTGCGAGACGATCTTGCATTTGATCAATAAATGGAAGAGGAAAGTGATCCTTTTTTGTTACCTTATTGAGTTTGCGGTAATCCATGCAAACTCTCCAACCGGTTACGGTTCGAGATGGGATCAATTCGTTCTTTTCATTTGTGACGACCGTCATGACACCCTTTTTTGGCACACATTGGATTGGGCTCACCCAGCTACTGCTTGCTATTGGGTATATCACTCCCGCATCTAGCCATTAGAATTTCTTTCTTCATGACTTCTTCCATTTTAGGATTCAATCTTCTTTGATGTTCAACATAATTGATGGGACCTTCTTCCAAATTTATCTTATGCATACAAAATGATGGACTAATTCCCTTGATATCTGCTATCGTCCATCCAATGGCCTTCTTGTTTGACAATACCTGCTACAACAAAATTTCATGTTCATTAAATAACGTTGCAGAAATGATTACAGGTAAAGATTCATTTTCTCCTAAGTATGCATATTTTAAATGAGTAGGCAGGGGTTTTTGTTTTAGTCGAGGCAGCTCAATGATTGATGGTTGCATCGCCTTAAATTTATCATTGCTCAAATCTCAAAACTCAAACTTATCCACTGGTGACGACAAAGTGTTGTCTCTTTTTCTTTTTACGCTGCTTCTAATTCTTGCTCTAAACATGCAGTTACCAATTCACAAAATTCTTCCATAAACACAGGGTTAGTTATCTGAATATTCGAGCCATAACGCCCCAGAATTTCCCACACACTTCTAGGTCACGTTAACTACTCAACTAATTAAACTTAACCCCAAATACGTCATGCCAACTCCCTATACAACAAACATATAAAATCAAGTTCCACTTTTTATCAATTCAACAATACATCAATTAGATAGAATATCGATCAACAACAATCGTGGGCCACCTCACGAGGCAATTTTATTATTCAACTAGGCAAAACTCAACGAATGGAAGAAATCTAAAATAGGCACTCATCCCGAAATGAAATTAACAACCAGTGGAATCCTCCCAATAAATCAAATACAAACAAATGGTTTATTGACCATAACATAAGGTCTTAACTAATAACTTAAACTAAACAAGAGTGACTAAGCAGCCAATGGTCCTCGCTCGTCATGTCTCCTCCGTCCCATCACCATGGTCGCCCACAAGTCCTTCACCTGAAACAATCATTCTAGAGAGGGGGGGTGAGTATATTAAATATACTCCGTAAGTAGCCCTCACTACATACACACACCATACTCAACTATAACAGGAAACATACGTAGTCATGCTTTTCAATACATCATGCATTCAAACATAAACACATTCCATAAAATTTAGTGACAACCACAGCTAGGAAGCACATTAACAACCAACCTCTAGTCTCCCTAACATCACAAGTACCCCTACGCTTATCACAGTTATCCTAACCTCCCACAGTGATCTCCTTCGAGTAGAGTCGGCCCCTAACCATTTATACCCAGAGCCCCGACATTACTGCATCGGCCCTCGACCATTTATACCCGAGGCCCCGATGACTTCACCATCTATTGGCCCTTGACCATTTATACCCAAGGCCCCAATAGTCTCCCTCCCAAAGGACTCCTCGTATCGACCCTCGACCATTTATACCCGAGGCCTCGATACTCYATTAGTGACGTATCAGCCCCCGACCATTTATACCTGAGGCCCTGACACTCACTCATTCACTCCATAAYTGGCGTWTCAGCCCTCGACCATTTATACCCGAGRCCCTGACACCCACTCTTCCATTCCCTTCAAGAATCCAACTTTCACCAGAGTCTTACCATAAACTTTCTTATACCACTAACCCTGCATCTTTCAACTCACAAGTACAATTCAGCATGCTTCCACAACATAGGCAACTKTTAAAAAYGGRACAATAACCYAATCATGCTCAATATYMTACATCATTATYTAACAAGTATTTCTAAGGATAATAGCTCACAAAAAACACGCCGAACAAAAATGCATATTCAGGCAACCAACATTACCGCAGCAATASTCAATCATTTAGCAAAGCAGAAAATCCCACMATTTTCATCGACAAACATTCAACASAACTCCAAGCACATCGACTAACGCAACAAGAATTATTTAGCACAATGACGTAACAAAATYTGCATAAAACRCTGCAAAACCATCACGTTAGAGACTATTTAGCATACATCAACGCACGCACACGCCCCTTGCCTACTTACACACAATCGCGCCCTTAAGTTTTGCGTTGGCCTCACACCTAAGCACACCAAAACAGAAAATACAGCACGTTACGTACGCTATTTAGCCTTCGAAATCAACT
>NW_019104701.1:123151-135850 GCF_001995035.1 Momordica charantia
GAATTTCCCACACACTTCTAGGTCACGTTAACTACTCAACTAATTAAACTTAACCCCAAATACGTCATGCCAACTCCCTATGCAACAAAGATATATAAAAAAAATCAAGTTCCACTTTTCATCAATTCAACTTGGTTACCAAATCC
Organism: Momordica charantia; assembly: GCF_001995035.1. Next base: position 123,298 of record NW_019104701.1, read on the forward strand.
CTCAGGCTTTTTTGAGGACCACTTCGTTTTCTATTTTTGGTTTTTTGGTTTTAGTTTCTAAAATACAGGTTGTTTGGTAACCAATTCAATTTTAAAAAAAAAATTACGACCAGTTTGATAACCATTTCTGTTTTTGGTTTTTGATTTTCTATTTAAAAAAAAAGAAAAACCATATATATTTGATAACCATTTTTTTGTTGTTTGTTTTTAAAAAATATAAAACATGGTAACTATTTTTAGTTTTCTGTTTTTAAAAAGTTAGAAGATTGAAAACACATATTAGAGTGAGAAAATTCAATGTAGAGTAGAGAATGATAATGATTTGGGTGCGAGTAAGGATGCTCTCCTCATTCTCATGCTCGTGAAAATTTTTAATCCCTATCTCCACCCTGTTATTCGGTTTGAGAGATGTCCTCGAGAAAAATTATCAGTTTTATAATTGATTTTAATTATTTTTAGAATTTAAAGAATAAAAAAAGTGTAATAAATATATATTAATTATTTAACAAATGGAAACAGAGATGGGGTCGGGACATACATTTCCTATTTTTGGACCCAACTCTACGAAAATTTTTGTCATCCCTAATATAGAAACATGAAAATACAAAGTTTAGAAGGAGGTAAATAAACTTTTCGAAGATAATTTATAGAGAGATAAATAAAGTGATTTAGAAAAATATTACTGAAAGAAAAGTTAAAGACAAAAACAGAAAAATTTCTTAGGGAAAAAAAGTGAAGTCCATATGAAAATATAAAATATAGGTTAAGGAAAATAAAAAGTAGTTTTCAAAAACTGATTTATATTTTTCAAAATATAATCTTTTTTATTGCAATAGTCCACCTTTTTTCTTTCCAATATTTATCTTTAACAAAACTCTTTCCCCCTCTAAAATTTTTTTCATCTTAAATTTCTCTTTACAAAATTTATTTTCATTATTATTTATCTTTTTCCAAAATTTTCATGTTCATGTATCTTTATTTTTTTTCGGAAGCATACCACTCTCATTTCTCTTTTTAAAAAATTAATATTTTCTTCAACTTTTTCTGTCTCTGCAATTTCGATTTTTGAAACTTTTTTTTCTTCTTAATCTATTTTTCCTCTCAAGGTTATAACTTATTTTTTCATTCAATTATCTTACTTTTTATTTATTTATTTTCTCTAAAAAGTATATTTCCAATCATTTTTTATATTTAAATTTTTTCTCACTATAATTTTCTTTTTCTTGTCAATTTCTTTCTTTTTTTATTAACTATCTTTTCCTCTAAACTTTAATTTTCTTTACTAAAAAATTTGTCACTTTTTTTTTAAAATTTTGTTCACCAATTTTCTTTTTCTTTCCAAAACTTCACTTTAAAAAGTTTATTTTCATCCGTCTAACCTAGTATTTCGTGTCTGTAGACTAGGGATGACATAAATTCCTTAGGGTCGGGTTTCTCCTCAAAGAATAGGAAATGCATGTCCCAAACTCGTCCCGATTCTATTTTTTTAATATAATTAATATATTTTTTTATTACCATATTTACTAAATTGTGAATAAAATATTAAATATTTTTTAAAACTAATTATTTACAATAATAAATAATAATTCTAAAAATAATTCATACATATTTATTACACTTTTTATAAAATTCTAAAAATACTTAAAATTAATTACAAAACCAGTAATTTTTCCCGCGTATATCCCCTTCCGAAAATAACGATTCTTTAACATGGTTCTAGATTTCCGAAGCGAAGAACGATGTGGATCTCACCCACACTATTGTCATCTCTACTCTATATAGAATTTTCTCTCTAATATGTATTTCCAATTTTCTAGCTTTTTAAAAATATAAAACAAAAAATGGTTATCAGACATATTTGATTTTCTGTTTTTTTTTAAACAAAAACCAATCAAACATATATAGTTTTTGCTTTTTAAAAACAAAAAATTAAATCCCAAAAATCCAAAAACAGAAATCATAAATGGCTGTGAAATTTAATTATTTTATGGATAGAGAAATACATATTATTATTTTAAGGATAGAGAAATTCATAATTTTAATATGTGTTTTTAAAATGTAATAAATTAGAAGGAATTCAAATTCTAAGACCAAACAGTAAATCAAAAAGGAATTAAAAATTGAAATTCCAATTCCTTAGTGGATTATGAAATTCGTATCTCAATTTCCTATAAATAGGCAGTACCAATACCAGTCCATCAAAAAAATTCATTGCTCTCAACGCTCTATTGCAAGGAATAAATGGCGGTTTCAACTCAATCAATCGTCGCTCTCACCCTCCTCTACTCTTCTTCATTCTTCTTTTTTCCTTTGCCTCCAATGCTCGTCCGCTCAAGCTTTGTATGTTCGACGCAATCTATCAGCTCGATGACTTCATATCTGATACAGGAATCTTAATACGCGAAAATCCGATGACTCCATTTTCTCACCTTCCCTATGGAGAAACATTTTTCAAGAACGCAACTGGTCGCTGTTCTAACGGCTTGCTATTCGGTACGTGATCTCAAATCCTCTTTTTATCTGAAAAGTCTCTTTCTACATTTTAAGTTCATATGCTTCTTTGACAGCTCTTATAGTTAGTTGAGTGCAATAATCGACAATTTTACGAGGCTTTTTAAAATTTAAATTCAAAACTCAAAATTCAAAATTTATCTTTCTTTATTTTATCGTTTTTTCTATTCATGTAGGTCTGCTTCTGGTTATGTACTTAACCTTTCTTGAATTCTCTATTGTTTGCTTCTTGTAATAAATTAATCCGATGTTTTTCTTAAATGTTAAATTTGTTTCTTTTATTCTATTATTAATCTTTGTATAGGATCTTTAATATTGAACCTTCTAAAAATATGAGTCCCGAGATGATACATCTCATTTTGCCAATATCTTAAACGACAATAATCAATTAACTTTATCGTTCTAATAATTACAGCTTTAGCGGCTAGACTCCCTTTGTTACCCGTATTTGAACAAGGAGGCATCGACGGTTCATGGGGTCAACTTTGCAGTGGCTGGCGCTACGACTTTACCTTCTGAAGTTCTTGCTCTAAACAAGATCTGGTCTCCCGTCACGAACACATCTCTAACTAAACAACTTGATTGGATGTCTACTCATTTTAATACTATTTGTTCTCATCAAAGAGGTTGGTATATACTTCATCCAATTTAATTTAAACAGAGTATATCTATTCCATGTTGAAATTCTTTTTTTATTATATTAATCTCTTGCTTTCATGTCCATCTCAAAGATTGCACCAAAAAGTTAAAGAATGTCTTATTTTTGGTCGATGAGATTGGAGGAAATGATTACAATTATGCTCTATTCCAAGGCAAAACTATTAAAGAAGTTAAAGACATGGTGCCCCAAGTTGTTCAAACTATAAAGGAAGTTGTCACGGTATATTATTCTTTTTTTTTTTCCTTTCGATGTGAAGTATTGTTTCTTTCTTCCTAAGTAAATTTATTGCTTTTCTTTTCCACAATTGTGTGTTTTGCAGAGAGTCATAAGTTATGGAGCTACTCGAGTTATTGTTCCAGGAAACTTTCCAATAGGTTGCCTACCAATCTATCTCACTGGATTTCAAACTAAGGATTCAACCGCTTATGACAAGCTTCACTGTTTGAAAGATTTGAACGACTTAGCAAACTATCACAATAAGCATCTTAAACATGCTATTCGATCGTTGAGAAAAGAGAACCGAAATGTAAAGATTATATATGGTGATTATTATAATGCACTCTTGTGGGTTTTACGACATGCTTCATTACTAGGTACGTTTCTTTATCGTGCTCTTTACACTATATGTTAATTTATGTAGAAAATATTATATATCTAATAAATTGGAACCGTCTCTAATAGGGTTCGATGAAACATCTTTGCAAAAGTCTTGTGTGGGATTGGAGCTGATTATGATTTCAGCTTAATGCAAATATGTGGACTTCCTGAAGTACCAGTTTGTCCAAATCCGGATGAACCAATCAGTTGGGATGGAATTCATTTGACACAAAAGGCTTACAAATTCATGGCATATTGGCTCATTCACAACATCTCCCGAAGCTTCATTGCATAGTTTAAATTTGTTTTGTTTAGATTGCTTTCTAATATATTTTTCTTCTTTTAATTTGTTTAGCGAGATAGACAAGTATTATGTTTATTCTTTCTCCATAGTATACATATTCTTTCTCAACTGAGTTTGTGAGAACATTTATCATTAGAAACATTTTACAGAGTAAAAAATTAGAGACTTTTGACAAAAATATTAGATATAGCAGATTTGGCTTCTCCATATATTTTTATGGGAGTTTCTGCCATTTTACTTTTGACAAAATTGCGCTTATAACCAAATATTTTTTATGAGATTTTTCAGCATCCAATCTATATATAACTAAATCGAAATTATTATTTTTATATTTTAAAATAAATTAAAACTATATACACCTGAGGCCAAGACGATGGATTTATAAGTGAGGGACGGCCAAATAAAAAATAAAGCTGCCCGAAGTGGATAATATCGAAATTAAATATACCTGAGATACGCACATCCCTTCTCTTAAGTCCATTCCGTAACGTCTCCGTTTATTGTTTCTCGTTTCCGAGTTTCTTAACAAACCTAAGCATTTTGCAACTAACTATGTTTTTTGTTTCTCATTTTTTTTGTAAACATTTTCAAAATTGTATAGAAATTGTGGAAATAACCCAAACAAGTTTTTTGTTTCAGTTTCCAATGTGTTACAAAATATAAATATAAATATTGTTTGATCACCGTTGAATTCATGAGTGTGAGGGTCATACAATTTTATTTTTCTTTATTAAAAATGAGGAAATATAAACAAAAAAGACAATGGCGCTTATATTTATACTGCTTTACTTTACGAGTTATGGTGGGAGATTTATTGTAAAAACTTACTAATAAATAGAAACTTAAAAGCAGGATATCATAAGGTAAATATGTCATAAATGATGTATTTAAATAAAGGAACAAATATTAAAACAACCCACAGAAAACTACGTAATATATTTAAAATGGGATAAGTACACATATAAACCATTTATAAAACCTAATTATACAAAGATGTTAAATCTTTATAATTTACACTTTTGTTATAATAGAGGCCTATTTAGGATGGTAGCTATGAAAAAATTACCCAATTGCTCATTGTAATTTATGATTAATAAAAAAATAAAAAGAAACACAAAAATGGAAAAATAAAAGAATATTAAAAATATAATTCAAATTTCATTTAAATTGATTTGGAATCTATACAATTTACCTCCCATATATGATCAAACCATAAAAGCTTTCTCATATATTCTTCTTCCCCTCTCACCTTGCTCTAGCCACCAACAATGCTAAAGCACGACGTGTTGTTCGTCATCTAGAATCTAGAGCCGCACCATGCTGCAGACCACTAGAAGGTAGGAGATGACGTGGACCTCCCAAATCGCCGACGACGATCACGTGGCAGATCTTGATCAAGTGCTTGTACCTGTGGGTTGTCAAACTGTCGGTGGGGCGCACTTCAATAATTAAATTATATGCTGTTAGATAAATATTTGTATATGATTCTAACTAATTAATATGAATTGAATTCATATTAAAACTAGAAATGGAAATTTGAATATGATTCAAATATATAGATTTAATTAAATATGTGATATTTACTTAAAAGTTGAATAATTAATTCTTAATTAATTATTTATTTATTTAATATTTGGATTGAAATTAATTAATTATTAATTATAATTAATTATTAATTATATTAATAATTATTAATTAAATTTATTAAATTAATTAACTATTAATTAGATTAATAATTATTAATTAAATTAATTGTTAATTAATTTAATTAATTTGTTTGTTATTAATTAAAAAGAATAAGATATCCTGATAGCTTTAGAATTTCTCATAGATTAAAGAGAATATATCATTTATCCAAAAGGATAAGATATCCTAATGGTTTTAGGATCTTCTGTCTCTATAACTATAATAGTAACTTAACCTAAAGGTAGGTTAAAGGCTAAAAATCTCTCAACTCTCTTACTCTCTCAATTCCTTGCAATTGGATCCCACAATCCGGATTCTCGACCGAGAGACATAGCGAGGAAGATGAAGTGGTATTGTCTCATTGGAATTACATGGAGAAGAATCTTCAAATGTAAAATCCAACATTTTTCCATGTTTTCTATTTTTTTTTTTTTGTGTTTTAAATTTCAAAGAAATTCAAGAATGTATTCTACTGCTTCCACTCCAGGATTTACATCCCTTTAGGAATCTCGCATTAGTGGGCTTATGAGAGATTTGGAGGTGGCCCGAGCCAAAGCGTTGTCTTGCGACGCTCGGATAACACTGCTAGAGTCGCGACACTTTAAGGCTGAGGATAAACTTCTCAAGGTAGAGGAATGACAAGCCTTGGCAAAGTCTAACCTTGTTGAGTCAAAAGAAGCTACGAACACGGCCCTGGATTCCCTTGGGCGAGAATCTACTCATGTAGCCTGCCTTGTGATCGCTCTTAAGGCATTAGAGCATGTCACCCCTCCTCCCGGAGCTTTTTAATGACCCTCCATTTAAATGAAAGACTCTGTTGCACTTTTCTCTTGACTGTCATTTTGCTTCCTTATGAGTCCCTCTAGTGGCTTTTCTACCTTGCTTGTGATGGGAAGTCATTGTTGATACTTGTTAACATTTCATACCTTCCCAAAAGTTTGTTGGGGATATAAGGTGGCTGTCTATTGTAGATAGCTGGTTTTGTTCGGTTTTATGCCCTAAACTCATGATTTGTAAATATAAAACAAAAAATTATTCAATAAAGTTGTTATTGATGTTTCTCTTAGAACTGTGTTAACTAAAATCCAATAAACTAACCTCCAAGGTTATTTCATGTAACTAGAACAGTATATAATAAATATACAATATAATTTGTCACATCTAACAACTACAATCAACAATTTAATTACAATTTGTCACGTCGTTATAATATTGGTTAATTAACAGTAAAAAAAAATTACGGACCATTTAAAATTATTTCTCAAACTTTAAGGACCAAAAGTGTTTATTTTAAAACTTTATAGACCAAGTTGACACCTACTTTAAACCTCAAGGATCAAAAGTATTCATTTTGAAACTTCTTAGACACCCCTCAAACCTCAGGGACTAAAATTGTTCATTTTGAAACTTCAGGGACCAAGTAGACACCTACCCCAAACCTCAGGGACCAAAAATATATTTTGCCCTTAAATTTAATACCCTTCAAAAGTAATTCAATTAATACCCTATGTTTACATGCAAATTTTTATTTTAAGTTTTAATTTCTTTCCTTTGAACTTAATAAATTAATGGAAAAAACTTATAACCATACATTCATGACATTCATAAATATAACATTTATATTCACTAAAGTAATGTCATGCTTAATGCATTTCAATTTTCATTTATTAACATAAAACTTATATTAATTATCCATGAAATTTTAAATCATGCTATCATACCTTATAACATTTATACATGTACCATACATGATCATGCTTAACCTATAATGAGATTTTAAACTATATGGCATACTCTCATGCAACATATAACCAATTAAACATACATTCATAATTCATAATTAATTAAATAACACAATGGACCGATTTTTTGCATCCTAAAAAAACACAATTAAATTAATATAATTAAATATTATTTTAATTTAATAGTGAAGGAAAAAAACCTAAAACAAAAAAAAATCGTGTTCGCTGCTACTCGAACACGTCACCTCCCGACATTCACCACTAGGTAGTGTTGAGACGTTAGTTACAGTGTCTTGACACTACGATGCATTCAGCATTGCGAACGGCAGTTGGACCAGCGTTGAGACGCTTGTGACAACGTCTCAATGCTACAAAGGCCCAGAAGTTGCACCCAAACACCAAGGGCAGCGTTGAGATGCCATAGAACAACGTTTCAATGCTATGTCTCGATTTCTACAAAATTTTGTGGGCAAAAACCACTGCCAGGGACCAAAATAGATCGACACTAATTTATTGACTCGATTTACGAAATTAAACGCCCAAAACAACAAGCTCTTACATTAATCAAATCAACATAAAATGTAAGTTTAATGACAAAAACAATAAACATCCATTTTGCAAACCCATACGTCAAATGCAGAGAAAAAACCCACCAATAAATATGTACAATTAAACGATTAAATCATAAGAAACAACCTTGCTCTGATACCAATTGAAGGGATTGAATCCCTAACAGAAGCGCGTGAACACATTGCTCGAGTTTACTGATTGAATTCAGTTACATAGAAAACTAAAAAGAAAAAAAACTGAGAAAAGTGGTTACCTTTGAAAAACTTGTTCTTTACAGTAAACCAATCAACACCACCACAAGGTCTTCCTCACTATCCTTTGCATGAGAACTGGTTTTGTGGGAACCAATCTTTTGAAATAGGAAATTTCTTGCAGAAATTGTGAGACAATGAGATAGTTTTTTACAACAACCCAAATTAGAGAACAGTTCTGCAATTTATGGATGAGGTGGGAGAAATTACCCACCTCATCACTTGCCCATTCTCCTGCAAATTTGGAGCAGAGTGGGTTGATTAATAATTAATTAAATAAACAATTAATTATTAATTTAATTAAATCATTAATATAATGAATTATTTAAAAAACTAATTATTAATTAATAACATATATTTGAGTAAAATTTAAATGTATTTCTATCCTAACTTATAGTTTTAACGTGTATCTCATACACATTAATTTTAACCTATAGTTTTCATATCAATCCAATTCATATTGAATTTAATTCAAAATTAATTATATATCGAATCAATATATACATCATGCAAAATGGTATATACGTTATATACATTCTCTTATTAAATTTAAACATTTCAAATTCTTTCAAGATCTTGATCCTCAGTTTATCCGTTGTGAGCTAGGAGATTTAATTGACCTACAGATTAGAAGCTTTGATCATATGAATTAATTAATTAAACTCATTAATTAAATTAATCAACATTCATTAAATGCGGGTCACTCCACTAAAGATTCAAAACTACACTCTTCGCACCGTAGAATATTGTGCATCCATGGATTTAACCATAATGAATAAGTCAATCCTTCACGAGTCGTCTGTAACTATAGCTAGGTCAAAGTACCATTTTACCCCTATATATACTTCTTTCCCCTTTGTTGGCTTGTTGGCCCTTAATCTCAAATTTAATTAATTAATGCTTTGATGATAACAAACATACTTATTATAAATTGTTTTTGGTGTGTAAGAAACATTGTTATAAAGCAAAAATTTATTACCAGCTTCAATCATATTATATGATTTATTGATAATATATATTTTTTATTGGTAATTTTAGTATTTTAAAGTGTCCACAGAGTAGAGCTCAATACGACAATTTCAACGGATTTTGGATCACTCAAATCGGAGCTCAAATGAAGAAATTATGGTCGAAAGACGTTGGAAGGAAAAATTGATGACATGACGGCTGAATCAACTAACTGAACCAATAAAATGGTGACATGTGGCATGGTGTTAAAAATGAAATAAAAAAAAAGAAAGAAGAAACAAATGAAAAGTGAAAGCAAAAGAAAAGAATAGAAAAGATTAGAAAAAAAAAATTTAGAAGTTACCGTTGGAGGTAACTTAATAAAAAATAAAATAAAATAAAATAAATAAATAAATAGAGTCAGGCGGCATGGCACGCGCTGACATAAAAATAAAAAAAAAAACTAGTAGCCCTCGGACAGAGAAAAAAATTAATATTTATTATTATTATTATTTTATTCAATTAAATCTTAACCTTTTGATTTTGAATGATTAAAAATCCAATGGCCCAAATTCAATTTCGATTTTAAATTTCTTTCCAACTCTTTCCCTCCTATTTAAACACTTTCTTCTCTCAAATTTTCAACAACAATTTTCTATACCACTTTTCTCTCCAATCTCTTCAAGTTTCTTCTCTCCAAAATTTCAATGTTGTTATAATTTCTTTTGAGAGAAATTTTATATTTGAGAGATATTGAGCTTGTAATTTTTATTTTCTCTTAGCTAATTTGAGGGCTTTTATTTGTAAGATTTTTTCTTACAAATTTGTTAGCAAAAATTTGTGTATCAGGTTATGTGAGATTGTACTCAAAATTCAAATCTATTGTTAGGGTTGCTCTTGAGCCCGGAAAAGAGCATTGTAACGGTTTGATCATAAACCGTAGAAATGATCAGGTTTGTTCTTGCTCCCGGAAAAAGAACATTATACCGGTTGGACTCTAAGTCGTGGAAAGAGTCAAGTTCTTCAATTGAACACCCAAGAGGAGCTTGGGAAGTAGAGTAGACCGATTGTTGCCGAACCACTATAAATTTCCGATGTCTCATTTTCTCTAACTCTTTTCTATTTAATTTTTGCAATTAATTTTATTTATTATAAATTGCATGAAATTAATTTGTAGAATTTGTTATTCATGTTTATGTGCAATATTTACATTGAAATTAATTAGGATGTTTGAAATATTATTTCTAATTTATTTCTAATTTATGTTAAAATTATTTATTTATAAAAAGTTTACATAATTGTTTAAATTGGACCCACCGTAGTAAAAAGTATATAAATTGTAATTAAACCCTATTCACCCCCCCATCTCGAGTTGTCATACCGATCCAAGAAGTGGTATCAAAGCGAGGTTTCTCTCTTCTATATAAATTATTTTTCAAACTTTATCTCGATATTAAGTATCTTGTGAATTTTTGAAAAATTATTTGAGAAACTTACTTGCTAGAGCTATGGCAACTCTAGATTTTCTTGAAAGTCATTGAATTTATAGGTCTCCATTCTTTGATGGTAGAAAATATGATATTTGGAGACATCGTATGAAAACATTCTTGTTGTCTATTGATTTTGATATTTTGTATGTTTGTAAAAACGATATATCTAAATCAAAATTAAGTGATGAAATGATTTCTTTTAATACTCAAGCCATAAATATGATATTTTGTGCTTTAGATAAAAATATATGTGATAAAATTTCACATTTTACATATGCATATAATATTTGGAATTTTCTTGATAATATGTACAATGGTGAAAATTCTCCTTGTATTGTTAACGATTTATTTGATGTGAAGGAGAATTACAATTCTCCAAATCAAGAAAAATCTCTTGAAATCAAAACGGAAAAACATGAAGAAACTGCTTTATGCTTGATGGCTCATTCGGATGATGAGAACGATCTTGAAAGCAATGAAGATGAGGTAAATCATAAATCCCCTTCATATGATGATGCTTTTGAGAATATGCAAATGACTTAGAAAAAGTTAGCTGTAAATATGTTAAATTATCAAATAAGTATAAGGCATTATCCATAGAAAATAAATCTTTGATAGATGAAAATACTTGAAAAATAGAGCTACTAATGATTATGTATTGCATGATGATTGTTGTGAGGAAAAAGTTGCATTGATTGCTGAAATTAAATTTCTTGAAAAAGAAAATAAGGATCTCAAATCTTTAGCATGTGAATTAAAAGTTGAATTAAATGATTTGAGAAATAAAAATGAGAAAAATGAATCTCTTTCTTTGAAATTAAAAGATAAAATTGCTAGTTTGAAAAGTGAAATTGTTATTTTGAAAAGTAGCAATATATCTTTAGAAAAAGAGAAAGTTTCTTGTATTGACAAAATTAAATTTTTTGAGCTTGATGTTTGTGAGAAGAATGATCTTTTGCATGTCCTTAAAGAAAAAGAAATGCTTGCTATTAAAAAGCTTGAAATTGCAAAAGAGTCCATTAAAAAGTTGACAATAGGGGCTCAAAGGTTAGATAAAATAATTGAAATAGGCAAATCTTATGGTGATAAAAGAGGTTTAGGCTGTGTTGATGAATATTCTACTGCTTCAAGTTTTAAAACTATCTTTATTAAAGCATGTAGCGCCCCGAGTCCCTCAGGTTAGTCAGTCTCGACTCAGGAGATTTTTATTTTTTAAAAATTGAACTCTAATTAAATTTATATTTATCGGGCTCCGTGTGGTTGGTTTTGTCTTAAGTTGGGATGAGCTTCTTTTGCTCTTGGGCTTGGTTATGTTGGGTTTTTGGTTTGGTTTGGTTTTTCGGTTTGGTTTGGTTTTTTTAAAAGAAAGGAAAAGTAAAAGAAAAGGGAAAAATAAAGAAAACAAAAAAAGAAACCCTAGCCCAAGTTCTCTTTCTTTCTTCTTCTTCTTCCTTGCCCTAGCAGCCCACCCCCCCTTTTCTCTTCCTCTCTGTTCTCGTTCCGGCGACCCATCCAGCGGCRGYRAGTTCGTCACAGCAGCAGGCRCGGCGGYGTCGCGGTGGGGCAGCACTCAGCGTCACCTTCCCGCTCTTTGCGACGTTTTCCTGCGTGGGTACACGGTTGCGGTGGCAGTTCACTACCGAACGACGACATCCTCGCGGCGGCGGCAGAGTCTCCCGACGTTCCAGCATCTCCATGGCGACGGCGCTCCCGACGGTGGCAGCCATTGCAGCAGTCTCGGCGTTGTAGGTAGCAGCAACTGCGGCAGGTGGCGACGATGAGCCCAGATCTGA
>NW_019104701.1:169696-194038 GCF_001995035.1 Momordica charantia
TTTGTTTAATGAGCATAAGGTGGGTCTCAGTTCTCCTATCGTTGACGCATGAGTAATGAAAATGGTCGACAAACTTTCGAGAAGGATCTTGGTTCATTGAGATGGAGAGTTGGGGCAAGTCTTAGAACGACTACCTGGCGGGGCAAGCGAGTGTTGTCAAGAACCCCCGCTTTTTTCAGCGTTGTTATACTTGACCCCCTCATAGCATCGTGGTAAGATGTGGCGTGATCCACAGGGTCCGTAGATCCATCATACTTGTCGATCCGTGGTCCTTTGAAGCCTTTAAGGAGCTGCATGACCAACACGTTGATGGTGAACAGCTCTTGAGCTATCTCCAAAGGTTCATAGTGGATCGTTGATCCTTTGTTTCCCGTCCCGCTGCTGTTCGATCCTTTATTTTTATGGTTATGATAAACTAATTAAAAATAAAAATAAAACAAAGAAATCAGTTGAAGATTTTGAAAATAAAAAAATATATAATTTCAATTTATTTGGATAACTGAAAATCTAGGATTTATGTTGCTCTCTCTGGTCGTCGAATTTTTGGAATTATTGGTTATTGTAGGTTATGGAATTATTGGTTATTATAGGTTATGCAAACATGAGCATAGTTTAACAATAATTGACACGTACCTCATCTTTATTTAGAGCATATATAAGCATCCTTTTGTTTTACTGCAAAAATCACTCTTGAAGTATGATAGATATTGCAATTGCACCCCTAAACTTTCAAACAATTTTCTCACTTATACAAATTTAAGGGTTTAATTTTTTAAATTTCAAAGTTTAGGAGTCTATTTTTATCGTTTAGGAAAGTGTTTAATCTTTACAAATCAAAGTTTAAAGTACAATTGTAACAAGTCTAATAATGTTTTTTCTTTTCGTTCCTTTTTCTTTTTCAAAGGATAGATATTATATGGTGTGGGATTTATGATTTGGTAAATCTGTTTTTATGAGAATTTTAGGTTAATTGAGTCAAATTTAAATCTTTTAACTTTCAATTTAATCCACTTAAACTTTGAATTAAATTTAAATTTAAAAAGAGTACTTTAAGATAACTCTTTCATCATTCAAGTTAATACATCTTGAAACTTAGATTCTAGATTTAAAAATTGCAGAACCAACCCATACAAAATTCAACTACCAAAACATTTAAATTCACCAAAAGCAGAACTCCAATTTCAAGTAATTAAAAGTACCTAATGTAACTAAAAAAACCAAACAAACAAACAAAAACACGCATCCAAATACAATCTCATCAGACTATAAAAACGCTCATAGCTAGTCGTAAACCATCCAAGAAACGAAAATTTAACCAATGGAAGGCAACAACAATTACACATATTCGAATAATTAAGCGTCGAGCTTAAATTGATAAAATAGAAAGTTGACTCACAGCTTTGGCAGCACCATCACACCTTAAATTTTAGACTTTCATAGAGCCTTTTGTACAAATTCAATTGTTAAGCTATTATATTCCTACAATAAATCTTAATTTTATTGTTGTGTAGCTTGGATTAAAGGGAAAATGGTATGTAAAAATAAAAAGTATAACACAATCCTCAGTTAAGGGCATCCTAACCTTTGCTCTGATGGAGAGTCTCTAATCGTTCTTTGGCTCTGTGAACTTTTGACTGAAGATAAAAGCTTCCATTCTGGGCATTCTTTTCAAACAAGGTGTCATATTTCTGAACAAGTAGGGATGATTTTCAGAAGCCAAGTCATAAAAATATAGATGGGAAGGAACTATTTTGATGAAAAGCAAAGAAACATTTGACCTTCACAATCTCCTCCCACGGCGTTTCTTCGGTGACGCTAAGAATCTGCCTCGCTTCTTGCTCTGTCATCACTTTGCTTGCTCTCCGGAAAGTGTTTTGCACTGTTTCTTGAGCTACACCCGACTTTGAAGCATCTGCAGTACACAAAAGAGTGTATTTGTTAAGAAGTAAAAATTTTGTATGAACATCGAAATTTGTCCAAACAAATAAAGTACATGTTCAACAGGTTACAATGAACTATGAAGCCACTTTAACCAAATTTTAGGCCATAAATCACTTCTCACGTCACATGCTAGAGAAGTAAAAACATTTTTCTTCAAGATCTAGAAAGATATTATTCTGCCGTTTAAGGGTGAGAATAAGGTAAGGATGGAATTGTAGGATGCATGCAGGCTTGTGTACCACCCCAAGCCTTCTTGGGGGTTATCTTATAGTTATTTTTTTTTCATCTCTATGTATCTCTTCTACCCCTTAGAATCTCTTCTTACTCCTATCTTTCGAAGGTCGAGAGATCTCCAAGAAGATCAAATTCTATACGTGACAGGTCTTGTATGGAAAAGTTAACACTTGGACCGTATTAAGAGACATTCTTCCTTCTTTCTGGGTCCATGGTGGTGCACTTTGTGTAGACGAGAATTGGAGGAACTTGATCACATTATATGGAGCTATGTAACTTTACTTAGTCTTTGCGGAATCTTTTTTTCTTAGAGTTGTTTGGAATTTGTTGGGTGTGTGATTGTCGCTCTATGATGTAGGAGGCTCTTTTGAATCCTCCATTCTGAGATAAGGATAGTCCTTTGGCATGCTTGTTTTTTTGTTGTCTCATGGGGTATTTGCTTGGGAGGAGTGGTAGAATGATTAGCGAGATTGAGTGGTTTCGGAAAGCGGTTGGGGGACATTCTCTTGATGGGTATTAGTTTCTCAAACATTTTGTAATGACATTCTCTTGATGGGTATTAGTTTCTCAAACATTTTGTAATGATTAGCTAGGTTTTATTCCATTGGTTTGAAGTATGTTCACGCCTAGTAGGGTTTGGACTTTCTTTGTATACCCTTGTATTCTCTTTTTTGTTGCTCAATGAAAGTTCAATTTCTCAATTAAAAAAAAATGCAGCCTATGTACAGTAAAAAAAGAAACTTTGATTTCTAAATCAACAGGACAATAATAAAATATGTGAATACGAAACTCAATTCTTATTTGCAAAACACTTGCACATGTCACAGGCTAGGAAAAAAAATAGATTCTTCACCACTTAACGAAAGATCTAAGAGGACATTATTTTGGCTTTCGGAGGAGGTAAGTGATAGAAATGCAGGATGTTAACGTCACTCAAGTACAAAAAGCTTTGATGTCTATTTTCTATATCAACTCAAAAAGAATAAAATTATGTGCACCGTGCATACACAACTTGATTCTTATTTGCAAAACGCTTGTCCAACCCGAGCTCACCCCACTGACATTGTAGCTTTGAATAGTTCAAAGACAAGGTGCTAAGTTACTTTGGTTCAATATGTAGATGTCATTATTAGTTTCCATCAAGATAGCGAATCGACTGACATATAATCGAGATAGAGAAAAAGAAAAAACAACAGTAAAATAAAAAAGAGCGTACTTACTTGCAAGGGCTTGACGGTAGGCTTGAACAAAGCCCCTAGCAAGTATCCCAGAGCCCATAACAATTAAATTGGCAAGAATTCTTGCAGCCTGTCCAAATAAACATATAAGCAAAGGAGCTCTTTCGTAGGAAGTTGTCAAACAGACCAAGAAAATGTAAATCAATTGTGCAATATCTCCCCCCTCCTCTCCCAAAACTAAAGACAGAGACGGAACAGCAGCAGTAATAAACAACAGTTCCTATTATATAGTATTTTTTTTTCTTTTTATTGAAAGCCGACCTTTCATTGAGAAAAATGACATAATACAGAGAGACATACAAAAAAACAGCCCAACAAAACAAGCAAAACAAAAAAGAATGAGCTCAAATCAAGCAAAATTAAGCCTAAAAAACTTTGGACACAAAGGCCCAAAGGGAGACATGGAACAAAACAAGGTCCCACACCCCCTCTTTCAATCTCTCTATCCCTCTAAAAATTCTATTATTCTTTTCAAACCACATAAAACAACAAAGATACCCGTTTGCCACAAAAATCGACCCCTATCCCTTAACGGAGGAAAATGATCCAATATTGAACAACATTCCCTCGCATGAGCCAAATGAACCCGAAAAGTCTCCCAACCCTATGTAGCAAATTGGCAAGACCAAAGGAGGTGATCCAGATCCTCGGTTCTAATTATATATCATTAACTAGGTGGATAAAAGAATCAATATACACCCAAGAAAAATGTAAGTGATATACAATTACGTTCCAAATATGATTTGCCAAAAATTTCCCCCAATGAATTCTACAAGAGAGACGACCAGCAAGTCAATATCCAACTTATTTTCAAATGCTTAAAAAAGCGGAGAGGACAAGAAACTCAGCATTATTTCATTAAGAACCCAACACGCTAATAAGGTTTTAACTTCATTTCCCTCCCCGAAAAGAAATTTGGGAATGAGTGAAAACTATGAATTAGACCCAGAATATATAAGCAATCTGGAAACAAATTAGAGAAGACAAATACATACTATTTCAGACAGGATTAACAACATAAATGATGTTTACACATTCAATCCTGATTCAAATTATTAGTTTCCAATTTATCTTAAAACCCGGGGGAGAGAAAGAAAGAAGAGAAATACCATGGTTAATGGGCTGGGATTGATGGCAGCTCCGGAATCGTTGAAGCCGCTTGAGCTGCAAATTCAATCAGAGAAGCTATTTGGGTAACCAGGGGGCGAGAAACGCAAGAAACCGATTCGTCAATTTTTTTTACCACAGATTTGCGATGATTTCTAATCGGAATGGATTCGAAATCGTTTTCAGGCGTGCCGGAGCGTTGCAGGAGAGAGGACTACAGAGAAGAATGCGTGGGGAAGAAGTACAAGGATCTAGGGTTTTTGGTTTTGTTTCCTTTTTTTGTTTTTTGAGATGTAATAAATAAATACTATATGTGTATATATATTAGTACCAGGATACAATGTCACAATTTTTTATCGGAGATATGTGTCAATTACAACGGCTCACTTTGGCAAATGTAATAAATATCTACGTCGAAACAATTTGAATTTTGCCTAACTTCTTAGAACTCAAGAGGAGGTTTAGGTGGAGTTATTAAGTCTTGACTTTTTTAATATGGAGTTGTTTAGAGCCCGTTTGGTAAAGTTCTCATTTCAAGTTTATTGTTCTCATTTTTTATTTTTTGAAAAACATACATTTTTTTAACTCATCTTATTTCTTGTTTCTAAAATTTGAGTAATGTTTCTTTAAAAGAGACTAAATTTTAGAAACAACGGAAAGTAGTTTCGTTTTTGTTGTTTCCGTTTTGTAATTATTATGAAAACCCATGTAGTCGTCAAATGGACATGTTGCTCTGTTTTAGGCACGCGTATGGTGTTACAATCGCACATTTTTAACGCAGCTCGAGCGATTGTGCGGCACTTGCTCTAACTCAAACGAGCAAGTCAGTCGAGAAAATTAAAATTGTAAGTTGCGAGCAATCTCAGTTGTTGGTCTAGTCTCTGCTCACGTTTTACGAGAAAATTGATTTTGGAAAACGTGAGAAAGAAAAACAGTTGAAAAACATCTTTAAAACAAACATTGTAAACATTGGAGGCAAGAAAGCTTTGATTGCAAGAAAGTATACAACACTTGGATAAGGGAGGTTTGATGACTACTTGGTCCCCCTAAAGTACATTATAAGACATTTTTAGTGTGGCAGGGGTAAACATGCAAAGTGGCGAGGAGTCACTCGGTGGCCTAGAGGGCTTGTGTGAACTCCGATTGGTTTGAAATTTGGCGTGCTTACATACCTTACCAATACACACCTAGTTCCAAAAGCTGCTCGACCAAATTCCACCTACAACCCCAAAAACCCGATACAAACAAACTATACTAGAAAGCTTTAAAGACATGAAAGTAAAGCGAGTGATGAGCATGGTTTGGACATGCAACCATGGATAACACACCTGGACAAGCATGCCCACAACACATGGTTTATGTGATCTTGGTTTGATTCTTAACGGCAGCAACTTGTTTTAACTCTTTTATTATATTTTCTTTTTTTATATCTAGTTTTTTTTATATATTTTATTTTATATATTTCTTTTTTAAATTATCTTTATATATTTTCTTTTCTTTTATAGTTTCTATTTTTTAATATATAAATTATCTTTTTCTATATTATCTCTTTTAATATTTTATATTTTTATACAACATTTAAATTAAAAAAAATTCTTTTATTTAAGTCATAATATAGACTACCCTATCAAAAAAAATATATATATATATATATATATACACACACTATATTTTCTTTAGTGAATTATATTTCTTCTGCATGTGTTATATCTTTTTACCAAATTTTATTTTAACTAGAAGTTAAAAAACTCAATATTTGTTCAAGTATATATCCTAGATCAATATATCACAAGTTCAAATTCCCACCCTCACAAATTGTTGTACTAAAAGAACTAAAAATCAAAATAAAAAACAAGAAATAGTTATCAAACATATTTTTGTTTTTATTTCTTATTTCTTAGAACAAGAAATATAAATAGTTACCAAACGCATTAATGTTTCTAGTTACAAAAAAGTTAGAAACGATGAATGAGAAACAGGAAACAGGAACGTTAGTCATGTTTGATCTTTCCTGTCCCTATTATCTGGTCCTTATTGATCAAGTTTAATTCGAGTCCAATTAGACACTAATTTGAAAGTTTAACGATAAATTTGTAATTTATCCAATTCAATATCAAACCTACGTCTATATCAAAAAATTTTTTATACAAATTTAAATCCAACTTTTGTAGCACCCTCGGGTGTTGGTGCAGTGGCAAGAGGCTTGGGCATTGACATCCAAGATTGAGGTTTGAGCCCTGTTGTGTCCAGTAGTAAAAAAAAAGTCTGAGTTTTACATTACCATTGCAAATAAAGTACATTATGTTCTTCTCTCTTTAAAATTTTTTCTTCCTATAATTTTTATCGCTCTTTCTCTTTTAACACATCTCTCCCACTTTTTTCTTCTCTCCGAAATTTCTCTTCTTTTTCCCTTTAACTTTACTCCCTTCGAAATTTATCTTGACACTTGTTTTTCCACAACTTTCCTTAGCCAATGTTCTTTCTCTGACTACTTTATTTCTTTTTTATCTTTGTAAAAATTTACTCTCTAAAATTTCTCTCTATAAAGTATCTCTCTAATCTTTCTGAACTTTTATTTCTTATCTTTACATATTTCACTCTAGTTTATCTTTCTAACTTTTTGAAGAAACATAAAACAAAATCAATGATCAAATTTATTTAATTTTATATTTGTAAAAAAAAAAACATATCAAACAATAAACAATCAACATGTGTGATCTTTTATTTTTAAAAACAAAATCAGAAACAGAAGAGCAAAAAATAAAAAACAAAAAAGGTTATCAAAACCTAAAATAGTAAGCATTTTGAAATTGCAAAACTTAAAAGTTATTAAATTTTGTATCAACACCTCCATTGCGGCTTTCTTTCTCCTGGAAACTTAAAAACATTTTGCAGATCAGTTTTGAAAAACAAAATTGAACACCTGTATAAAAGGTCTCGCAAATAATGAAATACAATTTCATGGTGGAAACATCCACATGTCCAAACTCATGAATATAATGGTTGATGAAGTTTTAATTTTCTCTTCCTTTTTTTTGATGTGACGTACGTGTCAAGCACCTCGACTATTTACGGACCAACCATCTAATCCTACCAACCATCTAATCCTACCACATTTAGTTGACAAGAAAAATATATAATCTTAAGTAGGTGACTACCATGATTTGTAATAATTAAATCGTCGGTTGGACGTACTAAGTTTTAATATTCTAATTCCAATTTCATATTTTTAACAAACAAAAAACAATTACCGAATACTTTTTCAAAAAAGAAGAATGTAAGAGATCAGGAAGGGACTTTTTTTTTACAATAGATGTAGAGACGGAGAAAACAGTAAAGTGTCTTAACCATTGAGCTATGCTCGTGTTGACGATTAGGGACCTCTTTGATTCAAGAACTCCTACTCCAACCTAATCATGGTGACAATCTCTATTTGATTCAAGACAAACAGAAAAAAAAACAAATCATTATCAAATTACATAATGAACCAACAGAAAATGCTCAACCAAAAAGTTAGAGTCCTTTATTTGAATGATTAAATTAGGTAGACAAACTGGAAGCTGCCCCTCCATCTTCAACTTCAACTGAAAAAGGAATGGGTTTAGTTGGAGCAGGCAAACGGCCAATGCTGTCGACTTTGTCTCGCTGCTTAGGGGGCGGCCTCGCTGCTCGTGGCAGAAGCCGGCCCTTCTTTTCAAACCACTCGGGCTTGAGCAGCGCTCGGAACCCTAATTTGTTGTAGTACACTTTTCTAACAGTCCCACCTGCAGCTTCAACGGCTTCCTTTGCCCTGACAGTCACCCTCGACACCTGAAAACATCACATTTATATTAAAGATTAGTTCAAAGTGTACGAAGCTCCTGCTAGATTTATTGTCTCCGAACAATCAGACATGTGGTTCATAATAACTAAGTCGTATCCGAAAACTAGAAGTTCGTTAATCCTCCTGGGCCCACATAACTAAAATTTCTGTCCTTAACTATTTGTGTCAATGAATTAGTTTTTAAACCACAATCCAATTGGTTAAAGATGAGAGTTCAAGCCAGGACAAAACTATAAAATAAGATTTCTACAATCTCTTTCTAATTTGTCAATATCATATTGAACTAAGCATGTCAATCATCAAGCAAATAACGCAGCCAGAAAGAAAGAAAATCTATCATTCCTAAAAACACTTTTTTCATTGAGAAAGAATGAAAAAAATACGGGACCTAACAAAAAAACGAACCCCACAAAAGGAGCCGAACTAAAACAAGAAGCTTTGATCTAACAAAATAAGACCTATAGGGTAATTACAAAAAAAAAAACTTATCCACCGATACCAAAGAGAAACATGAAACCTAAACAAGCGATCAAATTTCCACCCAAGATCTCCCCGACCCCTTTAAAATTTCTATCATTTCTTTGAACCCAAAGACCCATAAAATAGCACAAAAGCTGGCAAACCACGACAATGACCCTTATCACCGAAAGAGCAGACGAAGGAGAAGCTCCCCACTATAGAACTGCACCACGTAGGCTGAGCAGCCGAGCACTGATTCAGAGCACTACAATGGCCAAGATTTATAGATATTGACACAAAACGTTACTCAATCTACCTTTCCTTTGCCTACTACATTCCCAATACATATTGAAAAATTCCCAAGCAGCTGATTCAGATCAATACAATAACCGAGATTTATAAATCGATACAGAACATTAGCATAACTAGAAAGTGTATAGGTTTTGAAGATAGTGTAGGAAAAAGCATAAACACCTCTTGTAGAAAAGATTTACCTCTAGGTGAATTGGCCACTTAATATGTTCGGCGCCACGTCCCATCAACCTTACCCCATCCTGTATTTGCTTTCCTATTGCACCTGTATCCTGCTTTCACAATTGTAAGCATAATAATACAATATTAAGGAGCAGGTAGTTCTCGCTTAAGACAAACTTAAAACCATTCAAGATATAAATTATATGATACCTTGAGTGTTTTCATGGTGATCAATTCAGAAGAATCTATTTTTCCAGCATTTATAAGTTTGGCGATCTTTCCCAGACCAACTGGCTGTCATGAAACAAAAGCAACAATAAAAAAAAAATCGTAATACACAAAGAAAAAATCCTGCCAAAAATTTTCGTCGTATATGATATACTAAATATTGTTAGAGAACTAAAATCAGAAGATAATAATTTGAGCTAAACATTAAATTAAATGCAAATTGCAGAAGGTAAATCTTTTAAAAGTCATGCAATATTAATTGCCTATTACATGATATTTACTGATAGTGTGTCAAAGTCAAATATTGATTTTATAAGTTCACAACTATATAGTTTAACGTTAAGAAGGATAAGATGTGTCTGATGAAGAAAGAAAATTTTTATTCCATGCAGTGAACTTACTCTCAAGTCTTGGTCAATAAGGTTGATTCAAGCTCTCTATTTTCCGAGACTCTTTTAGGAATGGGATCATGAATGCCACCAATGAGATATACATTTGCCTCATCCCTAAAGAGATTGATGCTCGTACAGTGGGTGATTATAGGACTTTTAGTCTTACTTCATGTTAGTACAAAATTGTGCCTCAGGTCCTCTCAATGAGACTTAATGTCCTCCCTTTTACCATGTTGAAGCAACAATAAACCTTTGTAGAGGGATTAACAAATCCGTCTCTTGTTGTAAATGAGCTTGTTGATGAATGGAAGAAGAAGAAAAGAAAGAGGCTTTTTCTTTTTCTTTTGAACAAGATACAAACTTTTCATTGATAGATGAAAAGGAGCAAAATTGTTCAAAGATTGAAAGAGAAAAACAAGAAATAAAATGTAGAATAGAGGACAAAACTACAAAGGAGATAAAAAAGTCTCCCAATTCATACAAATCATACTAGGGGAATATGAAGAGAAAATATCGGAAAGAGGACACCATTGGGAAGCTTTAAATTTGGCAATGTTGAAGCATTCTAATGCCGAAGGACTAGTATCTTTAAAAATCCTTTGATTCCTCTCGAACCATAATTCTTAAATGATCGCCTTAAACCCATTAATCAAAAGTAGATTAGCTTTAGGCATCGACCAAGTTCCGTGGAGAAGCTGAAAAATATTACTAGCAGCCTCACGGTCCCAACCCCATGCTAATTGGAACGTCTTAAAGAAAAGATTCCAACAGCAGCAGCATATGGGCAGAAAAAGAAAACATGATTCAAACTTCCCCCTTTTCAGCACAC
Source organism: Momordica charantia (assembly GCF_001995035.1). Next base: position 180,422 of record NW_019104701.1, read on the forward strand.
AATAAACAGATGGAAGGTTCCAAAGCCATGTTAGGAGTCTCCTTTGGATCCAAGCTAACATGTTAACACGTTTTGGGCTGCCCGGACTCCAAAGAGAGGATAAGAGGACTTTTGAAACCCACAAATCATCATTTTGAAGCCTACAAAGTGAGGAAACAAAGAAGAGGCCCGACTTTTCCAAACCCCAACAACGAATGTCATATTCCTCCAAAAGAGTAACCAAAGAAATACAAGAAAGTAGCTCAGAAAGCTCCACAATCTCCTCGTCTTTCGAAGCCCTTCTAGCTACAATATTCCATGAAAATATTATTGTCAAACTAGATACTGAAAAGACGACAAAGTGAATCGAGCTTCCATGGTGAGATCCTCATTAAAAAGGGCTTTCGTACCAAACGGAGAAGATGAATTAGAGGCTGTATTTCTTCCACAAATTTCTCCATTACCATCAATGACCGTCCTAGAGGTAAGATTTTATATTTTTACTTCTAGAGGTCTTAGACAAGGTAACCCACTTTCACTTTGGATAGGAATGCTATTATGATAGAATCAGGGTTGGTACTCTCCGACAGATCTCTTTGGGTTGTCCATTTGCCTCCCTAAGCAAATAGATGATCGGCTTTCTAAAGCCCTTCAAGGTTGGATGCGCCCCGAAAAGGCTAAATTTCTATGGAACTGTGCTTCAAGAGCCATGCTGTGGCAGCTTTGGTTAGAGAGGAACTCTAGAGTTTTTGAGGATAAGTCTTCCACTGTTGATATTTTTTGTAGAAATGTACAGCACACCACTTCATGGTGATGTATCAATTACAGGAAATTCTTTTGTAATTACAACCTTTCCTTGTTCAGAAACAATTGGAAAGTGTTTACTTCGCTATTTTGGGTGAGGTTCTCTCTACCCCAGCCCTTAGGTTGTTCCTCCCTCCTTTTTGTATATATAAAGTCTCTTATCTAAAAACAGGAATGTTATTAGGATATTAAGGGTATATTAGTAATTAGTAGGGAAGTTGTTAGGAGATTTATTACAAATCTAAAAACAGGAATGTTATTAGGATATTAAGGGTATATTAGTAATTAGTAGGGAAGTTGTTAGGAGATTTATTACAAATAGAGTAAACGGGAAGGGTGAAGGCAAGCAATTGGTTAGTATGGCTTAGGCTTGAGTAAGATTACTCAAGAGAGAGGAGGGTCCAAGTACCCCGAATTACTTGGGAGTTCTTGTACTTCTTCTATCTTTTATATTTCAATATATTTCTAGTTGTTCAAGTTCAATCAGAAATCTAGCACCCCTTCCCTCTCTAACGTGGTGGTTGATTGCCTAAGCAGACTTTTGACACAATGACTATACACATTCATCCCCTCCCATTTCCCAATAATATTATTTTATTCTCCACTCATAAGGATTGTGTTATCCAAAGCCACTTTAATATCATCACGTCCCTTGAGGAGGCATCGGATCTTAATATCAACCTCCAAAAATCAGAAATCATAGGCTTTGGTGGAGCAGTGTTTTAAAAAGCACGCCTGGGCGCGCCCAGGCGCTAGGCGCAATGTCTGCGCCTCGCCTTTTCAAGGCGAGGCGAAATGAAGGAGGCGCGCCTTAAGCGCACGCCTCCCTTGAAGCCCTCGAAGCGCAAAGCGCTGCGCTTCATGGACTTCTGTAAATCTATATAAAAAAAACCCTAATACTTGAGTTTAGGGTTTTTTTTAAATCTCAAAATGGGCTCAAAGCCCATAATCTTTTAAATTTCCAATCTAATAAAGGAAAAGATCTTAATCTTTCCATAATCTTTTCAATTTTCTCTCCCTCCATTTACGTGAATCCCTTTAATATTCTGTGATGACTCTTCCTTCACATGGAAGGAAATATTTTTTCTATAACAAAACCTCCACACAAAAGCTTTCCATCTCTGTCATTTCTCAACCTCTTCTCTCTCTCTCTTTTTCTCTTGATAATGTTTGAACTTTGAATATTATTTGGCTTTTATATGTTATATATGTGTATATATATATTTTTATTTATCTTTATATATAGTGCGCCTCACGAAAAAAAGCCCGCGCTTTTTTTTGCACCTCGAGCTTAAGCTCCAGAGGTCTATTGCGCTTTAGTGCGCCCCGAGCTTTTTAAAACACTGTGGTGGAGGAGGTGGTTGTATCCACTACTAACAAATTTGGATGCAAGGTGGAAACTTGGACGAATACATACCTCGGGCTTGCTTTGAAGGAAAATCCAAAATCATCAACCTTTTGGTCTCGGTTATTGAGAAGATGGAAGAAGACTTCTAACTCGGAAGAACTTGCATGTCTCAAAAGGGGGAAGACCGCACTCATTCAAGCCACCCTCTCTAGATTATGTCTCCTTATTCCATGGCTAACAAAGTGTTTCTAGCTATTGAAAGAATTTTCATGAATTTCCTTTGGAGAGGGAAGACGGACAATTTGACAATTCCATACTATTAAATGGGATAAAATTCTTCTCCCTAAGGAGCAAGGAGGTGTAGGCATTCATAGCTTGGAGGACAAGATCCAGTCTCTACTTGCAAAGTGGGTTTGTAGATACCAAGATGAAGAAAAAGCAGTGTGGAGGAGAGTAAGTGGGTTTGGAGATATGAAGATGAAGAAACAGATGTGTGGAGGGGAGGAGAGTTATAGATGCAAAATTCAGTTCCACCTTTTTTAACATAAAATCGGTTTCTACCTCTCAAAAATCTGCTCGTGTTCCTCGGAAAAGTATCCTGAAATATCAAGGCCTTAATCATTAAATTCCCCAACACAACCAAGCATCTGTGAAGGATTTGTGGAAGAATGACATTAGGTATTGGGACTTAGTATACATCTCAAGGATGTTGAAATTGAAGAGTAGGTTGAACCTACAAACCTTCTTCCATCCATCCAACTCGACCAATCTGAGGATTTTTGGGTATGGAAGCTAGACTGAAAGGGTCAAATTCTCTCCTTGATTTAGACTCAAAAGAGAACAATGCTCATCCTTAACTTGCAAAATCTATTTGAGGGCGATTTCTACCCAAAGATCAAATTCTTCATTTGGGAGCTTGCACATAAGGGTATAAACAGCCAGGATTTACAGCAGCGTCATGTACCACACATGGAATCACAATCATATATCTTCTATACTTGCTCTTTTATCTCAAGATTTTGGGATGAGGTATATTCATTCAATTGGATAGTGGCTTTACCCCTTGATTTAAAGTGTCTCCTTGTTAGGTCTAGGCCTCAATTTTATTTATCAGACAAGTCAAGGGAGATTAGAGTGCTCCCTTCCTCTCCCAAGTTCTCAACAGAGAATACAAACCACAGTAAAAACCAGAGATCCCCATACTAGCTACCCCTCCCTTTAGATATACCTTACCGGGCCACACATAACTAACAAATATTCCCTAGGGCCCACCTATGAGTGCGTAATGCACCCGTTCACGCTGACTCCCTTTTTCTCACCCGCTTACGTTGATATACTTTAGTAATCTGGGGCCTATCACTCCTCATATATGCTCACTGCTCAGAGGTCACCCCTTCAAAAAAGAACAGGAGCTCCTTTTGAAGCACGCCATTAGAGCATTTCTTTGACGATGGAATGAAAGGAATCAAAGGCTCTTTGTTGAAAAGGGCAATCCTACGATGACTTTTTTGATAATATTATTTTTCATGCTATCTCTTGGTGTAAATTGCCGCCTCTCTTTCATTCATATAGTTTTGTTTCTCCATTGACCATTGACCAATGACAGAATTTTCATGTAACTCCTTTGGCTTTTGGGATTTTCTCTCCCCCTCAAAAAAAATGTAAATCTAACATAAAGTTTCTAGTAAGAGGCAAGATATGATATGGATATTAAGGACTTCAAGATGAAAATGGAATCCATTATGCTAGCAAACTAATGCAAAAAGTTAAACATATAGCAATTGGGAATTAAGCTTTTCCTTGTAGAATCACAAAACTATTTCAACGAAGCAATAACATGAAAAAATTAATTAAAATACCTGAAATGTGAGGCTGAAAGGATTTTTAAAGCCTCTTTTGGGAAGCCTACGACGAAGCGGGGTTTGACCGCCTTCAAACCCCAGCTTCCCAGAACCTCTTGCTTTCTGGCCCTTGTGACCTCTACCTGCAGTCTTCCCCTTCCCAGAACCAATCCCACGCCCCTTTCTCGTCTTTTGTTTCCTCGGAGCTTTGTCTCTCAAATCATTTAAACTCAAAAGGCTGTAAGCTCGAAAACCCAAGACATTTCCAGATAGAGGGAAACCTACAGTCCGATCAAGACTAGAGTTCCTCTGGAACTCTAGGAATGGATATGATAATGCTTGCTTTGTTACAATAGTAGGTGTGGGTTTAGTCCAAGCTGAGGCAAATGAGCTAGAGAGCAAGAAACTGAGACGTCTTCCTAGCATTTCCTTTTCCTTTTTATGGTTTGAAACCTGCAACAAAGGGAAACATTCCTCAAGCGAATTAGAAAAAGAGAGGAAAATTGTGAATGATTGCTGCATTATTAATGAAGGTATTGTCGACCTGTTTAATTTTTGTAATATACAGAGCATCAAGTGAAAAAATTCTAGCTTGACCATGTATACATAATTGTGAATCAATAAAATTTAACAAAATAACCTATACTTATTGAAACATATTATCTTCAAATTTGAATTCTCAACCTTGTCCAAACAGATATAAAACATCTTTGATACAAATTGGAATTCAGCAATTAAATTAGACATGTAGCTTTAGCCACGAACTTGATGAATGAGTTTGTTATCTAAAACAAAACAAAGCTTATGACATTATTCAATTCACCTTAATCCATGAACCTTCCAATAACGAAGTCTACAGTTCTATTTCGAAGAATTGTCAAAGACAAAAGAAAAACTAAGATAACAACCATATTTAGTTCTACTATTTGAGGAAAAAGATTCTAACTCGGAAAAAAGAAAACGATTGAAGTCCTTGCACTACAAAGAATAAAGAAAATAATAAAAATGAGTTCCAATTTTCAATCAATTACTAAACAAGTTCAACTACTAAAATAAAAGTTCTTAAAACTTAATAGTATTACCCTTTGATAAATATGACAATTCAAAAATGAAAATCTTTTCAATAGTTACAGTTTAAATTCTCTCATATCCAATTTGAGAAGTTTTTTGTAACTTCATTGGATAGGGTTTTTGTATGAAATTTGTTTCCTATCCAACAAATTATGCTCACTTACCTCACCTATACTGGGAAGAACGCCGATCTATGTTCACAGGAGTGGTTGCATTGTTACTGCTTGCGGAATGTACAGTCCACCGCCGTGGATCTAATGTCGTCGGAGATTGTCGCCGGTCTCGTCGGTCGCGCCGCCGGAAGATTTGTGTCGCTATGGGCTGCCGGAGAAGACAGAGGGTTTGAGAGGCGAAGAAAGGTTTCTCGGAGAGATGTGGGTCATGCAGTAGGTGGGCCTTTTTAAAAAATAAGAATAAAACGATTTTGAATTTCCTCTGATGGGCCATGTTAAAAATACCAATTCACCTATATTTAATAAATATCTAAACGTAGACAATTTCAAATTAAACCATAAAACTCTTAAACATAAATAGGTTAAAATATTCTTTTTGTCTCTATACTTTAAAAATATTTATTTTAATGCATGTACTTTTTAAAATGTAAAATTGTTCATTTTAGTCCCTCTAAATATATAACATAGGGATGACATGGCTTTTTTTTTTAAAGATTTTTTTTTTTCTAAACACTTTTTTTTCTCCCTTTCGGCTACTATGATTGGCTCCAATTTACCCAGACTTAGTAGGGCATGTCTTGCTCATCACCCAAGTACAAAGCACGTCTTTGCTCACCACCTCAAACACTTTTTGTTCGATCTAGAGATTCATCCACAAGTTCCGTAAATGACTATTAGGCTTACCAATCAACCCTTGTTTGACTCTCAATGATTCCTCTCACACAGCTAAGTTTCCATGGCTCTGATACCACTTGTTAAGGACAACGGTACCCCCAAGTACCCCGACTATCTCCACAATGGTATGATATTGTTCGCTTTGTACATAGCTCTCACGGTTTTGCTTTTGGTTTCACCCAAAAGCTCTCATACCAATTGAGATGAAGGAAATGGACAAATTTCACCTAACAAGTTTTTCAATTTGCTCAAATGACCTATCATTTGAAAATATACTTTTTTGACCTAAAACAACTTTTTCTGACCTCATAACAAATGTAAAGTACAAAATTGCCCCTTAATTCAATGAAAAAATTTGAAGTGTGGAGTCAAAAAAATAGGTAAAAACTCAGGCGAATTGGAAGAAAACTTGTCCGAATTTTTATCAAATTTGCTCGAAATTAGTTCACGGGCGAGTTTTCACAACTTGGTACCTCATAAAACTTTGGATATATATTTTAATTGTTAATTTTAGTTGTAAAATATTCTTTAGTCGGGTGGATTTCGACTCCAAACATTTATAATTAAAGGTTTGAGTTCAAAACTTGTTGGGTGCAACTTATTAACCCAGGTTTATTCAAACTCGCCCAAGTTTTACATGATTCTCGGACAAGTTTTTTTTAACTCGTCCGAGTTTTACATAAATCCTAGGCGAATTTACACGAGTCTCGAGCGAGATCTATGAATTTTGGGGCGAGATTTATGCAATTTCGAGTCAGATTCAAGCTTAATATTATTGGTCATAACCCAAATATAAAAAGGAAAAATCAAGGGATCGAGATTTAGGCAATATGGATCCAAGTCCAAGAAGTCTCATCCACTCGCCCTTTCCAATCCATATTCCAATGTCGGGAGGAAAGCTCAATATGGGGATCCTAAATGAAAAAGGAGTCCATGACCCCACATATATTCTTCCTGAATAATCTGGATACTCCCGTCGAGAGTCCAATAACTCCATAATAAAAAAAAACTGCTATAAATTACTCACACGCAAGTAGTGGTTTAATACTCAGAAACTCAAATCTGCCCCCTCTGTTTTACATTCGAGACATCCATCTTCATCTTCATACCACCAATTCCCCCGGTGACGAGGACAACAATAATTCTGAGGAAGAGCATAGCGACACCATCACACGTGCCACCCCAAGTGGGATCGGGATCGCGCCAGCAACCCTCCAACGACGACGCTTCTGTCAAGGGATAGATCATGCAACACTCACGAGGCCTATCGAATCTGGAATCTTTTGGAAGAAATCGCCGAAGATGGTCTGTGAGTAGAAGGGGAGAAGAAAAAAATTAAGAAAAATGTCACGTCATTCATAGTTAACGAATCTTTTTAAAGTATAGGGACAAAATGAATATTTTTATAATACAACGACCAAAATGAACTTAAGAGTATTTTAACCAAATAAATAATATACGTTTAAAATTAAGGGCCCGTTTCATAACGATTTTAGGTTTTGGTATTTCTGTCTTTAGTTTTTAATTTTCTGTTTTTGAAAAACAAAAATCATATGTGTTTGATATTTTTGTTTTCTAAACATGTTTAGTAACTATTTTTAGATTTTTGTTAGAGAAAGAAAATTCTATATAAAGTAGGGATGACAATGGCGGGGGTGGAAGTGCGAATATTCTCTTCCATTCTCGTGCTCGTAAAAATTTTTAGTCCCCGTCTACACCTTGTTCTTCGATCTGAGAGATATTCGCAACAAAAGTTACCGGTTGTATAATTAATTTTAATTATTTTTAGAATTTTAAAAATAAAAAAATGTACTGAATATATATTATTTATTTTTAGAATTATTATTTACTAGTATAAATAATTTGTTTTAAAAAATATTTAATATTTTATTCACAATTAGTAAATATGTCAATAAAATATATATTAATTATTTAAAAAATGGAATTAGGGACGGGGTTGGGACATACATTTCCTATTTTTGAAGGAGGGACCTGACCTTGTAGGAATTTTTGTTAATGTAGAGACATGAAAATACAAGTTTAGAGATGTATAATTAAACTTTTGAAAGATAAATTTTAGAGAGAAATAAAAAAATCTTAGAAAAAATTAATTGAATGAAAAGTTAAAGGAAAAAAATTTAGAGAAAAATAGGAAAGTTTAGAGAAAAAGATATGTTAAAAGGAAAAAAATTAGAAAGAGAGAAAAATTATAGTGGAAAAAAATTTAGAGATAAAAAAAGATTCGAAATATACTTTATAGAGAAAATAAATATAAAGAAAAATAAAAAATTACAGTAAAAGAAAATTGAACGAGAAAAGAAGATATAATTTTCAGGGAAAAAATAGAGAAACAAAAGATAAAATACAAAATTTTAGAGGGAAAAAAGTTCGAGAAAATATTAAATTTTTAGAGAGTGAAATGAGAGTAATTTGTAAGGAAAAAAAATAAAAATGTATAGAGATGAAAATTTTGGAGAGAGACAAATAATAATAAATATTTAAAATATGAAAATTTTATCGAGAGAAGAATACATTTTGTAGATAGAAATTTATGAGAAAAATTTTTAGATTGAGAAAGAAATTTTGTTAGAGATAAATATGAAAAGAAAAAAAAGGTGAGTATTAGAAGAAAAAAAAATTAGATTTTGGAAAATAGAAATCTATTTTTGAAAACTATTCAAAATCATTTTTGAAAAAAAAAAAGGTAGAAAATTGATGGGTTATCAAACAACCCAATTTTTAAAAACTAAAAACCGAAACAAAAAAGTAATTAATTACTATATTTGTTTAATTATCTATTAAAATATTACCAATTAATGTAAATATTTTTATGAAATGACCACAATTTTCATTAAAAAATAATATATTTTAAAATATAGTAATAAATCTAACAGAGTGATATTTCCGCGAGGTAATTTAGGGAAAAAAATTTATTTAATATCCTGAAAATCTAAATTTTTAAATATTAAAAAAAAAAAAGAAATTCGTACCATGTATAATATGATCTACTAGAGAGCTTCTAAATAAAAAGTTCTGTTTTTTATTCAAACTTCTGCCAACCTTTCTACATCTGTCGTTTTTAGTTTTCCCTTAACAATTGACCCTTCCTTTTATACTGATAAAAGAGAAAACGTGAGTCAAATGAGAATAGAGATCAAAGAAAAAGGAACAATACAAAATTTGCTAGTTTTTACAAGAGGCCCAATCAAAATGAAAATCAAAAGTCATAGAAATGCTATTCCTTTAATGTTATTTACCATAAATTTTCTTGAATCAGAATTAGAATTTTTTTTATGTTGTTTATCAAAATTGTCTGGAATCGAAATAAGAATCAAATATATAATACTTACTAGTATACACATTTCTTCTTTCACAAAGTACATTATCGTGCTAATCTTTTATTTTAATTAAAATAATAATAAAATTTATTTTATTTTATTAATATTTTATTGATAATAAATATTTTCTATTATACCAATTTGTTTAATTTTAATAAATAACAAATAATTAAATAAAATCACATCACCTCAAGATAAATTGTTATTAGAACCCCATCATTTAATATAAATGATTATTAAATTTTATTATTCTAATATTTAATAATAACGATTTTTAAAAATTTATTGATATTAATAATAATAAAGTAAAATTTAAAATTTAAAAACATAAAATACAATTTTATAATATTTTATAATAAAATAGTTGAATAAATTTTTATTAGAAGAAAAATTATTGATAATATAAACAAATAAGAAATAAGAAGGTATAGAAATAATTAATTAAAAAATTAGGGATCTCATAATAGATAAATGGTAAAAATAGTATAGTAATTATAATAAAGGTGTGAGATAACAATTTTAAGATGGGTTCTATCATTTGGTTGGATTCCTACCGTTTGGTAAAGGGAATGTAAATTTGGATTCCTACCGTTTGGTAAAGGGAATGTAAATTTGGATTCCTAAAGCGGGCCAAATTCAAATTTCAAATATATATATATTTTAAAAGGCAGCTGAACAGATTTATCAAAGAGAAATAACTACCAGGTGGGCTATATCAGAAGACTAATTCTCAGCCATTAACAAATTCAATCAAGAGGGGAAAAATCTTTCCAAAGAATAGAGCGCCCCAAAGAGATTGCCTCCTTCATTGAGTCGTTGGCAACAAAATTCAGATTGCGATTTATGTGTTTGTACTCAATCCGCTTGAAACGCTGTCTCAACTCAGTAATCTCCATAACCCAAGTACTTGCTTCAGATCTATAGATTTCACCTCCTCCAAATAAAGATTCTGATTTTGGGAGGAACCTTTAGATTCCATACTGAGGATCACACTTTCTTCCTTTCAAAGTGATCACTAGGAGAATGAGAGTAGAACTTCTGATTCATAAAAAGCTTGTACTCATTCTTCACGTTGTAAATCCCCTTCTTGTCATAGTGCCACATCCAATTGTCAATGCCTATTTGCCTTGCTCAGCGGAATCTTTTGGATGAGCTCAACATCTTGGACTAGTAGAGATTTTAGTTAACCAGCATCTCTTTGTGACCTCCTAGGTTAGAAAGAAGTTTAAATGTTGACTCATGGGGAACCCATGTCTCTGAAAGCCCTTATAGAACTCCCATCTCCAACCCGAATTCTAAGTCCCTCCTGAATTAGTTCTCTCCCTCACAAAAGGATGTTCCAGAAATACCATCCTTTTTTTTCCGTCTCACATCCAGCACAGAGGAGTTGGGGGAATAATGACCCTTTAATAATACTTTAGACACGAGAAGATTATGATCACAGAGCAACCTCCAAACTTGCTGGGCCAGAAGAGCTTTGTTAAAGCCCTCAATGTCCCTAAAATTAAGGCCACCCAGCTCATTAGGAAAGCACAGCTTGTCCCACTTGAGCCAATGAATCTTCCTGTTCACTTCAATAGAGCCCTAGCAAAACCTGGCAAAATACGAGGAAATTTCTAAACAAAAGCATTTGGGCAACCTAAAGATGCTCATGGTGTAAGTTGGGATTGCTTGTCCCACCCTTTTAATGAGTGTTTCCTTGCCACAAATAGACAAATATTTCTGCTTCCATGCCTGCATCATCTTCCAAATTTAGTCTTTGACAAATTTGAAGTCATTAGATTTCCTCCTAGACACAACTGACAGTAGGCCGAAATAAGTTCCCAGATTATTAAGATGCTTTGGAGATACTGCCTGCGATCATCAATAATATTGGGAGAGAAGCAAACCATAGACTTGTCAAGGTTGATGCACTGCCTAGACGCCTTCTCATAATCCTTCAGAATTCAAGCATGGAAAACGCATTCCGTAGGATCTGCTCTCAGAAAAAGCAAGCAATCATCTGTAAAAAAGAGATGGGTAATTCTGGGACGCCCTTCCGCAATCGATAGGCTCGTTATAAGCACATATAATGAAAAGATAAGGGGAAAGAAGGTCACCCAATTGACCACGAGCCGACTCATTCAAACTCACTGAGAAATTCACCGTGGTAACACAATGCATGATGAGATCTACCCATACTTCCTCAAATCCATGCCTCAGCATGAGCTTTTCCAAAAACCCCATTTCACTTGACGACCCTCTTCAATAATTTTTTAACTCACTTTTTTTTTTTATAGAAGGACGATTCGAACTCTCAATTTTTTAGTTGGACATAAGCGCCTTGACCTGATTGTTAGCTTTATGGCTTCAATCAAATTAAATATTTTGATGATCACAAACAAAGTATAAACTAACAATTTGAGTGTTTCAAAGTGTTCATAGTGTAGAGCTCGAAARGACAAAACAAATGTCTGTCAAATTATTCAAATCGGAGTTTAAACGAAGAAGTTATGGTCAAAACAAGTTAGGAGAAAAATTCTACGTAGTGGGTGACGTGGACAAATCCTACATGGTGGGTGACATGGACAAGTGGACCGCTTAGAAGTTGACATGTGGCATCAAGAGGACATACTTATGCTGACGTGATATCCAACAATCGAACAAATGAGAAGATGACATGTGGCGCTTTCAATCTCCACAAATCAATTTCCACCAATTTTTCTCAATCTCCTCAATCACTCACAATCTCAATGATTTCTCAATCTCCACCAATTTCTTTTAATCACCATAATTATGTTTTCATTTCATTTCCTTACCTCATATCTTAATCTATACCATTCATMMTTTGTTGCCCTAAATCCAATGGCCAAAATTCATGATAGAAACTCTATTTAAAGCCACCAAATTCCATCATTCTACACACYAACTATCAAATCAAAATCATTTGTTTTCAAATTCTCCTCTCAACTTTTGCRAAATCTTCATTCTCTCCTACACATAACTTGCTCAATTTTTTTTGTGAGAGATTCATTAGAGTGTGGCTTTTTAGCCATTACTTTGGTGCAAAATTTGTGTAATCTACTTTGTTTTTGAATTCTATATTTTCAAATTGGGTTTTGTATTATGGTGTGGGTGCACCTTGGGTTGTGAGAAAAGTAAATTGGTTGGATCCTGAACCAGTAAAAAGGATTTTGGGTTTCTCTTTAGCCTAGGACAAAAAAAGGGTCGATCGGTTTGGTTCTCACCCATTAAGAGAGCCACTACAGTAAAATACCCAAGAAGGAGTCTTGGGAAGTGGAGTAGGAATTTCTGAACCACTATAAAATTTCTCGGTGTCACCACTCTCTTCTCTTCTCTCTTTTAAATTCAGTATTTACCTACTTTGAATCTTGGTAGATTGCATATAGGTTTACTTAAATATTTTGCTCAATGTTTCCTCTTCTTGTTAATCTTCTTTTATTGGTTGCATAATTGTTCATTACTTTAAATTTATTTTTAATTTTCAAAAAGTGGTAAGCAACCCTATTCACCCCCCTCTAGTGTTGTCATTCGATCCTACAATTGGTATCAGAGCAGGTAGCTCATTTTTTTTTAAAGATTTCTGAAAATTCCATCTTTTTCTAATACTATTTATTATTCTTTTCTGTAAATTTCTTTATTATTGAAGAAGAGTTAAAATTGAGTTTTTGAGCCGATTTTACTAGAAATTAATTTTCCTCAAAAATTGACTTTTAAAAACTATTTTTCTTTCTTCACTCTTGGAAATTTATTTTGTCTAGAATAAATCTTTGAAATTATTTTGAAATTTAATATCTTTGAAAGTTAACCTTTCTTAATTCTAAATTTATTTTCTTTGAATCTTTTCTTAAAACTTAATTGTTTGAGCTTATGGCAAACATTGGGGTTAATGGATTTAGTGAAGGTCATTCTACCACTAGACCACCTCTTTTTGATGGAAATAATTATACTTGGTGGAAAACTAGGATGAGAATTTATTTGATTTCAATTGATTATAACWTGTGGGAAATTKTTTMTAAAGGTCCTTTTATTCCTATTAAGAAAGTTGAGAATGTAGATGTAGCTAAAAATGAAAATGAGTTTAATGATGATGATAAAAGAAAAATATCGATTAATGCTAAAGCMATGAATTGTTTGTTTTGTGCTTTATGTGCTGATGAATTTAATCGAGTATCTGCATGTAACTCTGCTAAAGAAATATGRGATATGCTTGAAGTAACTCATGAAGGAACAAATCAAGTAAAAGAGTAAAAAATTAGCATGCTTGTTCRTAATTATGAATTGTTTAAAATGGATGCTAACGAGTCTATTACTGAGATGTTTACTAGATTTACCAATATTGTTAATGCTTTGAAAGGTTTAGGAAAGGAATATACTACAGCTGAGAA
>NW_019104701.1:208336-219692 GCF_001995035.1 Momordica charantia
ACTTAGAAAGCAACAAAGAAACACTAAGAATGATCAAGAGAAGGAAGCAAGGCTTGATGATTTTGGTGGAGAAGCTGCTGGAATTTATAGCTGTGTAGCATTGGTTAGGTAGGTCCTAAAACGATGGTGGATCACCCATTTCCAACATCTTTGACTGACCAAATCGTGCTCAAACTGATAGTGGAACACTTCTTCTACACGTATGCATCGGTTGGAACCACCAAAACGCACTGGAAGACGCGTTTCATTAAGGGCAAAGTTGGAAGAAAACCACGTTTTCTGCAACAGCCTAGGCGTCTGGCGCCTCCTGAGGTATTTTTCCGTCTTTTTGCTTCTTTTGATTAATTTCCACTCCCAAAAGGTCCTAAAATGTCATAAATACAATATAAGCCAACCACAAATCATCATATATGAATTTTGCATGAATTGGAACTCAAATGACCGAGAAAAGTCCGAAACAAAGCTAAAACATAGTAAAAACAGCATTTAAAACCTTCTTTTTACGCATGTAAACAAGCGTAATCACCGGTCACACCAAGTCATCCCCTGTATACTTGGGATCAATTAGCTCACATATATCAATGACATCTTGAAAATCCTGCATAAGCTTCTGATGCCTCGGAGCCCCTCCTAATTTCTCTAAATTAGAAGTAATTTCATTAAAGTCACCACCTAGAATTCACGGAAGATCAAAGAAGCATGAAGACGCTCGATAAGACTCCAAGTTTCATTTCTTCTATCTTGTGCTGGTTGTCCATAGATTCTTGTGAATCTCCACTTATTTTCCCCTTTTCGAATAATGGAATCAATATGGCCTTAAGAAAAACAATTTATACGAATATCTAAATCGCTATTCCATAACGATGTTAGTCCACCACTATTGGCAAAACTAGGAACACATAGACAACAATCGTACTTGACCCCTCCTAAACTTTTGCTCTTGATTTGACTTGCACTGGGTCTCCATAAGGAAGACCAAATGGGGTTTGTGACTACGAATGAGATGTCGTAGTTTTCTCAATGTTCGGGGATTGCCCAGTCCCTGAACATTCTAACTAAAAATTTTTATTGTGATCGGCGGGGCTGTCCAGCAGCCTCCACCGTTTGATCGTTTCTTTGTTCATGCATAACCACACATTGTCTCTTAATTCCATTATCTGCCACACACTGATATATACTATGTTTGCGACCCGACACCAAATCCCAGTCTCCATTTTGACCCTGTATCTCATGGCCGTGATGAAGGGATGTGAATCCCGGAGCAGAAGCGGACCGTTGTTCGTGAAATTTGGGAAACAAAATCACAATGTGCAAGAAGAAAAACACAGGGGAAAACTTATACCTTTGAAGAACGTTTCTTCAACGGTTTCGACCTAAACACCACCACTGTGTCTTCCTCGCAATCCTCTTGGGTCTCGAGACCGTGCTTGTGGGAGCACCTCGTTTGGAATGAGAGGGAGTATTGAGAGAGCTTGAGAGAGATGGGAGTTCCACACTTTTTCTCTGTTTTGTAACAATTGCAAAACCTTTCTGCAACCCATTTGACAAAGAAAAAGAAAGACGTGGGGTCCCCACGTCATACCAACTTCCCACTCCCCTACAATTTTGCAGGGGAGTTTAATATTAATATTAATAATATATATATATATATAATAATTAATATATATAATTAATTAATTAATCATATTAATTAATAAATATTAATTAATTATTAATTATTAATCTATTAATCTAATTAATATATATATATATATATATATCAAAATAATTAACACTTAATTATTTATCACATAAATAGAATCATATTCTATAGCATTTCTCTCGTATAACCTATAGTTTTAATGTACATCTTATGTGCATTAATTTTTAACATATAGTTTTAATATGAATCATATTTATATTAATTTTATTTGAATCTCATTCAAATAATTTCTCTCATAATATATAGTTTTAATTTAGAATTAACTATATATTATAATGTATCAATATACATATAATCCCTTAAGAAATTTGAACAGTTCAAATTCTTCCAAAAACTTGATCCTCGTTTTACCCGTTATGAGCTAGTAAGGAGACCTAATGGACCTACAGATCCGAAGCTCCAACGATACGAGATTAATCGGTCAAACTTATTGACCGAGTTAATCAACATTCGTTAACTACGGGTTACCCCACTAAAGACCCACAGTTGCACTCTTATCACTGCAGAATGTTTTCGTGTCCATGGATATACGACCATAAATGACGAGTCAATCCTTCACGAGTGCTCGTAACTCAAGTTGGGTCAAATTACCGTTTTACCCCTGAGTTACATCTTACTCCTTAAATACCACTGCTTCTCTAATGAACAACCTGATTATGGTCCGACCAATAACCGGAAGTCCCTCTCGGGCCAATGAGAGGGTCGGGCCCCTTGTTCAAGTGTTGGAGTCAGCATTTAAGGGAACACTCATCTACTCCCATAATGTCGGAGAGGAGTGAATTCCATCTTGTGAAGTTATGTTCCCAGCTCCCCACTCAGTCTCGTCCCCAAAATGGTAAGAATATTGAGTCGGTAACTCGGGCCACTCTCACCCATACATATCAAAGGACGAGCCCTCACGGGCAGGAGTTCATAACTCACTAAGGATTGAGAATGAGTTGTCTGGTAATCCTAAGAAACAGCAATATATTAGTTAACGGTGTTACATCTAAAGATTGGTTATTTCGTGGTCCGATCTTGTACAAACTCATTGTATAGGATACCCCCACTCGCATGTCTCCACACGAACGACTTGGATCGAGTCGTCTGTAACCTTTACAGAGTGGGCCGTATCCATAGTGTTGTCAAGATAAGGTACCCAGCCTTATCCATATACTATAGACTGTTTAGGTTATTCACGGGACATTATCCACTTGTATATCAGAGTATATCAAATATATACATCGTATATCTGGGGTATATCAAATATATCCCCAGTATATCAAATATATACCCAATACATATACTGTCCCGGTTACACTAAAATAACCTCGGATGTTTAGTTTATTGGATTTTGGACAATGCAATGCTATGAATTCAACAACAAATTTATTGAATAAAACTTTATTGAATATACATTTGTTTTTACAAAATATAAACTACGAGTTTAGGGTAACACACCCAACACGTGATCTGTCCCCAGTCTTAATTTTCTTTTCCACCTTCTAGACTTCTTCAACATATGTCCATCACTTACATTTAATTTAGAGGGACCCATGTTAGACTCAACCACCACAATAGGAGGTGATTTTGGGACTAAAATTGTGTCCACCTCATCAATTGAATTATTTGCATCAAAATGGGCCGTAACCACCTCTTCAGATTAATCTTCGATGGATTTATTCGCTGATTAAGATTGACCTTCAAATCTTCTCACATTTAAATTAATTTCTAGTTGGTGATTATTTCCTTCCTTAACCGCTTCAGTGGATTGTGGATTTGTAACCACCACTTGTGCCGATGATTCTGCCCCACATTTATTCTGAATATTACAATTTGCCCGTTGCTCCTTGATTTTTCGATTGGATTTGGCAAGAAAATCGTTAATCATTAATGACTTTCCATTACCATCAACGACCGGAGATGTCATCGGAGATTGATCATGGTTGCCACCACCCGGGAATCCCGATTCTGTATTGGTATCTAGATGATCGGAGTCGTCTTCTTCGCTGGAAAAATTTTTGTTCCATCGTTCACGACTCCCTCTACCCCTCCACCTTCCACGCCAATTATCGCTCGCAAATGTCGGCTTTTTTCGTTGCTTTTGACTGTTTGTCATTGCCCAAAGCCAGGGGCCATACTGTGCTTTTATCTCCTCTTCATCTTGATTAACCTCACAATCTTTCTGAACATGGTCAAGCAACCCACATACATAACTAAAGTTTGGTAATTGTTCATACGTAATTGGAAACCATCTTTCGTCGGACATAGAACCGACTTTGATGAAGACTCCCCGTTGAAGCGGTTTCCTCACATCAATAGATATCCGGACTCAGAGTGTTTCATCCCAACATAGCCCATCATCATCACAATCCACGTTCTCAAACTTCTCGACTAAATTCCCAATGGCCTTAGCTATATTTCTTGAAAAACCTGCAAGGGGTAATTCATGAAAATGGATCCAGAAAGATACATACCTGAACTTCATTTCAACAAAACTCGAGTTCGCGCGCAACTCTTCAAAAGAGAGGACTCCATTGTCAAAAAACCACGGGCCGTCGTCCACCATCTGTTGCAAATCCCTAGCGCTCCTGAATTGGCATACGAAAACATTCTTTCCCACACTCTTGATCTTCACATTATCCAGATTCGAAATTCGTGGAATAATTGTGGACAAGGACAATGGATAAAAGCCATGGACCTAGAAATGGAGTCTATGTACTTCAATTCCATTTGGGGACTTGTAGACCAACCTAACGGGGTAAGACCCATAGGGTGCAAATGGATCTATAAGAGAAAACGAGACGTCGAAGGAAAGGTACATACCTATAAGACAAGGCTTGTAGCAAAAGGCTACACACAAAGGGAAAGGGTGGACTATGAAGAAACCTTCTCCCCTGTAGCTGTGCTCAAGTCCATAAGAATACTTTTGTCCATAGCCAGATATTATGACTATGAGATTTGGCAAATGGACGTCAAGACTGCCTTTCTAAATGACAATCTTGAAGAAAGTATTTATATGTCTCAACCCGAAGGTTTCATACCACAAGGTCAAGAGCACAAGGTTTGCAAGCTTAAATGGTTCATATATGGAATGATGTAGATGATATCCTACTCATTGGGAATGATGTAGGATACCTCACTAACATAAAGAAGTGGCTAGCTACTGAGTTCCAAATGAAGGATTCAGGATAAGCTCAATATGTTATTAGCATCCAAATTTTAAGGGATCGCAATAACCAAAATGCTAGTTCTATCTCAAGCAACTTATATCGGCAAGATGCTTGTTTGATATTCGATGCAGAATTCAAGAAGAATTTATTGCCTTTTAGGCATGAGATTCATCTGTCTAAGGAACAATGTCCTAAGACACCTCAAGAAGTTGAGGATATGAGACGCATACCCTATGCTTCAGCTGTGGGCAGCCTGACGTACGCTATATTGTGCACTAGGCTTGACATTTGCTATGCAGTGGGGATGGTCAGTAGGTATCGATCCAACCCAGGATATGATCACTGGACTGCTGTTAAGGGAATCCTCAAGTATCTTAGTAGAATGATGGACTACAAGCTCATGTATGACTCTAAGGATTTGATTCTTACAGGATACACTGACTCTGACTTCAAAACAGACAAGGATTCAAGGAAATCCACGTCGGGGTCAATGTTCACTCTTAACGGAGGAGTGGTAATTTGGCGAAGCATCAAACAAGGATGCATCGTAGACTTCACGATGGAGGCTGAATATGTTGCAGCTTGTGAAACAGCAAAAAAAGTGATTAATTTGACTTAGGAAGTTCTTGACCAATTTAGAAGTCGTTCCAAACATGAACTTGCCCATCACACTTTATTGTGATAACAGTGGTGATATTGCAAATTCTAAAGAACCTAGAAGCCACAAGAGAGGCAAGCACATAGAAAGAAAGTACCATCTAATACAGGAGATAGTGCAATGAAGGGATGTGATCGTCACAAAGATCGCTTCGGAGCACAACATTGCTAATCCTTTTATGAAGGCACTCACGGCTAAAGTGTTTGAGGGACATCTACAGAATCTAGGTCTACGAGCGTTGTACGATTAATCTAGAGCAAGTGGGAGAAATGTAATGGGTGTAGTGTATGCCCTAGTTTATTGTATTTTCCCTTTGCTTTATGATTATGTACACCCCAATCGAGTTTAGTTCAAGTGGGAGTATGTTGGGTGCGTTGCCCTAAACTCGTAGTTTGTATTTATGTGAAAACAAATTTATATTCAATAAAGTTTTATTCAGTCAATTTGTTGAATTCACAGCAATGAATTGTCTAAACCCAATAAACTAAATATCCAAGGTTATTGTCATGTAATCGGGACAGTATATCTACTGGGTATATATTTGATAGACCCTCAATATACAAGTGGATAATGTCCCAGGAATTATCTAAATGATCTATAGTATATGGATAAGGTTGGGTACCTTATCTTGGCACTACTATGGATACGACCCACTTTGTAAATGTTATAGACGACCTGATTCAGGTCGTTCATGTGGAGACATGTGAGTGGGGGTATCCTATACAATGAGTTTGTATAAGACTAGACCACAAAATAGCCAATCTTTAGATGTAACACCGTTGACTAATAGATTGCTATTTCATAGGATGACCATGCAACTCATTATCAATCCTGAGTGAGTTACAGACTCCTACCCGTGAGGGCTTGTCCTTTGATCTGTATGGGTGAGAGTGGCCTGAGTCGCCGACTTAACATTCCTACCATTTTGGGGACGAGACCGAGTGGGGAGCTGGAAACATAACTTCACAATATGAGATTCACTCCTCCCTGACTTTCTGGGAGTAGATAAGTGTTCTCTTAAATGCTGACTCCAAGACTTGAACAAAGGGCCCCACCCTCTCACCGGCCCAAGAGGAACTTTCGGTTATTGGTCGGACTATAACCGGGTTGTTTATTAAAGGAGCAGTGATATTTAAGGAGTAAGATGTAACATAGGGGTAAAATGGTAATGTGACGCAGCTTGAGTTACGAGCACTCGTGAAGGATTGACTTGCCATTAATGGTTGTATATCCGTGGACACGAAAATATTCTGCAGTGAGAAGAGTGCAACTACAGGTCTTTAGTGGAATGACCTGTAATTAACGAATGTTAATTAACTCGGCCAATGAGTTTGACCGATTAATCTTGTATCGTTGGAGCTTTTGATTTGTAAGTCCATTAGGTCCCTTTGTTAGCTCACAACAGGTAAAACGAGGATCAAGTTTCTTGAAAAAATTAGAGATGTTAATATTGCTCAAGAGAATATATGTATATTGGTACATTATAATATATGGTTAATTCAAAATTGAAACTATATATTATGAGAGAATTTATTTGAATGAGATTCAAATAAAAATCAATATGAATAGAATTCATATTAAAAATATAGGTTAAAAATAATGTGCATAAGATGTACATTACAACTATAGGTTATATGAGAGAATTGCTTTAGAATACGATTCTATTTTGAGATTAAATAATTAATGTTAATTATTTATTTAATTAATATATAATTAATTAATTAATTGTTAATTAGATTAATAATTAATTCATTAATAAAATTAATTAATTAATTATATATAATTAATATTAATATAATTAATATAAATTAATTTTAATTTTAATCACTCCCCTGCTATTAAGCAGGGGAATGAGTGGTTTGTTATGACGTGGGGTAACTCCCCACGTCATCTTGTTGTTTGCAGAAATGTTCTGCACAAAACAAAACAAAACAAAACAAAAAGATAAAAATCCTTCTCTGCTTTTTTCTCTGCTCTTGCTCTCTCACTAATTTTTTTTCCAAGTTTGTTGCTCTCACAAGTAGATTCTCGTACCCAGAGAAATGCCGGGAAGATCGGTGGTAGTGAACGAATTCGTTGGTGATTTCTTGAAGAACGGTTGTTCAAAGGTAAAAGAAAATTCTTTTCCCCTGTGTTTTTCCTTTTAATTGTGGTTCTTGTTCCTAAAAATTCAAGAACAAAGATTGCTGTTTCCCCTACAGGATTTCTGTCCCTTCACTTCCAAAAGAGTTTCTGTAACACGTTTTGAACTATGGAGAAGACGTAAAACTAGTTTACATCACTTCAGAATTTGGGGATGTTCGACACATGTGCTACTGACAAACCCGAAGAAATCGAACCTCGTTCAAAAGTATGCCTATTTGTAGGTTGTCCTAAGGAAACGAGATGTGACCTCTTTTTCGATACACAAGACAACAAAATGTTTGTATAAACAAATGCTACTTTATTGGAAGAAAACCACATAAGGGATCATAAACCACAGAGTAAAGTTGTGTTAAATGAAATTTCCAATGAAGTTATTAACACATCAACAAGAGTTCTTGATGAATCTGAGACTTCAATAAGAGTTGTTGATGGTGCAAGCACTTTGCATCAGTCACATCCGTCTCAAAAGTTGAGAGTGCCTCCACGTAGTGGGAGGGTTGTATCACAACTTGACCGTTACATAGGTTTAACAAAAACCCAGGTCAGTATACCTGATGATGGCATTGCTGATCCATTAACCTATAAATAGGCAATGGGAGATGTTGATAAGGACAAGTGGATTAAAGCCATGGACCTTGTAGAATATCGTGATGGGGTAAAACCAATAGGTTGTAAATGGATCTACATGAGAAACGAGATGCAGAAGGAAATGTACAAACCTCTAAAGCTAAGCTTGTGGCAAAGGATTATACCCAAAGGGAGGAGGTGGACTATGAGGAAACCTTTTCTCTTATTGTCATCCTAAAGTCTATTGGAATACTCTTGTCCATTGTCACATTTTATGACTATAAAATTTGACAAATGGATGTCAAGACTACATTTCTAAATGGCAATCTTGAAGAGAGTATCTAGATGTCTCAACAAGAAGGGTTAATTAAACAAGGTCAGGAGCAAAAAGTTTGCAAACTTAAAATATTCATTTATGAGTTGAAACAAGCATCTCGATCTTGGAATATAAGATTTGATACTGCGATCAAATCTTACGGTTTTGATCAGAATGTTGATGAACCTTGTGTATACAAAAAGATCATCAAAAACACTGTAGCTTTCTTAGTGTTGTATGTGGATGATATCCTACTCATTGGCAATGATGTAGGTTTCCTTGTTTGACATCAAGAAATGTCTAGCGTCTCAGTTCGAAATGAAAGATTTGGAAGAAGCTCTGTTTGTTCTAGGAATTCACAAATTGTAAGGAATCGAAAGAACAAAATGCTAGCCCTGTCTCAGGCATCTTACATCAACAAGATGTTTTTCAGATATTCGATGTAGAATTCTGAGAAGGGTTTACTACCTTTCAGGCACGGATTTATCTGTCTAAGTAGCAACGTTCTAAGACACCTTAAAAAGTTGGGAATATGAGGCGTGTTCCCTATGCCTCAACTGTGAGCAGCCTGATGCATGCGACGTTGTGTACTAGGTCTGACATTTGCTATGCAGTAAGGATTGTCAGTAGATATCAATCCAATCAAGGATATGATCATTGAACTGTCGTTAAGGGAATCCTCAAATATCTTAGGAGAACGAGGAACTATATGGTTGTATATGGTGCTAAAGACTTGATCCTTACAGGATACACTGACTCTAATTTCCAAACTGATAAGGATTCTAAGAAATCCACATAAGGATCAGTGTTTAGCAGAAGACGACTTTTACTTGTCCCTACGGAACGTTTGCTTTCAGACGAATGCCTTTT
This sequence comes from Momordica charantia, assembly GCF_001995035.1. The sequence goes on from NW_019104701.1 coordinate 217,747, forward strand.
GGGCTTTGCAATGCCCCAACAATGTTCCAAAGGTACATGATGGCCATCTTTTCTGACTTGGTAGAATCAGTAGCTGAGGTGTTTATGGACGACTTTTCAGTCTTTGGAAAGTCATTTGCAGAATGCTTGGATAATCTGAAGAAGGTGCTGCAAAGACATGAAGAAACAAACTTAGTATTGAATTGGGAAATTGTCATTTCATGGTGCAGGAGGGAATTGTGCTAGGGCACATAGTTTCCAGTAAGGGCATAGAAGTAGACATGGCGAAGATAGAGGCAATAAAGTAATTGCCCCCACCTGTGAATGTCAAGGGCATCTGCAGCTTCCTGAGACATGCCGGTTTTTATCACAGATTCATAAAGGATTTTTCTAAAATCTCTATACCTCTTTGTTCTTTGCTTGAGAATGATAAAGAATTTAACTTCACATCTGAATGTTTGCAGGCTTTTAATACGCTGAAATATGCTTTCACCCATGCACCGATAATAACAGCTCCAGATTGGAACCTGACAAGGTGGGTCGCACAACAGTGAGGGAGGTGGAGGTAGACTGGACGTCGAAGCGGATTAACAGACTCTTTAAGCTGTCAAGCATTCCACTGGCTGAATTCAATGAGATGATTCAGCAACCCTCTATGCTTGAGCTTGACCATGCCCTACATCTTGTAGGGATCAAAGGTGCTGTTTGGCATGTCACTGACAAAGGTTCCCGCTCCTTGAAGTCTGGTCAGCTCACGGGCGAAGCCAATGTTTGGCTCTACTTTGTCAAGAGCCGGGTCATGCCTACAATGCATGATTTGTCTGTTACGAAGGGCAGAGTCCTTTTGTTGGCATGCATCTTGGAGAGCTGCTCAATTGATGTAGGACAGCTCATCCACCGGGAAATCGCCCAATACGCAACGAAGAGAATCGACCGACTGTTTTTCCCTGGTCTTATCACCAAGCTCTGCCTTCACACAGATGTGCCCATCCTTGAGGACGAAGAACCCCTTAAGGATAAGGTGGTGATCGACAAGAGCACGATGGAGCGGTTGATGAACCAAGATCCTGTTCGACGTGGAGCTGTGCCAAACGTGGCCATCAATGAAATACTGGCCCAGTTAGCCAAAATGCAGAAGCAGCTCTCACGAATGAAGAGGCACCGTGAACCTCTGTTGAGAAGGCAAAGAAGAGGGACGCGAGCATCGTAGCGACATTAAAGCGCTTCAAAGCGACAGCACCATCCACATCCTCTGTGCCGACCATATTGAGGGAATTGCTGGAGCAATCCGACAGCTCTTCAGAGGAAGATCAGCTCACAGGCGACTCTTTAGAGGAAGAAGGGAGCTCAGAAGGGAGCTCAACTTGACATGTAGAAAGGAATCCTTCCTGTTTCCTTAACAATTGACCCCCCCTCTCGATTGTCTTTAATATTTTTAGAGTAGAATTTCAATTTATGCAATTTATCACTTTCTGCATTTCAATTTCGTCTTTAAGTTTTTGTCAAAGTAGTTTTTGTTTTACATTTTAGTCAATATGTGACCCCCTATTTGTTCAAAATCAATGAAAGAAGTTGTTAGCAAATCCTGTGTTCTCAACATCTGCCATTTGTCATGCCTTTTGTATATAGTCTTAATGAAAGAGCTTGCTAAGTGCGTAGTTTTCCTGTTTATGCTGGAGCATTTTAATGTAGTTAGTTTTCTTTTGTTCTCACTCTGGTTCATGTTTGCCTGCACATGTCCTTGCATCCCTCTAGTAGTACTAGCCCCAGGTAGCGCTTACTTTAGGGGAGAATTTCAATGGTCATTTATCCAAACCCTTATCTTTGTATAGCTAGCCTAAACCTTTTCTTCTAGAATCCCCCTTAGATGATAGCATTAACCCTCCGCACTCATGTATATATCTTGATAGCGAACATCATTGTATTTCTCATTTTACATTCGTTTTAAGTTTGGGGTATGCTAGAGC
>NW_019104701.1:222491-238766 GCF_001995035.1 Momordica charantia
TTCTTTCTTTTTCCCTTTTCTTTTACTTTTCCTTTGTTTTTAAAAAAGAACCAAACCAAACCAAAAAAACCCAACATAACCAAGCCCAAGAGCAAAAGAAGCCCATCCCAACTTAAGACAAAACCAACCACACGGAGCCCGATAAATATAAATTTAATTAGAGTTTAGAGCCCAATAAAGATAATTTTTATTAGAGTTTAGAGCCCGATCAATATAAATTTAATTAGAGTTTAATTTTAAAAAATAAAAATCTCCTGATTCGAGACTAACTAACCTGAGGGACTCGGGGCGCTACAGTGTGAATAAACTTAAGTTTCTTTGATTTCTTTACTCCAACTGAAGTACTTAGCAGTGTATGTAAGTTCTAAGCAGTATTGATCAAAATGAAAGGGTGAGGCATAGGGCTGGATTTTTGAAGTGCTGGTTTCTAACATTCTTCTTTTGCGAACAGAGGTAAAATGCATGCTCTTGCTTGGGGGAAAAGTAAGATTTTAAGTTTGAGGGTGTGATAACTCTCCAAAAGAGAGTTATTCTAGTGTTTATTTGGGTAGTTTTATACAAGGAAATGTCAAAGTGTGTCAGTTTTAGGTCATAAATAGCATGAATATTTTTAAAATGTGAATTCTTAACTTAATGTCCTTAGTCTTGAGAGCTTTGCCAAAAACAACATAAACTCTCGCATTTTCTAGTTCATTTGCACAGGTCTTTAAGGAAAAGCTAAAGTTAGAAGAAAGTGCTAAACCAAAGAAGAGCAATCAGGGCATTCTCATGATCAGAGCATGAGAAAGCTGGAGCAAAGCGGTGCGAGAGCATGGAGTTGCTGCACAGTTAAAGCCAAAACAGGGATTTACCCATGTCTATACAAACTCTAGCCGGGTGCCCTCAACACCCAATATTTAAATGATGTTTTGCCCTAGCCGACAGACACACAGATCCCAAGAGGGACAAAATTGGAGAGCTGAAAAGACAAGAGGAAGGAATATCACCATTTTCGGGGCAATAGCTGACGATAGAAAGATGAGGCTCACCTGCTTCGATGAGCTGTTTGCTTCTTCTTCTCTACTTCTTTTTGCTGTTTTCTTGAAATAGGTTGTTCTCAGGGTTGACTTTTTACTGTAGAAACATGTATCGGTAGCCCTATTTGACCACGCTTTGACCCCTTTCCCATCATTATTTGCCAAAAAGGACCACATATTTTTAAAGTAGAACATGCATAGATTATTTCTGCATAAAAGTCAAACTATGGTACTTTAGGAAAAATATGAGGAAAATGCGGTCAAAGTTGGAAGAAAATAACAAAAATTAGTTTTTAGCAGAATTGCGCCTGGCACATGTTTGGAGGACAAAATGTCAAAACGCACGTTTTGATTAATGAAGGGCAAGGAGGAAATTTCCCACATGTTCAAAATCGTGAGTCCAAGTCCAAGTGAGGTGGTTAGGTGAATCTTAATCCATTTCCACCTAAAATGGAGTGGAGTTTTAACCAACCTATGGTGCTATAAAAGGAAGTCATCCCTCCATCAGCAAATCATCCCTTCCAAACTTCATTTCATCTTCTTTTAGTTGTTCTTTAGTTGTAGAACACGTTTTTAGAGTTTATGTTTATGTTCTAGTTGTTCATTTCTTTGTTTTTCACGCTTTTACCTTTTGTACTGCCTTTAATTAAAGTTCTTACTTTCGTTCTTTGTTCATTCTGTTCTTTTAAAGTTCTTTATCTAGTTTCAACTCCCCTCACGCTCGAGAGAGAAGAGGGTCAAGCTAGAACTCCTTGTACGACTTATTTATTCATTTAAATTCAATGAAAAATACTTTATTTATGTTTTCGTGTATTTACTTTCATTTAATTATGTTCTAAATTAGTTATCAACCTCCTTGTGGGATGCCTTATTCAAATGATATGATTTTCAACATGCTTGGGATTTTGGCCTGATTGCACCTGACACTTTTTTGGGTTGGTTTCTAAAAACTTCTCTTTACGTTTTTTTTTTCATTTGGCCAGTGGGAGCTTGATTTATACACCACAATCCAACCTTGGGAAAGGTGAGTTAGGTAATATAATAGGAAACCAATATGGAATGTGATTTAGGAATGAGTGGATAAAACATGGTCCTAGGCATAGGCCCTCTGATCCATAATGCAAATGAGTTGGTAGATATTCTCTAGGATTGTAATCACACATAGGCATATGATTATAGGTTACCCTAGCCTCTGTAGCAACAAAAATTGGTAGTGAAAGAGTACAACTCAAATCCCAAGAAAAGTCAGGAATTACGCTTGGTGCATTTTCCCAATATAGTGTGTTTTCCATGTTTTGCATCAAAACTAAGGTAGGAGACAAGGATGTTGAGTTTTATTAAATTGCTTGTTAGTTAAAACTCCAAACAACAACATTTCATCACATTTTTTTTCCTAAATCACAATTGCATATTTGAACCGTTCACTTCTTAAAACTATTTTGAAAAGCAATAAGTTCATGAGGATTCGACCTTTGATTACTTCCGAGTATTACTTGTGACCGTGTGCGCTTGCATGAGTCTCTAATCTTTTTAAAGGTAGAGAAAGTCCTAACAGTTGTATTCTCTTTTCTTCCATTTTGTTGTATTCATCCATGTTAAACTAAACCCCTTCTTGGGGGCGATTTACATACTGTAAGTAATTTGATACTGAACCTCTAGCTGCTGCATTTATTTTTAAATAAAGCTGTTTTGTATTTCTTCAATCTTGCGTGACGTTGTTGGCCACTCTATCGTGTTTGCTAACTTCTATATTGACCTTGAAGGGTTTATTGGTGCTGATTTGCTTTATTTGAGTTTAGCACTTTTCAATAGCTTTAGTGACACTCAGGAATGGGGTCCCCTAATTGTGCCTAGAGCTTGCATTTATTGCTTGGGTGTTTAGCAACAGAAGTTGTACTTACTCATGTTTGGGGTTTCTCGGAAAGGAACCGAGTTGAGCTGAGCATTCATATATGTTAGTAAGCTAGAGGGTAGGTTGATAACTTGTGAAAGTATGCTGAATCTCCCCGCCTTTTCCTTATTTGTTAACCTTTCATTATTGCCTTCTGTGCTAGAGCTTTCTCTTATTGATAGCATTGAAAATCTTGTCTGTTGCAAGCATCTGTTGTCTCGTTGTTATTTTATTTCTTTTAGATAATTTTCCATACACCAACTCTTTATATTTCTTTTCTCTATTGGTATCTGCAAGTATAGTTAAAATATTATCCAAAAATCCCTGTAGATACAACCTCGTTACGTACTACAACCGACGATTTCGTGTATACTTGCATGTGTTGCCAGCACAGTTGTGTAGACACAACACCCATCACCCTTTATTGTGATAATAGTGGTGTTGTGTTAAAATCTAAAGAACTCCGAAGTCACAAAAGAGGCAAGCACATCGAATGGAAATATCATTTGATACGGGAAATAATGCAATGAGGGGACGTGATCGTCACGAAGATCGTTTCTCTCACAGCTAAAGTGTTCGACAACCATCTAAAAAGTCTAGGTCTACTAAACATGTACAATGCAGTCTAAGGCAAGTGAGAGATTTGTGATGGGTATAGTGTATACCCTAGTTTATTATTTGTAGTATTGTACACCCACTGCTTTAAGATTTTGTACCCCACTAGAGTTTAATTCGAGTAGGAGATTGTTGGGTTTTTATGCCCCAAACTCATGGTTTGTAAATGTACAACAAATTATTTTTTCAATAATTTATTTTTTAGAATTACATTGACCAAAACCCAATAAACTAACGTTTGAAGTTATTTAATATAACTGAAACAGTGTATAACTGATATGCACGATATATAATTGATATACACGGTTGATATTGGATATACAGTCAGATCATGTTCCAGTAATAACCTAAATGGTCTAAAATATATGGATAAGGTCGGGTACCTCATCATGGTGACATTATGGATACGACCCACTTTGTAAAAATTACAAATGACTTGATCGAAGTCATTCATGTGGAGACATGTGAGTGTAAGTATCCTTTACAATGAGTTTTTATAAGATCGAACATCGGAATTATTAATTTTTAGTTGTAACAGTGTTAAGTAATTAGATTAATATTTTACCATGATGTCCATGGAATGCGATCTCAATCCTGAGTGAGTTATGAACTCTTGCCTATGAGAAATTGTCCTTTAATTTGTATGGGAGAGACTGGTCCGAGACGTCGACCCAATATGCCTAGTATTTTAGGGATGATCCGAGTGGGGAGTTGGGAACATGACTTCGTGAAATGGAATTCACTCCTTATCGACTCTAGGGAAGTAGATAAGTTGTTCCCTTAAGTGCAGATTCCGAGTCTTAAACAAGAGGCCTCATCTTTTCACTGGCCTGAGAGAGACTTTGTTGTATGGTATGACCATAAATGATTGTTCAGTAGAGGATCAGTGGTACTTAAGGATCAAGAATTGATTTAAATATGGTTATATCCATAGATGCAAAATATTCTATAGTGTGAAGATTGCAGCTGTGGTATTTAATTGAATGACTCAGAGTTAATGAATGTTGATTAATTTAATTAATGAGTTTAATTAATTAATCTCGTATCATTAGAGCTTCTAATTTGTTGGTCCTTTAGATCCCATTGCTAGCTCACAATGGGTAAAACAACAATCAAGAATTTGAAATGTTCAAATTTAATAAGGGAATGTATATATACATCATTTATATAATGTATGTATTGATACGTTAAATAATTAATTTTATAAGGATTCAAAATTAATACTATATTGTTATGAGAGAATTATTTGAATAAGATTCAAATAAAATTTAATATGAATTGGATTCATAATAAAACTATAGGTTAAAATTAATGTGAATGAGATTTATATTAAAACTAAAGGTTATGAAAGAGATGTGCATTTTGATAGTGTACATTATAAACCATATTTCATAATATTCAGGTGGGAATTATTTAGCAATTTTCGGTCATTTATGGCTTATTTACGTGCATAACTGATGTTTTTACAGGATCAAGCCATTAGAAAGAATTGGAGCATAAACGTTCGAGTGAGAGGAAAACTAGAGTAAAAGGGGAGCTTAATTCAGCCGCATCAGCACCGCAACGCCATCATGTAGCACCATGACGCCTGCAGGTCAGAATTGGGAGCAAAATCTCGAAGAAGCAGCACCACAGTGCCAGTATGCAATGTCATGGTGTCTGCAGACAAAGCTTAGGCCTTTTTCCATGATGATAGCGTCGTAGCGCTGTAATGTAGCGCCATGGCGCTACGAACTTACGCATCTGTCACAAATCTGGGACAGCGTCATGGCGCTCACTAATGGCACCATGGCACTGTAGCGATGCCCTAACATAAGTAAAATATTGGTGCGTCGTTTTTGGGGACTTTTGGGAATTCTCACATTGGATAATTGGATTTTTGAGAGGTTTGGCTCAAGAGTTGAAGCAAGGAGGGTGAGGAGACGATTTTCGAAGGCCTGTGATCATGCAGTTTGAGTCAGGGACGATCAATCGACACTACGACTTTAGTTTCTCTCATTTCCTTTATCTTTTCTAGATTTATTATGAAATTCTCAATGGGATTTTATGGTATTTTCATGAACATTAGTGGCTAACCTTCTTGTTCTAGGGATTAATGTAGCCACTGAATTTATGAGTTGGATTTATTAACAATTGTCTTGATTGATTTGTATTTAATTTATCTGTGCATTTATTCGCTTAATGCTTTAATCTCTTGATCACAGATTAATTGATGCTAAATTTGAATCTTACGCTCGGGAGAGGTGGTTTAGATTGAAACTTGAATGCATGACTGGGGTAGTTCTAAGATCAGGAGATTTAGTATTATCTTAGAGGTTGTTAAAAGAATAAGATTTAAGGCCTTGGTTGTTAATGAAACTAGATAGGAATATTGGTTTCTTAATAAGTGGAAGAATTAATTGTGCTCGGGAGAGACAGTTATGATTTTTGATTTCTTGACTTATAGATTAATTTCATATTCAATCTTGGCATATTTAATTTGTCCGCTTGTAGGTTCAGTTGGTGAGATCACTTCCCTAGGACCTGTTCTCCATAAGAGTTTTCTTTAGAGTCTTTTATTCGCTTTGTGATTTGATTTTTGTGTGTCAAAAGAAATTCCTCATTGTTTCTCTAGATAAAATTGGACAATAATATATGTAGTACTTAAGTGACTAGAAACCCAATCCAGTGGACGATATCAGTAATTACTTACCATTTTTATTAAAACTTGACCCGCACACTTGCGGTATGCATTTTCTACGGCACATTTGAATAAAGTTCTAATTAAATATATGATATTTAACTAAAACAAAAACATAATTAATTAGTTGTATAATTCAATTATGTTTATTAGTTAGTTTACATAAATTAGTTTTAATTAACTAAATAACCCACGTCTTTGCATAATGCAAGGAAGTGAGATTATGGTCGAGTGGAGAGTTAATTTGCTCCCCACTCTTCTTTAAATGCAAAGAGTTTGCATTATAGATGGGCTGTTGCATTTTGGTGCAAAATTCCACATTCTCTCTCAAAAGAACTCTCATACTTATAATCTCATCCAAATTCCCTATTTCAAAGATGGTTCCAACAAATTGGTTCTTATCTAGGGGATAGTGAGGAAGTCCTTGTGGTGATTATCAATTGTTCGATTGGTCTAATGTGAAGAAAAGGTTTTTCAAAGGTAACCATTTGTCCTGAGTTTTTAGTTCTCTGTGTGATTTAACTCAATCGAAAAATTCGAGCACGTTCACGCGCTTCCACTGGGACTCAATCCCTTTAGAAACTGCCACAAATTGCTCCCAAAAAATGACTTAAATCGGCTCTAAACCTAGAAAACACGAAAACTAAAAATATATAGCATCAATATAGCATCATGGTGCTTCGGACGAAAGTTCCATCCACACACCCACATCAAGACAGCACCATGGCGTTGTCCCCTAGTGCCTCGGCGCTGCCTCCACGACTCTTCTAGCCTGCAGCTCTCCACTTCACCTATTTTCATCCCTCTTCGTCCAGATATTTCGCGGCTCGATCCCGACTTTTCTCTAGCTGGCCACCTATCCTAACAATGTGCTCAGCTATGATGAATCTTATTAATGATCTACCTCTACTAGATGTGACTAATTTGGTGAACCATATGGGATGACAATAACACGTTAAAAAAGTGGTCATAGCATTTATATATATGTAGCAAGGAGGGGTGACAATAACTCACATATGGCTGAATTGTAAAGGAATAACTCACACATAGTCGACTCTTGAGAATATTAATTAATAGCTCATAGTGTGACATGTATCTACATGGTTGCAGATATACTTGTCATTAACAGAGGTCACACGTGTGGGCCGACATGAATTTAGGTAGCAAACGGAAAGAAATTTATCTTAATAAATATATAAGCAATGTTTAGTTTTAGGTATCAATTGATATCTTATCTCTTGTAATGCTTTCTACTATTCTGATCGAGAAAGAATCGATTCCAAATGACCAAGTCATAATGAGATTAAAAAACGATGCTTTCTTGACCATGTAGAACATGGATTAGCATTATGTCATTCCTGTTGGAAAATTTAAAGAAATCTTAATTTACAAATATTCTAGAATAAAAGCCAAAAAATTCCAGAACAATCAAGATTAAGTATCAAAGCATGGAAGAAAACCAAAATCTGTAAAGGGATTAGAATTACCTGAAACCATTAGATAGATTGACCATGATGTGCAAGAAGTTGTGAGTTTGTGGTCTTCCTCAATTATGCAACCCAGACCAAATATGGGCAATACTCTCTGTTTGATGGGGAACAGGAGGATCAAGAAGCATTATTGGGGACCATAACCATATATTTATAGGTTAATCCTAGGGTTTTCCATAATCCCCTGGGATTAATGGGCTGGTTTCTACTCAGCAAGCCACACCACTAAATGGGGAGTCATGGGCCCATAATCAAGATCATTTGTATGCCCATTAAATAGCCCAAATATAATTGCTGTTTAATTTGTTGCCCACATATGAATTAATTATTAAATTAATTCTAACAATGTCCCACTTGGGTAACAATTTTCTTTATTAGCAATTATATTAATTTATTCTTTAGTGCACATCTCAATGCTATTAAAATAAACTTCCCTTTAATAATAATCTGGTCCATCTCGCATATCGATGAAGAACCGAAGCGACTGTTGTCACATGTATAATCGCGACTCAACCTTCAATGATCACCACACCAAATAGACTCAATGACATGGATCAAGTGTGGAAGAGCAACATGAGAATTACATGTAATGTGATCTAAACATGTCTATTCCAAACTGGTCCAACTTTATTCTTTAAAAATATCAAAATTTATGCTTTCTAGCTTTATGTTATACTATATTTAGAAAGAGAATCATTCAGAGTAACAAAATAAACCATCTTCTTTATTCTACAAAAAAAAAAAAACCACATGTCTAATTTAAGAAAACACAAACTCCCACTAAACTAACATACCATAATTTTCACATCTATATGAGCACTATGCTCGTAAAACTTTTGTGAAAGTTCTTAATGAGCGGATCCGCAATGATGGAGTTGCATTTCTTACAAAAAAAAAAACTCTGAATTTTCTTTATCAACTAAAGCTTAAATATTCATACAAAAGCTTTTGTTGTTGTAATATGGAAAAATACAAAACTTTGTCAAAACAACCTAATGACAAAATTTGATAACCATATGCTTAAGTTTGTTGCCACGTACAAAATGCTATGAACACAAACTTTATTGGTGAAAGGGACTAAAGTGACTCTTTACCGCAAGATACTAGTATCCTTTAACCTATTAGTGAATATAGCCTCAAAGGTAGATCTAGATGGCAACTCAAATTATCAAAATCAAATAGCCTTATGATCTCTAATTAATATGATTTTGATGAGTGAGCATGTAACCTTTTTGTAAACACCTTATAACTCTTTAGATCCAATTAAGAGTTATCAAAAATTGTCTTTCATTCTTGATACGAATACTGCAACGGAAGCATATAGACTTTAAGCATGAATTTTTTTATTATACTTTATTATTCAAGGGGCCTCTATTGAAAGTGAGCTTGTCTCCACTAGTGATTTCAATATCCCTTAGTGCATAAATTTTTATACTAGAGAACTTGCAATACCTTTCAACATAGTTCTTTTTTGAATTCTCAATATTACTTGAGATTGATCTTACAATATCATTTCACAATATAAAAGAGATATGTTCATGCAAGTTTCATCCTCTAACAAGGCCTTTATTATGTCGCAAATATATTATACTAGGAAAATAAATATACTCCCACTAAACTGGTAATTCATAATTATTACTCTTATTACCTCCCGATATTACATGTGATAATATCACCATGTAATGAAAATTATGAAATTATAGATAAAAAAAACTTCATTGAGATCACAGATGAATATCAACCTTTTGAAACTTTGTGTTATTAGATCAAAAGTCTCCCAAATATACAAGCTTATTGATTTCATAAATTATACAATTAAGAAACCAATCTTTATATTCATCGCATAACTAAAAAAAAAAAGTTATAAGTATTGTTTCATTTACTTGAAAGAACTTTTCGGGAAGCTATAGAAAAGATCTCTGAAAAATTAATGTAGCCTTAAGAATTGAAACTTAACAACTAGATGACCTTATATTTGTTAACATTGCCTTTTAAAAGCAATATAACAAAATGTAAAATATCTTCGTTGTTTGTTGTTTCAACACATTCTTTATGATATTCATTTTTCCTTTTAAGAGATAAGACTTTGTTTGACGATAGAGAATATACTCTTTTTTATCAAACTTAAATATTTATAATCATATTTCTCCTATCTATTCTATTTACTTTAATGACATTTTTAATGAGGAGAATCTTTATTCTTTACTAATATTGTTATAAAGAGCAAATAACTAAATTTCCCATAAATACAATATTCTTTACTGTATCTTCCCCTCAAACTCAACATCCTTAAGAAACTTTAAGATCTCATCCACATTAACTTTAAGTGGGAACTAACTTTAGAAATTATATATATTGAAAGACTAGTGTATCTAGAGTGACAACTAAACTTTTTTATAACAAACTTGAGTGATTTCTCCAAATAGAAGGAGGGTAAGGAAAAATGATTTGTCATATTTCTTACCACACCTTTTTTGAGCTTTGAATCATTTTATAAGCAACATACATCTCAGGTTTGCCTGAAAATATATATTACTTATTAGCTCTATTAATCCTTAAAGGAGTTAGCAAATGTCCTAGACCTTATCTTCTCAATTCATCATATTTCATAACGATTTCATTTACTACGAATTAATATATGATGACTTTTAAGATATCCAAGAATAAAGACCTTTCCTATATCAAATATCGGTGCCCTTTACGAGGATAAATTTAATTTGTTATTACTTTATGCAATGTTGTTAAACATTTAAAGAAGACATATTGAATAGGCTATAAATTAATGTTCTAAAATACTAAAACTCTCAATAGCACCTAATTTGACAATTCAAGTTATGTCCTTTGATCATTCCTAATACAGACTTGAATGTCTGTTTAATCTTGAGAACCAACAAGCAATTTGAATAGAAATACCAAAGTCTATTCAACACATAAGATAAGTTTTCATATGCAAGTCTAACTTGTTAAATACACTAAGTGAGAAGCCAAATTTTCTTTATAGCTCATGTGGCATTGTATTTGGAACATATTTTTTTCTATATGTTCAAACTTTCAAAAAATATCAAGAGAATTCCCAAGCTTGATTCTTTTGTGGTTTAGGCGACATATGTTCCAAATAAACTTTAGTACCAACTTTAATTTCTTTCTTTAAGGAAATAAACAATTAATGAGTACAATTTTATCTTTTCTTACCTAACCTATTTTTCTTGAAACATCAGTCAGAAATTAGGTTATTTAGAGTTCAATATCTACCCGTACAATTATCATAACCCACTACATACCGACTATATAATGTCTCAAATAAGTATCAAAACATAAGTAAATTCTTGAATGTTTTAAATTTTGTGTGTGTTGATCATTTAGTGTACTCACTAGTGTTCCTTTATTCTTTATAAAAAATTTAAATTCTATTCCTTTTGTTCTTTTCAGAAAAATCTTTACTCTTTAAGGAACTTCTTAATTATCTGCTCATCCCTAGGTTTCTCCCACTTTTCAAGATTCCATGTAACCTTAGAGGAATATTGCTCAGTGAAAAGTAGAAATATTTCCTTTAAACTTTAAAAAAATTCATGCAACTTAAATCTACAAAAAACAATTCTTAAATTCATAATAAGGCAATGAATTAATATTTAACAATAACTCATTCAATAATGAAACATGCTCAAAATTAACCTTAAGTATTTATAAAAATACAATATATTTAAATTCAGTGAGGACAACAAGATACCTACCACAACATTGATGATATCTTTGCTTTGGGCCGACAATATCAACTTGCAAATGGTACTCTCAATATGGTGATCAAACATTGATAACCAATCCTGTCAAGTGAAAGCCTTCATTTGGGACGACAATCACTCACATGCCATAACTTTATATTATTCATGTTTATTAGCATTAAACTATATGTGGACCTATTATTTGGCCAACCTGAAGTCTTCCTTTGGGACGACTACAAAGCGCATAAATACACATATCTACAAACATCTGATAATTGTGAAAGATATCAATATCAGAAATAAGAGGTTACTTTGACAGCATGATTCATCAAATTAAACACCAACCAAAAGGATCAGACAATTATGCAACATATGTAACTTTAATTATTATTAATTTTATCTTTATGAAAATAATACTGCCAAAATTATTTTCAAAATTAATAATAGTATCTTTATATGCATAATTTAATAATGGAAAAAGTCCTCTAAACAATTTATTAAATCCGGAAAGAAAAATAAAAACTAGATTTTCCTAAAAGAAATATTATTGATATTTTAACTCATCAACAATTTGACATAGGCTATGGAGCACTAATTCTAGCACACAATAATCTAATATCAATAATTAATTCCATAATTGTAAGTGTATTTGTTATTTGGCCAAATTGTGACCTTCCTTTAGGCCGATCACAATTCGCATAAACAACAATATTCAAATCTCACAATTTATTCTTTAACTAATGTTAATTGTTTCCATATGAAAACAAAATATATAAGTTACTTTCAACAATTAACAATAATATTTTCATAATCAAAACATTCATAAAAATAAGAAAATTGTGTCAAATATTGATAAACTGCTAATTTATCACCATAATAATCAATATTTGTAATACACAACAGAGATGAAAAACTAAAATAGTCCTCTATATTTATTAATAAAAATATAACATACAACAAAGGCACAAACACAATATTATTATTTAATAATTATAATAATATTACTCAATTTCTTTAGGTTAGCCCACACAACATTCACTCGGCCAACCATGAAGGGCACTCATAATAGATGGAGTGCCATAATATTGTAGGCGACAATATGAGTGCCCTTCATGGTTGGCGACAAGCAGTGTCGCAAAACCACTATTTCTTATTAATTTTTAATAACAAAAGTTGATAATCACAGATGTATAAACTCGAAAACTACTGAATTTGATCAAATCAGTAATTCATAAACAGTCGAACAAATTTCGAAAATTATAAATTTTAAATTCATGTAAAATTGTTCAACATCTTATTAATCCAAATAATTCTAATAGCATGCTTTTTAAACAAGTATATTATTAAAAGAACAACATGCCTAAAAGTAATTAAAAAAAAAGATCCAGTAATCATCCATGCAAAACTTGCTCTGATACCAAAGCAAGGAAGAAAACCAAAATGTATAAAGGGATTAGAATTACCTGAAACCATTAGATATATTGACCATGATGTGCAAGAAGTTGTGAGTTTGTGGTCTTCCTCAACTATGCAACTCAGACCAAATATGGTCAATACTCTCTGTTTGATGGGGAATAAGAGGCTCAAAAAGCATAGTGTATTGGGGACCATAACTATATATTTATAGGTTAATCCTACGGTTTCCCATAATCCTCTGGGATTAATGGGCTGGTTTCTACTCAGCAAGCCACACCACTAAATGAGAAATCATAGGCCCATAATTAAGATCACTTGTATGCCGATTAAGTAGCTCAAATATAATTGCTCTTTAATTTGTTACCCACATATGAATTAATTATTAAATTAATTCCAACAATTCCTACCAGCGATCCTTCATCCAGGATTGAAAGAAGTGATATATGAAGACTTCGAGATCAAATATAATATATTTCATTCGAGACCTCGTGAGCCACTTATTTCTCCGAAGCTTGAGTTAGTATGGAGCTAGTTCAATACTAACTCGAGCTTCGGAGAACCTTTTGACTCGTCCCACCAAAGACCTCCCAACTTTGCCTCTTGGAAGAAGTTAAATAAATATTAAAACAAGAACTTAATTCAAACTATTAAAAGTTAGAAGTAGGAATTCAGGCCTCGTAAACTTGATCAACTTGATCAAGTAGTAAATAGAAACCAATACACGTGAGTGTACCTTTTTATTTAATTCATAAATCTGTTTCTACAATAGAAACAGAATCATCATGGCTTAATTACACACTAAATATTCCATGACATGATAATATATTGATATCCATATTATTCTTTCATTATAGAAACATGACTTTATTTTTAAGCCTTGTTGGGGAGCCTGAGTTTGGTTCTTATTGCAAAAGTTAAAGCCCAGCCTGTAGCATCATCCACCAAGTAAGGCACCGCAAATTTACTCAAAGTTTCATCAGGTGAATCAGCATGACCATGTCCAAACTCCTCAACCCAATCCAGTCATCTTTATACAACTTCGTCTGTTGTCGAAATTTAGCTTAGATTTTGAAAACGTTCTTATAAAGTAGATAACAAAACATATATGAGTAGTGTTACGGCTCCCTCATTGGTAACATAAGAAACGTAACAAGAGTTTATAATATAGGACTACTCCGAAAACTCATGAATATTAATAGGTAGAACGAGAGTTTTCAAAAACCTAAATCAAAAAGCAGAATAGTTATACAATGGGCCTGAACTTCTTTTTTTTTTTTAACAATATTTTTGTTGGGTCTATCAAGAAGATTTCAATGTTATTCTCAAAAGGAAAAAGAAAAATTAAAAAAAATTTCCAGTGTGTTTCTTTGAGGTTACTTCTTGTGCTGGTAGAATTTCATCATTTGCTGCCATCCTTGTAGTATCCAAACAATGCCGTTTCCTTTGGAACCAAAAGCGGAAAAAACCCGACAAAATCTATGAAATGGAAGAGATCCGAGTAAAGGGAAAGGAAAAAGCGCAGAGCATGAATCCACTTTAAAAGGACACACTATCAAAATATAGAAAGATCTATCTATAAAACTTTTGGATTATATTTGTCAAATTGATTGAAATAGTAGTTTGAATATTACATTGCAAATGAGAGGGCGTGAATACGAATTACAAATTGTAATGAAGATATAAATGTCTAACTACTCGAATTATGTTCATGTTCTGGTTTGAGAATAACATGATTTTATTATTATTGTTGTTATTTTTTTTAGTACTTTACCATGAGCATCACCAACTTGTTTCAAACTACTAAAATGATCGTTGTAAGTGAAGTTTCTTTCCTCTGGACGTTCATTGTTGAGCTTCGGAAGGAATTTAGAAATCTTCAAATAGTTATCGATTTCCTAAAAAATCCAATTTGTTAATTCACAATCTTTACAAAATTAACAGCAACATTTTATTCTAAGATCAATATTATTGTCAAAAGAACAGGCACTAATTTTCTTTTTCTCTTTAGTAATACTTACGGTTGGTACTTTGTAATAGGTGGCAGGAGTTTCAAAATCCTACAAGCATAAAGAAAAGAGTGTGAATGCATAAGCTTTTATCAACCATGCAAAAATGACTATACATTAATAATACTTTTATTTATAACAAATTTTAGTCATAATTTAATGGGAAATTGCAATGCGTAGCAAAAATCATTTATGTATTTTAAAATATATCATTATTTTTAAAATTTTTAAATATAGCAAAAAATTTTACTTATATCAGTAGTATCTCAATAATATATTAGATACTCATAACAGTAATATATCATATGTATATCACATGCATGGTGGATACTCATAGTGGGTAAAGTTGTCATTTTAATAATATATTAGATACTCATAACAGTAGTATATCATAGATATATATCACTACATAGTGGGTAAAGTTGTCATTTTAAAATTGGACCTCCGTTTTTTTTAATAGAAAAAATGTTGTTGTTGCTATTTTGCTAATTTTACTAAATGTTTGTTGTATTTGCAACTGTCACTAATTTAAAACACTAAAAAAATTTAAAGATTTATTTTTTGTAGAACTATAATGTGACAATGCTTGGACAAAATCTGTATAAACTGCAGCATTGAACAATACTTGGACCGCTGGACACAATTCTTTGAACTGCATTTAATAGTAAGATTTGCAAATAAATATAAACAAGAAAAAAAAATACACTTAAACATGAAGATTTATTTGATAACATTTTTTGTTTTTTTTTTGTTTTTTGTTATTATTATTGTTATTTCAAAATTATTTGATCTTATATTGCTATTTAGTTCTTACAACTGCTTCGCAGTAAGGAATAGCTGCTACACCAGCATGAGGACGTGCTAGAGAGAGAAAATTCTTAACCTGTTCCAATTTTTCCAAAGAGATAAAAAAACACCATGAGATATAAATTTGTAATAAAATTCTCCAAAAAAATAAATAATTTTCTTTTAAATAAATAAACTTGGAAGCCTAACACTTACAGGAGGTGCTCCATCACAGAATTCTATTAGACCTCTTGCTATTAGGGTACCTTGTATATATCCAACAATATAAATACAATTATTCAAACTCACCTATAAAATACATACAAATTTTGAATACCGTACTATTTCAAGATAGTAATATTATTATTATTTTTAAAATCGTACTATAGTATATTTTTTAAGGGATTTTTTTTATATTGTTTTTAATTAAACTATTTTTAAAAATAATAGTGTTGTTTTAAAAATGTGGGGCTGGTCGTCGTCAAGACGACCATGTAGGTTGGTCATCTCTTCGAGAGACGACCAAGTCGCGTGGGGCCAGGTTTAATTGACGTGGCGCCACGTCAATTAAACCTGAGATGGTTGTCTCAGAGACCATCCCATGTGGTTGACGACCACTGCACGACGGCCACATGAAGAAACGACGACACATAAAA
>NW_019104701.1:238961-259500 GCF_001995035.1 Momordica charantia
TCGCTCACTGTAAGGTTTTTTTTTATATATATAAGTAACATTAGTTTTTTTTTTGAAGGGACCACTTCTTTCCCCTTTTTTGGAATTACAAGGACCACAAGGTATTTATGTTTTGTATTTTATTTTCTATTATGTATTTATATGTCATGTTTTTTTATTCGAATTTATTTAAATATAATTAATATAAAATATAAGGACATTGTGTTTATATCTTCGTTTTTTTATTTGGTTTTATCTTAATTAATTTATTAGATTTTATTTTTTTAATATAAATTAGTTTTATAATTTTGTAAATTGATTTAAATTAATTTATAATTAATTAAGACTCAATTAATTAAGGCACATTTATTTTTTATTTAATTAGTTTTTATGTCTTGAGTATTTTTTTATTAATAAATTTAGGTAATTATAATATTATACTTTTTTGTATTACAATTAAAATTAGATTACTTGATTAGGATAGTTAGATTTAATTAAAACCTTAATTGAAGATCTTTTTTTTCAATTTAGGATTTAAATGGCAGCTAAATGTTTGGCGTTTGTATTGCATACGAATGGAGGTATTATTGATGGTGTAAATGAAGTTGATTATGATAGACCGTCGAGTGGAGGTTTTACTGTGTATAGTGGTATCAAATTTGAACATTTTATTGAAATGGTTGGGCTGTCCCTGAAGGTAGATCTGAGCAGGAATAAGTTAGACCTTGTCTATAGACACCCTAATCAAACACCATCGGGATCAATTAAATACATTCTCATTCCATTGGAGAACCAGAATACACTAGATTTAATGTTCTCAATTGCACCACCATGTCCACAATTAGTGGAATTATATGTGAATGTAGGAATATGATGAATGTCCCATTGGACCTCGAGGGACATAGCTAATGTATTGACCCTAGTCAAAGTCTTAATCTTGAACCTGAGTTAGTTGTGCCTCCAATGACTAATTTAGATTAAGATATGGATTTAACTGATGAGAATAGGTCTATAGAACTCAGGACAACAACAGATGATGAGTTTGATGAATTGGACCTCGAGGGGGAACATGATATCTCATCTCCAACATTTAATGACATAGACATTGACACGATTAATATCAATGCAGAACATGATTGTATGATTCAACCAGTGGCTGCTGAAAATGATATGTTGTACAAAGGGTTCAGTTGTAAGGATAAACCAACTATGCAACATATCATGAAACATTTTGCTGTGAAGAGTCACCATCCTTACGAAGTTTTAGAGTTCGCACCATCCAAATGGGCGATTAGATGTAAGAAGTAACAAGATGGATGCAAATGACGACTTCATGCGATTCTTAATAAATCTTATAACCTATGAGAGATTACGAAGTACGTAGACCAACATTCTTGTTTGTACTCAGAATTCAATCAAAGTCATACTCAATTGGATTCAAATATGATAAGCATAGAATTTTGTGATGCAGTGAGAGCTAATCCTTCTACAAGTATTTCGACACTTCAAGATTTGATCAAGGAAAAATTTGGATATCATGTTTCTTATAGGAGGGTTTGGGAAGGAAAAACAAAAACTTTGGCTCGTATTTTTGTTGGCTGGGATGAATCATATTAACTTTTGCAAGTGAATGTACATGTTAAAACACACTAATCCGGGAACAATTGTCGAATGGAAAATTAGGGATTATGGACAACCAGGTAATGACATTCTTCATTGTGTATTCTGGTCATTCGGTCCTTGCATTGAAACCTTTCAAAAGTTTCGACCCGTGCTTCAAATAGATGGTACTCACCTATATGGAAAGTATAATGGGAAGCTATTGATTGCAACATCTGTTGATTCAAATGGACATTTGCTACCTCTTGCCTTTGCCATTGTGGACGAAGAGAGTCGTGAGAACTGGGGATGGTTTTTAAAAAACCTATGAAAAGTTGTTACACATGAACATATATGTCTAATTTCAGACCGACATGGGGGTATTATCTCTACTATTAACAATCCAGATAATGGTTGGACCAGACTGAAATCACATCACTGATTTTGTCTACGACATGTTGCTAGTAACTTCAACCATAAATACAACTGTGCAGAATTGAAAAAAATGGTTTATCGTGCTAGTTCTCAATTCCAGATTCAGAAGTATAACAAGTACGTGGAAGAAATTAAGTTACAAAATAGCTCTTGTATGGATTTCTTCCGCAACATTGGGGTTGAGAAGTGGACCCTATCACATGATGGTGGTATAGATATGGGTGGATAACGACCAATCTTTCAGAATGCATTAATGGGGTCCTCAAAGGAGCTCGGATGTTACCCATCAATGCATTAGTGGAACTTACATTCTACCGATGCGTAAAATATTTCGAGAAACGGAGGGACGAGACAAGAGATGCTTTGAGTAGAAATGAAGAATACATAAGGTATTATTTAGGTTGTTTAATGTTCTTTATTGTGTAAATGCTGTTAACTTACATTATCAAGCTAAACAGGTATGCTTACGATAAGCTTGTTAGATGGGCGGCGAGATCTACCAAACACACTGTAGTCTGTTATGATCGAGTCGTTGGTGTGTTTCATGTGAAAACAGGTCATCATTATTACAATTCAAAAAGTGGGAACATACAAATAGTGAGAATAACCGCCGTAGAACGTTCATGTACATGCAACAAGTGGCAAACATATGGATTTCCATGTTCTCATTTAATGGCAGTTTGTTCACACCTAAATTTTAAGTACGAAGACTATATTGAGGATTTTTACAAGCTTTCAAAGTACGCTGAATCTTACGCTCCTCAATTTGAGCTCATCCCACATGAAGATTATTGTATCGCTCATCCAAACATGCCTGTTTTGCACGCCGATCCCACTTTATTGACACTGCCTGGAAGACCAAGGAGTTCTCGTATTCACAATGAGATGGATTTGAGAGAACCAAGTGTTCAACAAAGATGTGGGATTTGTAATCAACTCGGCCACAATCGAAGAAAATGTCCTTCGAGACGACGGGAAGCGCCATCGTAGTTTGATATTTATCGTTGGAGTTTGATATTTATTGTTGGAGTTTATGTTAATTTATTTGTTAGTGTAATTTCTCTTTTAATTTAAACTGTATGTGGTTGTAATTTGATGTTTATTATTGGAATTTGATGCTTTTATGATGAATCTGGATAAACTTTGTGGTTGTAATTTGATTTTTTAGGAGTTTGTCAAACTAATGGATATTTATGGTATTAGATTATGTAACTAGATCCAAGTCCTACCGATCTGTATTGTATGCACAAGCTCGACATTGATCCGAATTAGTTTGGCAAGATCAATATAATGAGGAGTTGCACTGCCGATGTAGAGAGGTAATATTGGATCGTTCTATCCCACTCCATCCTCTAATTGAGCCTGCATTACGTGCTTCTGGATTTTACGGGTTTGCCAGAGTGAGATTCATCCAATTAGATTGGCATTTGATAACCGCGCTTATAGAACGGTGGAGGCCGGAGACTCATACATTCCACATGCCGATGGAGAGTGAACCCCATCACTCTACAGGATGTAGAGGTGCAATTTGGGTTACCAGTAGATGGTGAGCCCCTTATCGGTCCTATTAATTATGATTGAAAAGGCACCTGTCAAGCATTACTTGGGGTGACTCCAGATGATCGACACATCAGAGGCTCTAGGTTGAGTTTACCTTGGCTAGCTTATCAATTTCGTAACCTGAACGATGATGCAGATGAGGAAACCATTGCCAGATACGCACGTGCCTATATTATGTAGCCTATCGGTGGTAACCTATTTGCCGACAAGTTTAACAACTTGGTGCATTTGATGTTCCTTCCACTGCTCTTAGATTTTGGGATAGCTGAACGTTTTAGTTGAGGTGGAGCATGTTTGGCATGGTTGTACCGAAATTTGTACAAAGCGTGTCACTCTGACTCACGTGACATTGCCGACTCAATTATACTTCTTCAAGTATGGGCTTGGGATCAGTTTCCAACGATGGCTCCACAACGTTGTCAAATCTTCGATCACGAGCTTGTGGGTCGACCATTAGCTGTCCGGTACATTGATATAACTATTGAATTGTTTTACACATTTAATTATTCTACTGAAATAATTGTTCACTTATAATATTGTTGTAGATGGAGGGATCAATTTTGTGTTACAGAAGTATCTACACATGTTTTGATCCAATATGGATACATGTTGGACCTCTTGTCACCTGGCTCGGTACGTTTTTAAATTTTTAAAATTTTAAGTATATATCGATTTACAATTAATTACATGTTTTATTTATTACGATTTCAGATGATCTGGGAGCTATATACTAAGGAATTTGCAAACTTACCTAACTACTGTACCAATGGACATGATGTATGGTGCACTGTAAGTCCACTGATATGCTTTTATGTGGTTGAGTGGCATCATCCAAATAGAGTTACAAGACAATTTGGTATAAAACAAGCAATTCCAGAAGTGCCCAGCTGAGAACCAAGGATACATTACATAGACATTCGGGATGGCACATGGCAGGATAAAACTGCATCTTTCGTAGCGAGGTGGCACGTGCGTAGAGATTATATTGTTATAAATCCTCTCGTGGACGATGATGGTGTTTGCGATCCAGAATACATGAGTTGTTATTTATCAATAACTAGACGTTATCTTACTCGAGAAGGGGCATCATTTGGTGCTACGGTACAAATTTTAATTTGGTTATATAAACTATTTGAATTTAAATATATATTTATGAATTTTTAATTTTTAATTTCGTGCTACGGTACAATTTTTAATTTTTTCCATGTAGGCTGCGTGTTTCGAGCAAATAAGTATTATCTCGTCATCAGAAGATATTAATAGGTTGTGTAACGTTGGCGCGAGACATCTGATGAAGGTTTTGAAGATGTCTTGCAGCCCTAGGCGGAGGACGTCGTCAAGTAGATCAGGATGCTCCAATAGAGCTTGACGATCCTTTACCTGAAGTTATCTATCATAATGTGGAGGACGTTCCACCGTTTACACAGACACAGGATGATGCCGGTCCGTCGACGCCTATGTTCATGATACCGACTCCTGGTTCCAGTCAGTATCACACACCACCTTTGCCACCATTGTATGGTTATGGAGTTGGCCATGAACGTAGACGTGGGGAGCATGGACAATACATCAACCATGTGGAGGATTGAGAGACACCAGCAGTAGCACTAGTTTGTCGTCAACCACATCGTAACCGACGACGTCCCCATTGTGGGACAGATTAGATGGATAGGTTGTAAATTGACAAACGGAAAACATTATTCTCCAATTTCTTATATATATTTTCAATTCGAACTACTATAGATAACTTCATAATTCTGGAAGATAAAGTAATACATAAAATTAATATTATGAATTGAATTTAAATAAAAAATTTTGTAAATTAAAAAATAAATTTTATATATAAAACAAATAAATATATGGATAAATTAATAAAGTCACGGGAAGAAAAAATAAAATATATAATTTATTTTATTAATCTTGTTTAAATAAAAAATTTTTGTAAATTAAAAAAAAATTATATATTCAAAAATAAATAAATATAAATTAATTAAAAAAAAAGAATGTTGTGGTCGTTTCTTCAACAGATGACCACCACATCGGTTTAAAAAGAAAAAAAAGAAAGGGTCGTGGTCGTCTCACATGGGATGGTCGTCTCTTGTCTCAGGTTTAATTGACGTGACGCCACGCTGCAGAGACGACCAAGTCTACATGACAAATTAATTTTTAAAACAGTATTATTTTTGGAATAAGTTTCCAATAATGCAATAAATCAGCATTATTTTTAAAAATGGTTTAATTAAAAACAATATTAAGAAAAAAATCCTTCTTTTTTGAAGTGTTTGCAAATATGACAAATAAATTTAGTACAATTAACAAAATAGCAACCACATCTTGTTTTTTCAAATGTAGCAGTTTAAAAAAACGGAGGTTCAATTTTAAAAGTACAACTTTACCCATATAATATATATGTGTGTGATATACATTTGATATACTATTGATATGAGTTTCTGATATATATATGTGATATACTACTTATATGTGATATACTACTTATATGAGTGTCTGTGCAATATTTATGTCATACATCTAATATACTACTGATACGAGTGTTTGATATATTACTAATATACTACTATATGAGTATTTGATATATTACTACTATAAGTAAAAATTTTTGCTATATTTGAAAATTTA
This sequence comes from Momordica charantia, assembly GCF_001995035.1. Next base: position 245,172 of record NW_019104701.1, read on the forward strand.
AAAAACAGGTGACATATTTTTAAATACATAAAAATTTTTTGCTACCCAATGCAATTCAAATATTCAAATATGACACCATATGACTTTTTTTTTTTTAACTATTGTGTTATTTTTATTAATTTAAAAATAAATTACTATAGATTTATTAAAATCACCTGAGAGACAGCAAAGATATTGAAGCCTCCTTTCAAATATTCCAACTCCCTTCACCTGTAAATAGTAATAATGAACACGAAAAATGACAACAAATCTAAAAGAGACAAATTTTCAACCCTACAAAAATCTTATAATTACTTCACTTATGTTCAAGGGATTCACTGAAAAAAATCAAGTTCTTTTTTTTTTTTTTGAAGAATTAAATGAAGTTGGTGATGTGATTGAATATTAGTAAGAAAGTACAAGACTTGAAGAAGCAAAATGCCACCTTGTCACAAGCAATTTGTATCTGAAAAAAGAAAAAAGAAAATTACTATTTTACATCAACATAAATGGATTTAAAGAGTATTAGTTCATAATTTCTCCATTTAAAAAAGAAAAAGAAAAAGAAAAAGAAAAAGAAGAAACTTAATGCATAACCTGGTTGAGAATGGGCATTAATATTGCATCATCACTTCCATTACCAATTTCTCTGCAAGGTAAGTGAATGGAATTATATTTTCGATAAATATCTATTCTTTATATAAAATGGGTTACAAGGAGAAATTTTTTCTCCCTATGTTGCCCTTTTAATTTAATCATTTTTATATTTATTTTGGTATAATTTTGTCTTTCAATGTAAATATTTCTCTCATTCTTTCATTCTCTTCTTCTTCCACGCCATTTTTTTTTCCAAAATATTTTATGATCTTTCATCCTTGCAAATTCTATTTTTTTTAAATTAATTTTCTCTCCCTCTAAAACTCTCCCGAGTTAGAATATGTATAGTTTAATTAATTCAAAAATTATAATTTATTTTTAATTATAATTAATAAGGAAATTCAAAAGTTTTGTAATTTTTTATTTTCCACAACTATATAAATAGTTTTTTCTTACTCTTTCTCCCAACTTTTTCTTCATTAAAACTTCAGTTTCTTTTCTGTTCGGTATGTTTTTCTCCTTTAGTCAATATGTTGTGTTTTCTTATATTTAATTAGATTATTTGATCGAAAATTCAGCTTGTAGTTTTTTTTTTCAATGCAATGTTAATAATTGTTATTTTAATGAAAACTTGGTTACGTACCATATAAGTAATTTATTCAAGATGACATACCTGCTTCTTTTTTTGTCATTTTCTTTTTCAATGACTCAAATAAGAAATCAAGACAACGTTTTATTTATTTTTATGCATTGTTATGTCTAGGAAAAAAAGTGATGATTTTGTTTAGAAAAAAATTAGATAATTGAAGAATAATATTGTTAGTCACACCAATCACATCAGTGTGTGAGTGAGAATTATTGAGACATTGATTTTATAAGATAAACATGGAAAATAAAAAGATAAAAAAAATTGGTGAGGTACACATTAAGAGATAAAAATGTCAAATTATATTAAAATTTTTAAATATTTAATTAATCCTTATATTTTTAGACATTGAAATAAAAATTGTGAAATTTCACGTGCACAGTATTTCTTGTTATTAAAAAGGACAAGGTTGAACAATGTCTTTTTTTTTATTTATTATTTGCAATATGTCAAATATGTCATCTTATTCAATTATCTATATATTATTGATTGAATTTCCATTTTCATTTGGAATAGAAAAATAATTATAAAACTGGTGAGAAAATAATTTAGGTTAGATGTTCAAATAGTGTTTGAAATTTCAAAATGACTATGTTACCATCTAAACTTCAAGAAAATAATCTTTTTGGTCATTGCTATAATTTATTTGTCAATTTTTTATCCCATCAATGCTCATCTATGTAACTTTATTGTAGGATCATCTCCGCACCTCAACACATATTCAAAAAGTTATATTACGTCATCCATCAATTAAATAAGCGGCCATAAAATAGTGGCAATCACCAAAGTATGTTTTTAAATTTATGGACTAAAATAAATATATTAAAATATTGACAAAATAAATTAGGATGAAGTAAAAAGTTTAGGCAGTAAAATAGATTTAACAAATAATATATTTTGAAAAATAAAAAATGCCTTCAACACCAACAACTTCCTTTGAGTATGAAACGATGTGGATTGAATTGTCAGTAGAGCATTCATCCGCAAGACCTACACAAACAAATATTATATATATATAGTTCTAAAACCAATCAAAACTTCCAAATATTACATATATTTCTCACTCCGACCTATCAATATTCGTTCAAGAGTACTAAAAATGAGAAAAAACCAGAGCAACGTTATATTGTTTTTTGGAAATAAGAAAGAAAACTCGGTACCATGAAAGAATACGAAGGGTAGCGACTGAGACGTTGAGATGATTGCGAGAAAAAAGAAGAAGGAGGAGAAGGAGCGAAAAGCCATTAGCATTTAATTTTTGACCAAGAGAAGTTTTTGTAGAGGTGAGTGAAAATGATGAGAATGATGGCTTTTTATTGGAGAGTTAGTTGAGCATATAGCTGCAGGCTAACTGCTAGTATTATATTTTGTTTCCAAAGTTTTTTTTTTTTAAAAAAAAAGAAAAAAAAAAGGAGGGGCTTCTAATTTTTTATTAAAGAATATGTGAAATAAATGAATAGGATAACTTTAAAGGATGGAAGCGAACCTAAAAGTTTCCATCAGGATTAAAAAATCTTACATTTAAAATATTGTTGTGTGTTGCACGGGACGATTTGAGTTGATATGGGACTTTAGGTCAAAATTTTGTAGAGAGGTCTAATATAAAATATATCAATAATTTGAACAACAACAATGATTCTTGTTAATATTTTATTTCAGTGTTTTTTCTTTGTTAATTAATTCTTAAATATTTTTGTCAATTGTTTTTAACAATCGTAGTTTGTAAATCAACTAAAGTATTCATATTAGTAGATTCATGACTTCTATATTAGAGAACTAAGATGAGTAACCTTTTCATCTCCTAATTGAACTGTATTAGATTTAAAATAACTTGTAACAAAAACAATAAACTTTATCAAAATTCTTTTATTAACTAACCAATTTGGATCATGTAAGTAGAAGAATTTGAACGAAAAAAACACTTGGAATTTTGAACCTGTTAAATTGATTTGAGCAAATAAGGATTTCTACTCTAGTAACTGATAATCATACTTCAAGTGGTGAGACTACATAAAAAGTTAAGGCTTTAAGAGACTCAGAGGGAAAGTTAAAGTTGAAATTAGTCTAACATACCAATAAAATAAAGTGTTTTAATGAGATCCGGAAGATTTTAGTTAGTAAAAATAATAATAATAATAAACAAAATATAAGGAATATGGCAAAGAAGCGGGAACAACGCACCTTCAGAGTTGATCCGAGAAAGAAGTGGGGATGACGACCTTAGGGGGTTGGGCGTACGTGGACTAGGCGCGTACCCAACCTCTTCAATAACGTGCAAACCGCAGTCGTACAAGTTGTCGTCCATGAGCAAGGTTACGTGGTGCCGAGTCGCTCTGCAGATCTTGGGAATCCTCTTCACATATTCCGAGGTGAGATCGTCATGCATAGGGGCAGGCTTAGGAACGATTGAAATGGAGATGTACAAGTGATAACTCTCCAAATAGAGAGTTATTTGGGTATAAAGTTGATATAAATTAGCTAAAGTTAGCCTCACTTGCACCCCTAATCTCTGGTTTTGTGCTTAAAGGACCATAAACGCTAACCTTCTACATTTTAGTCTTGTCAGTCTACAACAGAGCTAAATTTTTGGTGTATGTTGCTACAGCTTTGACGATGCTGCAGCATCAAGATCCAGATTCAGAAAGGAGCAGAAAACGACAAGCTGACGGTGAAAGGACTGTGCAACGGAATTACCACAATAATTGGAGGTTTTACCCACACATATTCTCAGGAGCTCTTCCGCAGAACCGAAAAAGCAAGCAAGGAGTAGAAAAAGACTCTTCAGTGGCTGTTGGGAGCTGATCTTCGGCTTCTTCCCTTGCTCATTCTCTCATCTCTCTATTATTTTCATTTTCACATTTTGCTTAGCTCCCCTTATGGTGTTGCATAGCTAACAACTTGTGTAAGGGGGAGATGTTTTAGACTTGTTTTGATCTGGGCTGTAAACGTACTGCTTGTTTTAATGGAAATGTGCTTTGTTGAAGTTGCTTGCCATTCTAGTTTTAACGTGCTTGATCACCATGTTGGACTACATTCTTGTTAACTTTTGGAAAATCGTAATAGGAAGCGAAATCCTTCATCTCGAGCTAATGTCTACTTAAGTTTAGCGTGTGGTGACTTAGCGATAAGCATCACCTAGCTTGGTCATATAAAACTGTGTATATATGCTATTGATGTTTGTCGATGAATGTTGGTAGTAGAAAATCTGGGGTGTTTGGAAAAGCATCTGGTCTGTTTGACCACTGCACATACTCCATTAATGCTACAACGTCGTTAGGATGGTCTAGAAAAGTCGACCCAATCTCCCCCCTGCGCCGTTATTTTACAAGATATTACTGAGTGATAGTAGATGTTGGGTACTTTTAACGAATTTATACCTTGTGTTCGCATTAAGTTACTTATTCAGAAATTTTCATCGCATCTCTGTTTAGTTTTAAGTGGAAGAAAATCCTATTTTTTGTCTTAAATTTTCTTGAGTAAATATCGAGTGTTTAAGCATCTAATCCCTGTGGATTCGAACTTTTTATTACTTGCTGCGACGATTGTGTACACTTGTACATAGAATAATTGGTAGCACAACTAGCGAACAACAAGTTTTTGGTGCCGTTGCCGAGGACTAAACTGCCTTGCATTCTGTATTTTGCTTAACGAAATCTTACTCTAGATCTTTGACTACTGTATTGGTGAATTTTGAAGGTGAATGCACGATTTGCAAGGGGTGGAGTATTTGCTTGACAACGAAATCGAACGCACATTCCACCAATGAAGAAGAGAACGACGTCGACTGCAAGTGGAGACTAACCCCATGGATCAACCACCAAGGCTTCCCAATCCAGTTTTGGAGATAGAGCTAAATGCTGAACCAGCAGTCGTGCCCCCTCTAAATGCCATTCTGTTGGCAGACGATGGAGATAGAGCTATTAGGGCGTATGCCGCACCAACACTTCACGGTTTTCACTCAGTCATAGTAGGGCCAGAGATAGAAGCTGAGCGATTTGAATTGAAACCTTTGATGTTTCAAATGCTGCAAACAATGAGACAGTTTTATGGAAATCCATCTGAAGACCCATAACTTTATCTCAGATACTTTCTTGAAGTGAGTGATTCCTTTAAAATGCAATGAGTATCAAAGGAAGCGTTAAGATTGAAATTGTTCCCGTATTCGTTGAGGGACAAGGCAAGAGACTGGTTAAACTCTATGCCAGCAAAATCTATTACCTCTTGGAACGACCTCGTTGAGAAATTCCTGATAAAGTACTTCCCTCCGAGTACGAACGCTAAATTCATGGGAGATATTAATAACTTCCAACAAAGAGGTGGAGAATCTGTGAGCGAGTCATGGGAAAGGTTTAAAGAGCTGCTTAGACGATGTTCACACCATGGCCTACCAAAATGTATTCAAATAGAAACATTCTACAATGGGTTGAATGAAGCGACCAGAATGGTTGTAGATGCATCGACAAATGGAGCACTGCTATCTAAATCATATACTGAAGTAGTGGACATATCGGAGAGAATCTCTTCTAATAACTACCATTGGTAAGATTCCAGAGCCATAAATGACAAGGGAAACTATGGGGCTACCAGCAGCACGAAGATGGCTTCTCTGAAAGATCAAATAGCAAACCTAACCAACATGGTAAAGAACATGAGTGCTGCTACAGTATCGTCCACTAACCCAGGATCAAGAAAGGCAGTGATAGTCTCATGTTCCTATTGTGAAGGTGATCATACTTATGATTCTTGCCCTGGAAACCCTGCATCAGTATATTATCTGGGAAATCCTGGCAGGAACAATCCTTACTCAAATACCTATAACCCAAGATGGAGACAACACCCAAATTTTAGCTGAGGAGGAAATCAGGGTGGTCATGGGAATCAGAACATCGGCCAGTACCAACAGAAAACAATGCATCAACCAGGACTACTGATGCCTAGCCAACCACAAAGAGCAAGACCAGCTAACCCCTCCAGCTCCATAGAAGCCATGATGAGAGATTATATGGCCAAGAACGATGCATTAATACAAAGCCAAGCCACCACTTTAAGAAATATGGAAGTTCAACTAGGACAGTTGGCTATTGAGATGAAAAACCGACCACATGGTACCCTACTAAGTAATACTGAGAACCCTCAAAGAGACGGGCAATGTCAAGCATTGACTCTCCGCAGTGGGAAGGCACTATCACACCCCTACCCTGCACTAGTGAGCGAGGATAAGGTTGTGCACCAGAAAGAGCTTCAAGCAGAGATGATAATGGAGAGTGTAGCAGAAAATATGAATACTGAAGAGAACGTAGTGACTGATGCTGGCGCATGAACTAAGCTAACAGTGCAATCAGAATCAGTAGCACAACAAGGGATGACGAAGCAACCAGAGTTAGAAATAAACAAAGGAAAGAAGGCTGCGGAGACAGAACCGGTAGAGAAAGTGTCTAAAGAGACACTAATGCAAAAGAAAGTGAAAATTTCAATAGAGCACCAAGTTCCCTCTCCTTACGCTCAGCGGTTGCAAAAGAAAACCTAAGATGCACAGTTTGATCATTTTTTCGAGGTGTTGAAACAACTCCATATCAACATACCCTTGGTAGAAGCGTTGGAACAGATGCCAAATTACGTCAAGTTCCTCAAAGATATATTGTCAAAAAAAAAGAAGACTAGGGGAATTTGAAACGGTGGCCCTTACAAAAGAATGCAGTGCGATTCTGATAGGAAAACTCCATCAGAAAATGGGTGATCCTGGAAGTTTTACCATTCCAGTGTCGATAAGAGGGAATAATGTAGGGCATGCGTTGTGTGACTTGGGCGCTAGCATCAACCTGATGCCTATATCAGTGTATCAGAAACTGGGGATAGAAGAAGCAAGGCCAACCACCGTCACCTTACAGTTGGCTGATAGATCCATTACACATCCGGAGGGTAAGATAGAGGATGTTTTGGTTCAGGTAGATAAATTCATTTTTCCTGCAGATTTCATCATACTGGATTACGAAATTGACAAGGAAATTCCAATCATTTTGGGAAGACCATTTTTATCCACGGGGAGGGCATTGATTAATGTGCACAATGAAGAGCTCACTATCAGAGTAAATGACCAGCATGTTACATTTTCTATTTTTAATTCCATAAAATACCCTACTGATGTGGAAGAATGTTCTTTGTTAGAGATTGTAGATGATTTGATGAATGATGAAATGCAAACAGAAGAGTTGTTGAGCCAACTGGAGGACGAGCGAAGAAAAATTCTCAAGGTAGGAGACATCGAAGCTAAACTGATCCAAGGCCAGCCGCATGAGCCTGGATCCGACAGAATCCACAAGAAGACATTTGAGCCGCTGGAATTGAAGGACAGGGTGCAAGCACCGCTGCAGCCATCAGTGGTGAACGCACCCAAGTTAGAGCTGAAGGTCCTGCCATCACACCTCAAGTATGCTTATCTGGGAGAAGCAGAAACCATGTCAGTCATCATTGCAGCAGACTTAACTGAAGAAAAAGAGTATTGGCTAATAGAGATGTTGAGAAATCACAAGAAGGCCATTGGCTGGACTCTAGCTGACATGAAAGGAATCAGTCAAAGTTATTGCATGCATAAGATAAACCTAAAAGAGGGATGTAAAAATTCGGTTGAACATCAGAGGAGGTTGAACATCAAGGAGGTTGAACCCTACCATGAAGGAAGTTGTTAAGAAGGAAATTATCAAATGGCTTGATGTTGGAATAATTTACCCAATAATTTACCCTGACAGTGATTGGGTAAGTCCAGTCCAATGTGTGCCCAAGAAAGGAGGGATCATCGTGGTGCCCAATGACAACAATGAGCTGATACCCACAAGAACCATAACCGGTTGGTGCATTTGTATGGACTATAGGAAGTTGAACAAAGCTATTAAGAAGGATCATTTTCCATTGTCATTCATTGATCAGATGTTAGATCGGTTGGCTGGGCAAGGATACTACTGCTTCTTGAATGGGTAAAGTGGATACAACCAAATCACTATCAATCCTCTAGATCAGCAAAAGACTACATTCACTTGTCCATATGGTACGTTTGCATTTAGGAGAATGCCCTTTGGACTGTGCAATGCTCCAGCAACATTCCAATGATATATGATGGCAATATTCTCAGACTTAATAGAGACGGTGGTTGAGGTCTTCATGGATGACTTCTCAGTGTTTGGAAGGGACTTGAACGAGTGCCTTAGCAACCTGGAGCAAGTGTTGAGGAGGTGTGAAGAAACCAACTTAGTGCTCAACTGGGAAAAATGCCACTTTATGGTAAAAGAATGGATTGTTTTGGGTCACAAAGTATCCAAGAAAGAGATAGAGGTCGATCGTGCCAAGATCGAAGTCATAGAGAAGCTGCCCCCTCCCACCTCAGTCAGAGGAGTCAGAAGTTTCCTTGGACACGCAGGGTTCTATAGGAGATTCATTAAGGACTTTTCATAAAATCTCTAAACCTACGCATGTTTGACTTTTCTTCTAACTGTATACAGGCTTTTACCACGTTGAAAACAGCTCTCATCGAGGCTCCCATCATGACTGCACCAAATTGGAAGGAACCACTCGATGTCATGTGTGACGCTAGTGATTATGCGATAGGAGCTGTGTTGGGATAAAGGAAGGGGAAGCTAATTCACCCAATTTACTACGCCAGCAAAACATTGGTGGAGGCTCAATTAAATTACACCACTACTGAGAAAGAACTATTAGCGGTGGTTTTTGCGTTTGAAAAATTCAGAGCTTACCTCATTGGAAAGGTAGTGGTGTACACTGACCATGCAGCCATCAAGTATTTGCTTTCAAAAAAGGATGCCAAGCCAAGGCTGATTCGATGGGTGTTGCTGTTGCAAGAATTTGATTTAGAGATTAGAGATAAAAAAGGATCAGAGAACCAAGTAGCAACTTAAACGAGTAGAGCTAGATGGAGCAGTGAAAGAACAACAAGCAGAAATTAGAGACGCATTCCTTGATGAGCAGTTGCTAGCGGTGGCAGAACAGAAAAAAGACGTCGTGGTTTGCTGATATGGCCAATTATGTAGCTAGTGGAATTGTGCCATCAAACATGATAAGGCATCAACTTAAACGATTCATCTATGACAGCAAGTTTTACTACTGGGATGATCCTTATCTATACAAATTGTGAAAGGATCAAATTATGCGGAGATGTGTTGACAGTGTGGAAGCATCAATAGTGCTAGAGTATTGTCATTCCGCCCCTTACAGTGGGCATTTTGGAGGACAGCGTATTGCAGCTAAAATCTTCCACAGTGGCTACTATTGGCCAACTGTCTTCCAAGATTCCCACTCGTACGCAAGGAATTGTGACAAATGCAAGAGAGTGGGAAACGTCTCAAGCAAGTCAAAAATGCCTCTGAATTTTATCCTTGAGGTCGAACTCTTTGATGTTTGGGGAATAGATTTCATGGGACCTTTTCCTTCATCAAATGGTAACCTCTACATCCTATTGGCAGTTGATTATATTTCTAAATGGATGGAAGCAACAGCTTATGTGACGTGCGATGCGAAAACAGTCTTAAAATTCCTACACAAGAACATCTTCACAAGATTTGGAACCCCTAGGGCTGTTATAAGTGATGAGGGATCCCATTTCGTTAACAAAGCCATGAGTTCCTTGTTGGAGAAATATAATATCAAGCATAAGGTGTCCACGGCATACCACTCTCAGACGAACGGACAAGCAGAGATATCAAACAGAGAAATTAAAGGGATTCTGGAGAAGGTAGTGTATATCAGTAGAAAAGATCGGTCCTACAAGTTAGATGATGCATTGTGGGCGTATAGAACTGCTTACAAAACTCCAATAGGAACTTCCGCTTATAAGCTAGTCTTTGGTAAGGTATGTCATCTACCGCTTAAGTTGGAACATAAGGCGTTTTGGGCTGTGAAGAGGTTGAATATGGATCTAGCAGCAGCAGGAGAAGCGAGAAAATTTAAGCTACTAGAGTTGGATGAATTCAGAAAAAAAGCTTACAAGAACGCAAAGGTTTACAAAGAAAAGACCGAGGTGTGGCATGACAGAAGAATAAAGCCAAGAACATTTGAAGAAGGATAGAGGGTGTTGTTATTCAACTCAAGGCTGAAGTTGTTTCCTGGAAAATTAAAGTCAAGGTGCTCAGGACCATTCACAGTGGTGAAGGTATATCCTTATGGAGCTGTAACTGTTAGGGAAGATCACACTGAAAGGGAGTTCACTCTGAATGGGCGAAGATTGAAGCATTACTGGGGAGGAGAAATGGTGAGGAAGATGGATTCCCACCAGCTGAGGTTAACATAAAGGGCTATCAAGACAGAATAAAAGGGGAAGAATCCTTTGTTTCTTCTCTCTCTCTCTCGTTTTTAATTCTTGTCAATTCAGTTTAATTTCCTTAATGTTGATAGTGAGATTATAATTAGAAGCGTGTTTCTTTTATTTTGTTTGATTTTTGTTTTAGGCAAAGAAAAAAAAAATTCTGCCGATTCGTTACTATAATTGCTAGAACAAAGCTGGGGGGAAGCTGAGAAATGTGGTCAACCTCGTCGATGTTGGAGCATAAATCAAGGATGCGAAAACGAAGATGGAATATAAAGAGAGAAGCAATTAATGCTTACAGCAGAAATCGTGGGTCAGAAGTTTAAAATCGAAGTAGTTCAGACATCTCTTTCCCACGAGATAAGAAGTGCACTTTTCTAGAAAAGGTACAAAAGAAGGGAAATTTTTGAATTCGAATTTTTTTAGAAGAAAAAGGTAAAACGGCAGTTAAGGGGAGTAGTTGGCTTCTTTTTCTGAGCATTATTGATGATAAGGTTGATAAGCCTATTTAAGAGATGACAAAGAGAGAGGTTATCGTCCAAGCCGTAATTTTGCGCTAGCACCTTTCCCCTCCATGTCCTTTTCCTTCGCTTCCCTCTATTTAGTCGCTCTCCCTTAACCCTAGGTTTGCTGCAGCGTTGACAAACCGTCAGCCTAGTCATCCAAGTATGCCTCGAGTTAAAGCGAAAGCAAGGAAAGGTAAGAAAGCTATCCCCCCATAAAGAGCTGACACCATCTCCTTCGTTGGAAAAGTCGCCAGAGCTGGGCCAAGCGAGCCTGTTACCCGAAAACACCGCCTCAGAAAGAGAAATCACTTTCCCGCTCAAAAAGAAACTCGCTGCTAAGAAGGGAAAGGGAGCCGCAAAAGGAAAGACGAAGCAGCCTGTTCCAGCAGAAGAAGAAGAAGAGCAGCTGGCTTAAAACACCCAAACCGAAACAGCCGGTCAGAATGCAAACGTGTTGCCTACAAAAATACAGGCATAGAGAGGATCAGAGTTGTCGTCTGAAGCAAGACGCAGAGTTCAAGAATTTATGCAAGAGCTTTTACAAGAGGGCAGTGGTGAGGATAATCTGGGGGAGGGTGGAGCAGCCACGAAGACAGCTCGAGAAGGAGCAGCGCTATCTGACGAAGGGCAAGAAGAAATAGAGGAAGTGGTAGAAGCAGCTCCAATGCTCGCTAGAAAATCACAGAGAAAGATAAGGCTTTCCCCAGTTGCTGAGCTCGAAAAATGAAAGGGGCCAAAACAGAAGGTGGACATGCAAGCTAAGAAAATGGGCAAGGAGAAGGTTGCTGCAGAGCCCGAAGAATTTTTGCGATTCGTCGACGCTGCAGCATCAGAACGGTTTGAAAGCTTCAAGGACCGAAATCTGCTACGAGAAAGAGGCTTTCCTTCTGACTCATCCATGCCCTCCTTTGTTTCCACCACCATCAGTAAGCACGAGTGGCATACATTCTGCACACAACCCAAGCCTGTGGTCGTCCAACTTGTTCAAGAATTCTATGCCAACCTAAACCTAAGAGACCCATCTGAAGTGATGGTAAGGGGGAAGAAATTCTACTGGAACGCAGAGGCCATCAATGAGGTATATAACCTCCCCAACTATTCCCATGCCACCTGTAATGAAATGATGGTTGCCTCATCTGAGGAGCAACTAAATCGAGCTATCAAGTGTATAGGGGTAGAAGGGTCGCGATGATAGCTTTCAGCCAGAGGGCCGCACACTTTTCTCCCAGCTTACTTTAAGCCTGAAGCCAACGTCTGGTATCATCTTGTTAAAAGCAAGCTCATGCCCACAACGCATGACACCTCCATCACGAAGGAACAGGTTCTCCTCCTGTTTTGCATTTTGGAAGGTCTCAGCATCGACGTGGGGCGACTCATAGAAAAAGAGATTGCAGGGGTTGAGAAGAGGAAGCAGGGCAACCTATATTTCCCCAATCTCATCACAGAGCTTTGTATCCTCTCGGGAGTCAAGATGGAGGAGGCAGATCAAACGCTGAAGGATAAGGGTGTAATCAATGAAGTGGTAATTAAGAGGTTGAAGGTCGTTGATCATAGCAAGCGTGGAGGAAATGTTATATTCGCGCTTAAAGAAGTCTCAAACACGCAGGTCAGCTTGCTGCAGCAGCTCGGCTCTATGCAGGAGTAGTAGCAGCCATTGCAAGAAGACAACAGACCTATATGAACTATGCCAAAGAGAGAGATATCGTGATCCGCAAGGCCCTCAAACTTCTCCTGCCCTTTTCCCCCTTTCCCAAGATTTTTAGAAGACATGTCTGTCGAAGATGAAGAAGTGGTTGGTGCTGGAGCATCTCAACCTATGGGTGGCTCCAGTGAAGAGGATGAAGAAGCTTAACAGGGGAGTTGATTTCCCCGCTTGAAATCTGTTTTACCTTTAAATTTTTTCTTTTCAGCAAATTTACTTTTCTACGCTTTTCATTCTAGTTAGGTTAGTTTATGAAGTTTACATGTTTAGTTTTTGCATCTTTAAATCCTCAGTTCTAGGTTGTTATGATTTCAATTCAGTCCATTAAATGAAAATGAAAATGAATGAATGATTGTGCAAGATGTTGTTAGATCTTCTAGCTTGTGTATTTCTGGCTGCTTATCTATGTGGTCTAAGATGACTGGTCTATGGACATATTCAGGATGCTTGCTTTGACTAGGTTTAGAAAAGGACAAATCCAGTTATTGGCCTTCTTCTAATATTTTCTTAAGTAGCGTTTGATAGCCTTGCCCTGCTGAGTATCCCCTGCCTGCCTTAGAAACTTCACCAAAGCTGAATTTCAATGGCTGATTTTCTCGTCACATGCACTGTTAGCAAGCTAATGTCTTTAGAACCTATGAAACTACTTACCTCTTTAGAACCAATTCAGATAGGAAATCACTCAAATCCAATTTTCATCCATCCTATCTTTATTATAAGTTTGGGGGAGCCTTGTCCTTAGTTTTCAAATGACACTGCTTCTTTTAAGTTTGGGGGTAAGGGATTCTCATTTGTAAGAATAGTATTCAGTTGTGCAATCCCTTTTGTTGTTCACCATCTTGTAACGTTATGAAAATATTCTTGGCCTTGTAATTCAGCTCTGAAAAAAAAGAGAGAAAGAACAATCTCATAAGAGCTGCAAGGTCCGGAATGGCTAGTAGCCCATAGCTGTCTTAGAAGGCTTTAAGTTAGCTAGCAGTGAGGTGTAAGGAAATTAGTTTCTTTGAAAGGAGGTTGAAGGCGAGAAAGGGAGAAGGTCAAGTAAGGCATTCAAATGTGAATAGAACACCTTAGTTTTAGTGCTATGGCTGTTTGTGTCCTTTATGAGCTAATGCTAGAGCAAGCTGAGAAACACTTACCACAGTAATGAATCTTAGGTAGTGGAAAGAGTAGCCCGAAGGCATGGTTAGCACAATCTAGCTTTCAAAAGCATGAATATTAGTGTCGCTTGACGACAAGCAATAGTCCAAGTTTGGAGGTGTGATAACTCTCCAAATAGAGAGTTATTTGAGTATAAAATTGATATAAATTAGCTAAAGTTAGCCTCACTTGCACCCCTAATCTCTGGTTTTGTGCTTAAAGGACCATAAACGCTAACCTTCTACATTTTAGTCTTGTCAGTTTGCAACAGAGCTAAATTTTTGGTGTATGTTGCTACAGCTTTGACGATGTTGCAGCATCAAGATCCAGATTCAGAGAGGAGCAGAAAACGACAAGCTGACGGTGAAAGGACTGTGCAACGGAATTACCACAGTAATTAGAGGTTTTTCCCACTAGTAAGAGTTGAGTCCCTCAAGGTCCGTGCAATT
>NW_019104701.1:259690-271062 GCF_001995035.1 Momordica charantia
AACATTCCAATATGTCTACACTCACTTTTGGACGAATTCCACACATACTCCCAAGAGTTCTTCCGTAGAACCAGAAAAGCAAGCAAAGAGTAGAAGAGAAATCTTCAGTGGCTGTTGGGAGCTGATCTTCGACTTCTTCCCTTGCTCAATCTCTCATCTCTGTATTATTTTCATTTTCACATTTTGCTTAGCTCCCCTTATGGTGTTGCATATCTAACAACTTGTGTAAAGGGGAGATGTTTTAGACTTGTTTTATGGGCTGTAAACGTGCTGCTTGTTTTAATGGAAATGTGCTTTGAGTTAAAGTTGCTTGCCATTCTAGTTTTAACGTGCTTGATCACCATGTTGGACTACCTTCTTGTTAACTTTTGGAAAATCGTAATAGGAAGCGAAATCCTTCATCTCGAGCTAGAGTCTACTTAAGTTTAGCATGTGGTGACTTAGCGATAAGCATCACTTAGCTTGGTCATAAAAAACTGTGTATATATGCTATTGATGTTTGTCGATGAATGTTGGTAGTAGAAAATCTGGGGTGTTTGGAAAAACATCTTGTCTGTTTGACCACTGCACCTACTCCATTAATGCTACAGCGTCGTTAGGGTGGTCCAGAAAAGTCGACCCAATCTCCCCCTTACGCCGTTATTTTACAAGATATTGCTGAGTGATGGTAGATGTTGGGTACTTTTAACGAATTTATACCGTGTGTGCGCATTAAGTTACTTATTCAGAAATTTTCATCTCATCTCTGTTTAGTTTTAAGTGGAAGAAAAACCTATTGTTTGTCTTAAATTTTGTTGAGTAAATATCGAGTATTTAAGCATCTAGTCCCTGTGGATTCGAACTTTTTATTACTTGCTGCGATGATTGTGTACACTTGCACGTAGAAGAATTGATGTGCACGAGCATACCGCCGAATTCCCCATCCCTAGAGATTCAGCCCGCTGATAAGCTCGTGCGCTATTTGGAGATGGAGACATTTAGCCTCGTGTGTCAGTGCACGAGTGTCTAAATTTGGGATTGAGGAGAACGACCACGCTCGATTCAAGAGAAGGTCTCCAGGTGCATATTACATCGGAAGTACCCGACCTTCGTCAGACATTGAATGAACGCAATGTGCCTCAACAAGCAGGGCAACATACCCCCAACACGCCAAACTTAGGATCCACTCCAGCCACTGGAGGTGTGTAATGAAACACCAACCAACCAATGGCCGCAAGAAACAGCGGCCGCGACAACATCGACGTATCAGGCAACGGTGGATATACCTGATGTACAATATTCAATGAAAGAGGTGATCGGCAAGCTTCAGAACGATTTGAAGCTTTGAGCAAAGTTGCAAGACAGATGATGCCAACTGGGTGGAGTTGGGAGAGCGAGAGGATCCCTATTTACGGCTCCTATAATGGCATACCCCCCCCACCAAAAATGAAAAAGCTAGACATAAAGCCGTATGGTGGATCAACTGATCTAGTAGATCATATTGAGCTGTACGAGGGTCTAATGGAGCTGAGTGCAGTAGGGGACGAAATGAAGTGCAAAGCTTTTTTTGTCACTTTAAAGGGCCAAGCCCGGTCATGGTACCGGCAGTTGAAACCTCAATCCATCAGCTCTTGGAAACAACTAAGGAAAGTTTTTATTAATCAATTTTCTGCGCAGCATGACAGGAAAAAGTCGAACACATATCTCCTCACTATCCATCAAGCAGATGACGAGTCGCTACACGAGTACGTTGGAAGATTCATGGCTAAAAAGATTAAAGTACCGGACTGTTCGGATGATGTAGCCAGAATGACATTTATGTCGGCTATAGACAATCTAGATTTAATTCAATCTTATGCTTTGCAGCCAACACGAACCTGTAGTGAAGCTATCCAACACGCATGCTAATATATGCATGCAGAAGATGTGCTCCGAGCAAAACAACTGCAACACAAAACGGTTACGTCGAAACATGCTCAAGCTCGGGGGCAGAGCTCACAGTCGAAAAAAGGTTATTTGAGTCGTGATCTTGAGCAAAAGAAGTCAACTCATAACAACCGGCAACAACAAGAGCGAACAGTGCGAATTCATGACCGGTGTTTAAGGAAATTCGACCGATATACACCCCTTAACGTCCCGCTTTCAGAAATTTTGGCCAACATCGAGAATAGTGATTTGCACACGATACTGGAGAAGCCGAGTAAGATGAAGTCAAGCCCGAATAAAAGAAATAAGAATAAATATTGCAGATTCCATAGGAATCATGGTCATGACAGTTCCCAGTGTTATGACCTGAGAGATCATATTGAAAACCTGATTCAACGGGATCATCTGAAGAAATACGTGGGCAAAAAAGATGTATGTTCATCCTAGGAGAATAAAAAATATGATTGCTCTGATCGAGACGACAAGGATAAGTCACCATCATTGAAAATGAGGGAGGCAGATGGGAAAAGGTCGGTGGTGATCAACACCATTTTTGGTGGCCTGAGTGGGGGTCATTCAGAAAATAAAAGGAAGACCCTCATTTGTGAAACGTAGCACAAAGTCAACTCTACATATGTTCGAGCAACGACTACAAATACTTTTTCTTCGGCAGACTTGGTAGGAGTTCATTTACCGCATAATGATGCACTGGTTATCTCACCAATAATTGATAATGTGCAGGTACGAAGATTCCTCATTGATGGAGGAGCGTCCACCAACATACTTTCTCTCTTGACTTATATGGCTTTGGGTTGGGAAAAGTCACAGTTGAAGTGGTGTACGACTCCCCTAGTCGATTTTTCTGGCGAATCTTGTTGTTGCAGAGGGCTGTACCGATCTTCCTGTCACTATCAGTGGAGGAAAAGACATAGTTTAGAAGGTGGCCGAATTCATTGTGGTAAATGGTGTGTCAGCGTATAATGTGATATTAGGTCGACCATATATCCATGACTTGCAGGTTGTGCCTTCAACCTACCACCAGATGATGAAATACCTGACACATGATGGCTTGGTATCGTGAAACGCGAGTAAAAAGCTTTAAGGGAGTGCTACTCCACTGCTTTAAAGGGCACACGAACTTGTGCAGCGGTATATGGAGGATCAACCCCGAGTTCGGGGGTAGAGGAGAAGTCGTGTGATAAGCCTACTAAGGAGCCTGGAAGTTGAGGAGCCTCGGAACAGGAGCTCGAGCAAGTGCAACTAGGATCGGCAGACAAGATGGTTAGTATTGGAGTAGGATTGCAAGACCCTATGTAATGTACTCAACCCTACCACAAGTGGCTTAGGCAACCCTTGCATGAACAAGCACCTCCTAAACACACACGGCAACACCTAGTACACACACAAAGAATCACCCAAGGGGAAGAAGATGGGACTTACCTTGAAGGTCAAGGCTTTGGATGGAGAGAACTTGTTCTAGATCAAAAGTGAAACATTCCACAAAGTTTGATGACCAACCTAAACTTGCATGTTTCAAGGGTTTTGTGCAACTAGATAAAAAAGCACCAATGCTCACGGTTTTGGGAGCAAAGAGGAAAGCTCAATGACTATTTTCATTCATCAATAATCCACCCTTGAAATGTACAAGAAGAAGCCTATTTATAGGCATCTTGAATTTCCCTAAAATAAAAGGAAAATGACATTAACTAAACCTAGACTAAACTAGTTACAAAGGGACTTAACTAAGTTACATAAACCTAAAGTTAGCTCTAACAGCCATTATCTAAATTTTACATTAAATCCAAAAGAAGGTTTCAATTCTAATTACATGAAAACAATAATTTTAAATAACCACTAAAAGTTAGAGATCTCATGTTTTGTGTTTTCATGTTCCCTTGAAGTTTCTTTCTCCACTTGTTCTCCTTCCTCATGAAGCATGATAATCCACGTGTTGAAGTGGAGATCCCCTTCTTCATTGGTTGAGCCTCATGGCATAATGTCTGTTGCTTGAAGTGTATCATCCCTTCCCTCTTGAAAAGGATTCGTCCTCGAATCCTACTTGTCACCTACAATGAAAAGAATTAAATTAATAGCTTCATAGGAAAGATCATGACATTCTCACCTTGCAAAGCAACTTTGAAGTCTTGTGAGGATATTAGTCTAGCGTTCAACATTCCTATGAAATCTCCTTTGAAAAACTTTTCTCTCCAAAAGTATTTCCAAATCCACCCTCGTGGCATGTTCACTTTATGTTTTGATTTCCTCAGTCTCCTTTTGGGATTTGGCTTTCGAATCCTCCACAACACATTAGATTGGCGGTCTTTTTCTTGACTATCCATGTACATGTAGCGTTGGACAGATCTTSAAGTGATTTTTRAGTCATGTCTCATAATTAGATCTTTAATTTTCTGCAAAAACTCAAGGGAAAATCTAGGCAAACAAGGTTTGAGTTTGCCCATTAGATAACATTCCTTAATGTGAAAAAGTTCATGTATATTATGCTTTGTAACTACAAGGGAATTAACTTCATAGACCTTGTCACATGAGCTCAAAATTTGAGCACTAGGACTAATGCTCATATGCAAGTCAAGTTCATTGTTATTGTCATTCTCATTCACTTCTAACTCACAAATACCAACAAAAGATTTTTTATGAATTTTGAGTTCAACAAGACATGCATCTCCAAGTTTATCAATTTCCTTCGTTAAGCAATAAGCACATTCTTTCAAATCACAAACAATAAAACATGGTTCTTTATGAATGAGTGGTGCAAGAGTAGTGATCTCACATGGATCCAATGCTTTTCTAGCTAAAGAAGTAGGAATTGCATGCTTTGCATCACAAACTAACTTGTTTTCATTCTCACTAATCTGTATTTCTACATTATGAATACAATCATGCATTTCATGGCTATCCAATTGAAGAGATTTGGCATGCTTAGCATCACAAATAATTTATTTTTCATTCTCAACAACAAGTGAAGGCAAACTAACCTTTTCTAAATGTGTATTATCTTTAGAGAATGGTTTAGGATTAGCATACCGTGTAGACATCCTTTGGGTTTTTCTTTCAATCTTTTTGGCAATGTATACCATATCCTCCAAAGTATCACATGGTTGAAGATCAAATTGTTGAGAAATTTCTTCATTAAGTCCATTAAAGAATCGATTCATATTGGCCTCCTCATCTTCCCAAAGATCAAGCTCATCAAGAATTAAGCACATCTCTTGGTAGTATGCTTTCACACTTTTGCTCCCATGCTTCAAGGTTTTCAATTTGAGAAATTTCTTAGGAACAAAGTGTTTCCTCATTATGTGCTTGAGCTCATTCCATGAAGCAATTTTTGGCAATTGATTCCTCAACCTATGCACCATCAAAGAATCCCACCATTCTATGGCAAAATCTTCAAAACAAGAGATAGCGAGTTGTACCTTTCTTTCCTCGCTACGTTGGTACTTTTCAAGGGTTCCTTCAAATTTTCTCTCCCAATTGAGATATTCCTTTGGATTGTGGCTTCCATAAAACATAGGACGTGCAGGTTTGAAACTTCCAAATTTGTTAATGGCATATTCATTTGATGTTCTCCTATGATTGCTTTGTCCATAATATCTTTCAGTATTCATTGCTGCAAAAGAACGTTAGAAAACAAAGATGGACCTCACCATTCAATTCCTCCCTCTCTCATTCACTCAAAGAATGAAAGGTTCACTCGTGTTTAGCACTCAAAGGTTGGAGGTCTCTCACTCACATACACACAACAATTTGTAGATGATAAGGTAACCGTGAGTGTGCAAACTTGTCTTTAAGCAAGCAATTCCCTCGCAACACCGAGCTAGATTGCTTGTGGCGAATCAAAATGAACCAAGGACAAGTTAGAGTACAAAGAAGGCAAGATACACAATGAATAACATAGACAAACAACAAGGACAAGTCTAATACCGAATAGTACAAATAGCAGTCAACACAAAATTTTCCAGAATTGAGGCAAACTTCAAGGCATCAATGTGAACAATCCACTCGTGCAAATTTAAATTTAAAAATAGATTCAGAAAGATTGTGAAGTCTAGTTTAAGCTCTTGATTAGCAAGGTGAAGCTCAGCTTGACCGAGCTCAGATTTAGTGTCATCGAGCTCGGACCCAACCGACTTTCTCTTCTCGACCTCTGCACTCAAAATATTCTCTGTTAAGGTCTTCAAATCGGCAAGTTCGCCTCTCAGTTGTACGATGAGAGACCCAATTTGACTGGACTTAACTTTTAACTCGGATTTCTTAGACAATGGACACTGGTTCTCCTCTTCTAGTCTGGTCTTTTCGACTTTATGCTTGTTGCTTTCGATGATAAACTTCTCTGACGCGGCGAGAACATTGAGGGTCTCCAGTTTCAGAGTCTTGAAAAATCTTCTTTTTCTTTGGTCAAGACTGTTGGGTTTTATAGCCTAAACTCGTGGTTTTTAAACATAAAACAAATATTCATTCTGTAAGGACCGTTTATTTTTTTAGTAAAAAGAAGAAAAATAAGGAAATTAAAAAAAAGAGAGAGAAAATTGGAATTGTTGAAGTTAAAGTTTGAAGGGCATAACGATATTTTCAGCTTTTATTAAAAGGAAAAAAATTGGATGGACACGTGTGTATGGGTTGGCTTGGTGTGTGTGTGTGAGACATGTGTTTAAAAAAAAAAGAGAAAAGAACAGAAAAGGAAAGAAAAGGAAATAAAAGAAGAAAGAAGGGAAAAAAAGAAAAAAAAAAGGGTGAGACAACGAAGGAGAAATAACAGGGGAGAGGAGAAACGAAGGTTTCTGAGAAATTGAGGCCAGGAATCTCGATTTTGCTTTTGATTTTGAGAGCTCTACCATGGAGAACGACAAATTTGGGTAACTAAACTTGTTTTCCTTCAAGATGTAGAAAGAAATAGAAGTTGGTTAGGGTTTTGAATCTTGTTATGTGGTGTTCAAGAAATCACTTTGAAACTTAAAAGAAGTAGTTTTTTGTTCTCCAATAAAAGTTTAAGCAGAAAAGACAGTGGTTCTCGGTTGGTTTCCTTCTCTTTAAATCCTTGGTTTGGTGGGTTTTAGGTATGCTTAAAAAATTTCAAGGGAAGAAAGAAGAATTTAATTTGTTTTAATTTTGTGGAACATAATTGGCTTCACAAAATATTCTTGAGGAAAATCTCAAGAATATTTTCCTATTAACAAGTTTTATCACAGCGTCGTTGGTGGCGTAGGCGTGCGCGTTCTGGACATTTTGCGTGGGGTCCAGCTGTCCTCTTGGTTTGACTTAATTCCAAGGACTTGAGGCCAATTATGATCACATCATCTCTTTCTTCTTGAAAAGGATTCGTCGTCGAATCAGTAATGTCACCTACAAAAGAAAGTAACCTGATTAGTGACAAATTCGAACATACCACACTATACTTACCTTGAAGTGATATCTTGTAGTCATCATCGTGCATTATTGCTAGCACTTGGAAATAAATTCTTCTCTTTGGTTCAAACTCAAGGTAGAATTCTTGAGCATATGTTAGGAATTTCCTTTCCTTTGGATTCGGTCTAAAATTTTCAAACTTGGATAAGTTTGACTTTAGCTCCACAACTTCCTCCATTTGGCTCCATCTCATTATTTTGTTTTCTTCTTCTTTATGTAAATCCTAAAAATCAACACAAAAAGAATTCAAGAAAATCTTTAAGATTTAATAATTCGTCCTTACCTTAAGGGGCGATCTTAAAGTCATGAGATGATGGTATGGTAAGTCCTTTAAGCTCCATGTTGTCATGAGCCTCCATGACTTTTCTCTCTAATTGTGCTCCGTCATGATCGATATGAACAGTTGGAACTCCCTGTAAAAAGCTTAGGAGAGTACAAGTTCTTGGGAAAAACATGTTAGCTTGAAAGAATGGATATATGTTCAACACTCCCTTAAGATTTGGCTTGTGAGACCGATTATAAATGATCTTACCACTCTTCTCTTCATGCTTCGGCCTCAACTCTTCTTCTTCCCTTTCTCTCATATTTATCGACTCACAAACATCCATAATTGATTCTTTATGCATTCATGGTTAAAGGGTAGGTATGTCACAATCAAAAGAAACTTTGTGATCTAAAGAAGTAAGATTGTTATGCATAGAATCACTAAGAATCACTCTTTCTACGATGCTACTTTCATTCTCATCAACTTCATGCACTACTTTGTTACTAATGGGAATATAAATTTCATGCATGGCTTCACAAAGCATGTCTTATTCTTTCTCACCACATTCTTCCTCAACAATAGGTAAAGTCTCATGCAACAACTGGTAATCAATTGGAATATGATTTTCATGCATTGGTTCACAAGTTGTTTCATTTTCAATCACGTTACCTTCCTTTTCAACACTAGGCATACAATCATGTAATACTTTGCACTCTAATGAAATAGGATCAACATGCATAGCATCACAAAGTATTTCATTTTCAATCTTAATACTTTCTTCCTTAACAATAGAGATAAAGTTAGGCAATACCTTTCTAGCACTAGTAGTAGGTATACTACGCTTAGTTCCACAAAGTATATCATGCTCCTTTTTCTATTCGGACTAAAGTAGACAAGCTAATCTTTCCTAAAGTAGGAATTTCATGATTATTAGGTTTAGGATTAGCATACCTTGAAGACTCTTGTTGATGCCTTCTTTCAATCCTCTTGACAAGGTGTAACATTTCATCCAACCTAGTACAAGGTCAAATTTCTTCTCTTTCCGCAATCACCTTGGCAATCTCTCCATTGAGTCCATTGTAGAACCGATCTATAGTCACCTCCTCATCTTCATATATGTTAAGTTCCTTAAGCAATGAGCACATCTCACCGTAGTAAGCTTCAACACTTTTGTCCATTTGTCTCAAGTTTTTCAACTTGACTAATGACTTAGGAACAAATTGTCTCCTTATTAATGGATTGAGTTCTCTCCATGAGGTGATTCGACTTTCTCGATTCCTTTTCCTAATAAAAAACAAAGCATCCCACCATGTTATAGCATAATCTTTAAAACAAGTGATATTAAGATTTACCTTGATGCTTTCACTCCAATGGTGTTGTGCAAAGATGCTATCGACTTGGTCTTCCCAATGAGGATATTCTTGTGGCTTTGTACTTCCATGGAACTTCAGAAGTCTAGGGGTTGAATGTCCAAGGTAGCCACTAGAGTGGTGATCTTTCTTCCTTTGATGAGGTACATTGAGAACATGGTTATTATAATTTGTGTATCGTGGACTTGTTCCTTCTCCTTGAGATTTTCCTCTTGTTGCCATCACTACACAAGTAAAGGTTACTATAAACAAAGAAAAATTACTCTCACTCCGTTACTTATCCTCTCGACTTCCTCTCCTTTGGTAGGGTGGATGTTGGTGTGGATACCCTTTGGAGATGCTCACTTGAATGCTCGTGGCGAATTGGTCTTAGAACCAGTGAGTATAAGCCTACAAGCAACTTGCAAAAACATCCTTCTTTTTTTTTTCTTTTGACTAGGGGCCAATGGTATAGATGATACCAAAGACAAGACTCAAAAGAATACTAAATGATAGTTAGAATAATACCAAATGATAGCTATGATCAAAGACAAACAAAGGTAAAGACGCATTAACCCAAATCCAATAAACTATCATCCAAAGTTATGTCATGTAACTGGAATAGTATATAATAGATATACATTATATATTTACTATACAACGAATATATTTGATATACAACATATATATTGTTGGGTGTGTTGCCCTAAACTCGTAGTTTGTATTTTGTAAAAACAAATGTATATTCGATAAAGTTTTATTCAATAAATTTGTTGTTGAATTCATAGCATTGCATTGTCCAAAATCCAATAAACTAAACATCCGAGGTTATTGTAAGTAACCGGGACAGTATCTGTACTGGGTATATATTTGATATGCTGGGTATATATTTGATATACCCCTGATATATGAGGTATATATTTGATATACCCTGATATACAAGTGAATAATGTCCCGTGAATAACCTAAAGGGTCTATAGTATATTGATAAGGCTGGGTACCTTATCCTGGCAACACTATGGATACGACCCACTCTGTAAAGGTTACAGACGACTCGATCCAGGTCGTTCGTGTGGAGACATGCGAGTGGGGGTATCCTATACAATGAGTTTGTATAAGACCGGACCACGAAATAGCCAATCTTTAGATGTAACACCGTTAACTAATATATTGTTGTTTCTTAGGATGACCAGACAACTCATTCTCAATCCTGAGTGAGTTATGGACTCCTGCCCGTGAGGGCTCGTCCTTTGATCTGTATGGGTCAGAATGGCCTGAGATGCCGACTCAATATTCCTACCATTTTGGGGACGAGATCGAGTGGGGAGCTGGGAGCATAACTTCACAAGATGGAATTCACTCCTCATCGACTTTAGGGAAGTAGGTGAGTGTTCCCTTAAATGCTGACTCCGGGACTTGAACAAGGGGCCCCACCCTCTCATTGGCCCGAGAGGGACTTCCGGTTATTGGTTGGACCATAACCAGGTTGTTCATTAGAGGAGCAGTGGCATTTAAGGAGTAAGATGTAACTCAGGGGTAAAACGGTAATTTGACCCAGTGAGAAGAGCGCGACTGCGGGTCTTTAGTGGAGTGACCCGTAGTTAACGAATGTTGATTAACTCGGTCAATGAGTTTGACCGATTAATCTCGTATCGTTGGAGTTTCGGATCTGTAGGTCCATTAGGTCCTCTTGCTAGCTCATAACGGGTAAAACGAGGATTAAGTTTTTGGAAGAATTTGAATTGTTCAAATTTCTTAAGGGATTATATGTATATTGATATATTATAATATATAGTTAATTCTAAATTAAAACTATATATTATGAGAGAAATTATTTGAATGAGATTCAAATAAAATTAATATGAATAAGATTCATAAAAGACTATAGGTTAAAAATAATGTGCATAAGATGTACATTCGAACTATAGGTTATACGAGAGAAATGCAATAGAATATGATTATATTTATGTGATAAATAATTAAGGGTTAATTATTTATTTGATATATATACATATTAATTAATTATTAATTAGATTAATAATTAATTAACATTTATTAATTAATATGATTAATTAATTAATGAATTAATGAATTAATTATATATATATATATATTAATTATTAATATTAATATTAATAATAATATTAATATTAACACTCCCCTGCTTAATTGCAGGGGAGTGGGGAGTTATCCCCATGTCTGAGTTTTTTTGCAGATGTGTTCTGCAACAGAAAAAAAGCCCCAACGAAGAACTCCGTGGAATTCTCTCAATCAAGCTCTCTACCTCAACTCTCACTCACATTCCAAACGAAACGCTCCCACAAGCGTGTTCTCGAAACCCAAGAGGATAGCAAGGAAGACTCGGTGGTGCTGTTCGGGTGGAAACTGTTGAAGAAAAGTTCTTCAAAGGTAATGGTTTTCCTCTGTATTTT
>NW_019104702.1:0-11603 GCF_001995035.1 Momordica charantia
ACGATCAAGTCAGTATAGGTCGGATTCCAAGTCTAGTTCGAGGCCAGAAATCATCGTACCTGATCGGGGAGTGAGGTCCTCCACTTATAGGTGGTGGTCCCGCTAATCTCGTGACTGTTACATTCGGTAATCTCGGGACCGTCGGTTACATCCGGTAATCTCGAGACCGACGGTTACGCCCGATAATCACGCCGCAGACAGTTGCGCATCTCGGCCCATACCGAGCTCCCCGGTGGGTCGGACCCGAGCCGAGCTCACCTCGACCCTCACACTTGGCATTTGTCGGCGTTGGTGGCGGCCATCTCGGCCTTCCGAGCTGGGCATGATTCATGAGTCATCTTGGAGCACCAATGGGGGTCCTCCACGTGTCCAGGGTATTCCCTTCCCCAAACAATCAACATAACCTAATCCTCTTTTATCATTCCAAGATTTACCCCAATGTCAATAATTTTATCTAAAATTTGTGCACCTATTGTCAATTTCTTAATACTTTCTTTAGCACATTCAAGCTCATTTACAAGAGCTTTAACAAGTTCATCTCTATAAAAAATATCATGCTCTAGAAATTTAATTTTATCTAATAAAGCAAGCTTCTCATCACATGAAATTTCAATTACATCATGCTTCATAACATCATTGACTTTATTTTTCATGCATGCATTTTCTTCAACCAAAGAATTATTTTCAATATTTAAAGCATCTATTTCAACTTTTAAAGATTTAATCTCATTAGACATGCTAGAATATTTCTTTTTGAGAGCTATGTATTTTTAGCATACTTTTTCAAATTCAACTCTAATTTCCTCATATGCATCCATAAGCTCATCATACGAGGGGTTTTCAATACTTACCTCATTGTTGTCATCTTCTTCGTTTCCAAATGCCATAAAGCACATATTTGCAATTTCTTCATCTTCTTCGTTACTACTCTCGTCGAAGTCATCCAAATAGCTTTAAATGACTTCCTTTTGGATTTCTTTGAAGAATACTTTAGTTGAGGACAATCATACTTTACGTGTCCCGCTTTCTTACACTCATAGCAAATAATATCTTCATGTTTGTTGCTCTTTTCTCCTCTTGATTCTTGGTGGGAATTTCTTCTTGAGAAATGCTTCTTCTTAAAGTGATTTTTGAATTTCCTCGTGAGATAAGCAAGTTCTTCTTCGTTGAGCTCAAACTTGTCATTGAACTCCTCTCATCCAAGTGCTCCTTCATAGTAATCTCATGAGTCATGAGTGAGCCAATAAGTTCCTCCAAAGAAAGTTTGGTGAGATCATTGACTTCTTGGACTGCCGTCACCTTTGCTTCCCAAGTCTTAGGAAGGGACCTAAGAATTTTCCTAACATTTTCCGATGTTGTATACTCTTTACCAAGACCCTTCAAGGCATCTATAATGTTAATAAATCGAATAAACATATCAGTAATTGACTCACTAGCATTCATCTTAAATAATTCATAATTATGAACAAGCATGCTAATTTTAGACTTTTTAACTTGTTTTGTTCCCTCATGAGTAACTTCAAGAATATTCCAAATTTCTTTAGCCGAAGTACACATAGATATTCTAAAAGCACAATATAAACAATTCATAGCTTTAGCATTAAAAGAACACTTTTTCATTTCATTTTCATCATACTCATCTTCTAATTTAGGAACATCTTTACCATCTATTTTCTTCATGGGAATAAAAGGACCTTTAGAAACATTTAACCATAAATTAAAGTCAATAGATTGTAAATAGATTTTCATTATAGCTTTCCACTATACATAATTTGAGCCATTAAAAAAAGGAGGTCTAGAGGGAGATTGACCTTCAACAATTCCATTTACCAAAAAGTTTGCCATAATGCTCTAACAATTAAGTTTTTCAAACTTTTCAAAAAAAAAATTCAAAGATAATTTCAAAAATTTTACAAATAATTTTATAATTATTTTATGAAATAAAACTTTCAAAGAAGAGTGATCTTGCTACAATATCACTTTTGTTGGAGAGAAAATCAAACAAAAAAAATTTTTAAATATATTTTAGATTGAAAAAAAAAAGAGCAACCCGCTCTGATACCAATTGTTGGATCGGTATGACAACACTAGAGGGGGTTGAATAGTGTTAAAGATAAATTTACTAAACTTTTTCAATTTTAAGCATAAATCAAATAACCAAGTAAACCTTTTTTAAACAAAAACAATTTATGCACAATTTATACTAACTCAAAATATCATGAAATAAATATTCAAGATAAGCACAATATATATTTGCAATAAAAGAAAATATACTTGGTGAGATTAAACAGAGACTTTTATTGAGTATTGAAAAAGATACCCCAAATGAATAGGATAATTCCTATTTATACACTAAACAGCTAGAACAGAAAACTAGCCGTTAGGCTATTTAATAAAAGTAAAGCATACGGCTTTTAACAATCAACAATACAACCTAACTAACAATTAAACAGCAATACAACTTATAAAACTACATCAAAATTCTCCCCCCAAAGAATGAAACTCGTCCCTGAGTTATGTAGCTAAGGAAACCCTTCCGGAGCTTCATAGTGTGTGAGATCAGCCACATTGAAAATAGGGCTGATGTTATACTCTAGAGGTAGCTCAAGCTTAAAGGCATTTGGTCCACACTTTTGTAAGATAGAAAAGGGACTGATCTTCTTTTTATTGAGCTTGTTAAATTTCCCTGGTGGAAATCTTCCTTTTTGTAGAAAAACCATTATGAGATCGCCCTCTTTGAAGTCTTGTTGCCTTCTTTTAGTATCAGCTTTTATAACTTTGATATAGTAGCTTCCATATGTTCTCGAACTTCCTGATGTAGTTGCAAAATTCGTTCAGCCATTTGTTCTACTTCTACATTAACATCAACATATGAAGGAATATTAGTGAGGTCTACTGTTAAACATGCTAACTTAGTATAAACTACCTCAAATGGGGACTTCCCTGTAGTTCTATTCTTCATATGATTGAAGGCGAATTCCACTTGGGCAAGAACAAGGTCCTATTATTACTAGAAAGACACCGAATTAAGTTGCCTAACGTTCGATTTGTCACCTTCGTTTGTCCGTCAGTTTGGGGGTGGCTTGTGGTGCTGTATTTGAGGGAAGTATTAAACTTGCACCATATAGTCCGCCAAAAATAACTAAGGAATTTGACATCCCGATCAGAAACTACTGTTTTAGGAATCCCATGAAGGCGAACAATCTCCATAAAAAATAGGTTAGCAATATAAACAACATCCGAACTTTTTTTACAGGCCAAAAAATGGGGCATTTTACTAAATCTGTCCACCACCACAAAAACTTAATCGAATTCTCGTTGTGTTTTGGGAAGGCCAAGAACAAAGTCCATGGAAAGGTCTTCCCATATAGACTCTGGGATGGATAGAGGGGAATAGAGGCCGGTATTATTTGAGTTTCCTTTATTTGTTTGGAAGAAAAAACATCTTGAGACAAAGTTGAACACATCTCGGCGAAGTTGAGGCCAAAAATACCGAGAGGCGACTAGATTGTATGTTTTGTCTCGGCCAAAATGGCCAGCCAAGCCACCTACATGTAAGTCATTAATGAGTGCTTCCCGGAGGGATGTGTGTAGAATGCACAATTGATCTCCCTTAAAGAGATACCCATCTAATAAATGGAAGTCTTTTGTGTTTCCATGGTTCGTACAATCAAGCCAAATATCTTTAAAATTAGTATCCAACTCATATGTAGTAGATAAGCTGTCAAAAGCCACAATTTCTCCTTGTATGATAGTTAGTAATGTCCCTTTCCTACTTAGGGCATCCGCAGCCTTATTTGTGATTCCTGATTTGTGCTTTATGACAAAATCAAATCTTTGAAGAAAAGAAAGTCAGCTAGCATGCATGCAATTTATATTTTTCTGTGTGTGAAAACTTTAGAGAAAAGTGGTCAGTAAACAATATGAATTCTTTATTTAGAAGATAGTGCTCCCATTGTTTAAGGGTCCTAACTAAGTCATACAATTCTTGTTTGTACGTACTCCAGTTTTGTCGAGATGGGCTTAATTTTTCACTAAAATATTCGATGGGGTGGTTATTTTGGGATAGGACAGCCCTAATGTCTATGCTCGAAGCATCTACACTAACTTCAAATGGTTGTGAAAAATCTGGTAGAGCAAGGACAGGGTGTTCGATTAGCTTATTTTGGAACGTGCCCCAAGCAAATTTTCCTTTCTTTAGGCAATCAGTTAAAGGAGTCACGAAGGTACTGAAATTGCGTATGAACTTTCTATAGAAGGAAGCTAAGCTGAGAAAACATTGTATGTCTTTTACACTAGTTGGGAGAGGCCAATTGGAAATAGCTTGTATTTTCCTAGGGTCCATTTGTACTGTATTATTCCCTATGATAAATCCTAAGAATGAAATTTCATGGGTTAAAAATAGACACTTCTTAAGGTTAATAACTAGGGCATTGTCATGTAATGTGGAAAAAACTAACCAAAGGTGATGCATGTGGTCGTGTTTAGATCTACTATAAATTAAAATGTCATCGAAATAAACAACGATTAATTTATTAAGAAAGGGAAGCAAAACCTGATTCATGAGGCGCATGAAGCTACTTAGTGCGTTAGATAAGCCAAAGGGCATGACGAGCCATTCGAACAACCCTTCATTTGTTTTGAACGTCGTCTTCCACTCGTCATCGGGTTGTATCCTTATTTGATGGTATCCACTCCTTAGGTCAATTTTGGAGCAAATTGATGCTCCTCCCAGTTGATCAAATATATCATTAATGTGTGGGATAGGGAACCAATACTTTATTGTGATCTTGTTAATAGCACGACTATCCACGCACATTCTCCAAGTACCATCTTTTTTAGGTGTAAGTAACGCTAGAACCGCGTAAGGACTTAGACTTGGTTGAATGTGTCCTTTTTCTAATAGTTCTTGGACTTTGTCATGTAGGATTTTATATTCTCCGGGGCTCATTCTATAGTGAGGTAAATTGGGAAGAGTTGCTCCAGGTAAGAGATCAATTCGGTGTTGTACATCCTGAATAGGTGGAAGGTTGGTTGGAAGAGTGGTAAGGGACAGGTATAGGTCTAGGAGGTCTTTGATTTCGGCTAGTATATCCGAAGTAGTATGTTCGTTGCTAGGGTCAAATTGTTTGATTACCAACTCGAGGACTGGACCATCCTTGTTGGACAGAAGATGTTCCCCTTTGTCAAAGTAAAATAATTGACCCTTTTCCTTGGGTTTGGAACCATGGGGATCCATCAAAGGGACTAAAACTACGGGTTTTCCCATCCAACCGAATTCATATGTATTTTCTCGCCCCTTATGGGTAGCCTGGGTGTCAAATTGCCATGGCCGGCCAAGGAGGATGTGACATACATCCATATCGATCACATCACAAATGATTTGATCTTTATAGTTGTTGCCTATGATAGTGGCACTGTGCAGATGTTGGTAATAGGCGCCTCCCCCCCTTTTTTGATCCAACTGATCTTATATGGGGTTGGGTGAGGAGAGGTTATGAGATTTAACGCTGTCACCAATTTGCTAGAGACCACATTTTCTGTGCTACCACTATTAATGATCACATTACATACCTTTCCATTAATCGTGCAATGGGTCCGAAAAAGTGAGTGTCGTTGAGGAAAGGATTTTGTCTTTGGTGTGAGCAAGATTCTTTTGAGATTCTTTTGAGAATGCAAGACAGTTGATCCCCTTCATCAGGTTGTACAAATAGCCTTTCATCACTTTCTTCTTGTTCGAAGTTCTATTCAGTATCCTCGGTTTCATCCATAATATGGATTGCCCTTCGTTGTGGGCAATCATTAGATAGATGTCCCGTTTGCCCACATCGGAAACATTTCCCCAATGTAGGTCGAGTATAAGCATTTCCAGCTTTTTTGTTGGCATAGGCCTCACTGGTTTTTGTATCCTCCATTGGCTTTCACTTAGAGGTAGAAGCAGTGCCTTGATGTAAAAATTTATCAGTGGCGGGAGGTACTTTTTTAGTTATGCCATTGAAGGAGCGCCTTTGGTACTCGTTCTTGAATTTGTTGGCAACGTGTTCCTTGATAGTCACAACCGTAGCAACGACTTCATTGAGGTAGCCACTAGGTTGTATTTGCAGTCGTTCTTTGATATCAGCACGGAGGCCACCAATAAAGCGTGCCACCTGATATTGATCATTTTCACCTAGATTGGTTCGCGCGCCCATACCTATGGAATTCTTCTGTGTATTCAACAATGGATCATGTTCCTTGGTGGCAGTTTTGATATTGATTGTAGAGGACCTACTCATAGTTGATAGGTAAAAACCGAGCCCGCATAAGTTTTTTCATCTTTTCCCAAATCCGAATGGGGTGTTTTCCAAAACGTTAGTAGTTGGTTTCTAGTTGCTCCCACCACGCCGAAGCACCACCTTTCAATTTAAGAGCTACCAGTTTGACTTTCTTATGATCGGGGATGTTCATATACTCAAAGAAGCTCTCTACATTCTTGATCCATTCAAGAAAACCTTCAATATCAAGCTTCCCATCAAAAGTGGGTAGATCAACCTTCATCTTGTAGTCCATGAAGTCCCGTTGGTGTTGGTTATCATATCGATTGCCCCTCCGGCCTAACTCCCAATGAGGAACATCATCGTCACGCTTGACGAATCTACCACCAAGACTCTGTTTCTATTTCGACCATGCTGTCGATTGGTAGGATTATAAAATTTGTGGGATTCTTGGTGACAACCATCGTGAGCGAATGAATCTTGAGGAATATCATACGGATCTTGCGGAAAGGCGTGGGTAGGGTGGCCATAAAAAGCTCTGTGTGGTCGGGGATAAGGAAGCTATTCTTGGATTGGGAAGGGGTCTTGAAATGGGAGGGATTCTTGGCACATTCTTGGCTCTGTTTGCTTAACCTCATCATCAATCTTGATTCCCTTAACACATGCCTCCTTCCTTTTGTTGCTTCTTGGTTGTTCTTGATGAAGGTAAATATTGTCCAGCTTGTCTACAATTGAGAATAAAATCTGACGGATCTCCCCCACATTCATATGGAGTGTTTCAACAGCTCCTTCAACCACCATCAATCAATTGGTTGTGGTTCGTGGCGAGAGGGCGGAAGTTTCTTCCGCTTCTTTTCCGGTCTCCTACATTTGGAGCAGATTTCTTTCCCTCCATCGCAAAGCAGCCCAAAATTCTTGGAGCTCTGATACTAACTTGGTGAGATTAAAGAGAGAAGTTTATTGAGTATTGAAGAAGATACCCCAAATGAATAGGATAACTCCTATTTATACACTAAACGGCTAGAATAGAAAACTAACCATTAGGCTGCATTACAACTTATAAAACTACATCAATACTTAAAAGATAAATTGCAATAAATAAAAAAGTAAGGGATAGAGAAAACGTCACGCAAGAGATTTATAGTGGTTCGACAAACCCTTGACCTACTCCATTCCTTGAGTACCTCTTGAGATTTTCCATTAAGCACGACCTTTTACGGATTCAAGATCGGAAACCCTATTCTTTTGCGGGATCAAGACCAAACCTTACAAACCGTTCTTTTAACAGGATCTAGAACTAAACCCAACCTTTTCGCTGGACAAAGATCGAAACCCACACTCCGTTCCTTTTACCGGACTCAAGAACGAAACCCAAATAAGTGTGGAAATAAGGTTTTTCAACACACTAAAACTCTCAAATAGAGTAGATTTATAAGTTTAAGCTCACAAATACATCAATCCTTACAACAAGAAAATTCCTCACAATAATAAAACTCAAAGTAGAATTGAGAGCTTGGAGAGAGCAACAATGGATTATAGAAGATTTGAAAATAAGAAAATTGATGCATAAAAATGGGAGAGGATATGAGTTTAAATAGGGGAGGAAAGTTGGTAAAAATTGATTTGAATCTAAAATCAATTTGGGTCATTGGATCTTAACGCATTGAAGATGAAGGATGTAAATTGAATTCTAAAAAGTAATGATTACATTATATTATAATTGATGGAACTCTTAGACATGCACAGCGGAAGCTAAGGATCATAATACACTTAATGAAGCAATTTAACCAAAATAAGCATTCTTGGAAAAATGATGGAAAAAGTAAAGAGAAAAAAGATTAACTTAACCTTTGAAGATCTCCATTATAACTTCTTCTCCTAACTCAATGGGACCACCAACGACAAATCCGTGCTATCCTCGAGTTGATGAACACGGTTGTGGGACCAAATTTTGAGTGAAAACAAAGGGAAAACACTAACGCTTAGGAGAAGACGATAGAAATTTAAGTGGAAAAATTCTGCACTTATGCAAGTAAGCATTAGCCTTATCCAAGTGATCTTCATCACCTATATAAAGACCAAATGCATGCAAAGACATGCCTTGCATGCCTTCCACTTCAAACTCCACTAGCATGTAAAAGATAGGTGTCATTGCCTTGAAGAAACACTTCAAAAACCACTAGTTAATAAAGTTGGATTTTTCCACTAACTTGATTTTTTAAATAAAACTTTGATAAAACTAATTTTTATATAAACAAAAACTGAAATATCAATTTTCTATTAAAACAAAAACCAAGCCAAATCAATATCTCATATTAATTGGTCTTTGACACCTAAGCTTGATTAATCACATTAATCAAATTACAACTCTTTTTCATGTTTTGAACTTATTTAAAACTAATTTAAATAAGTCATACTCTCCATAATAATTAAATGTCAATACAATAGTCCCTTAAAAACCGAATTTGAACACTTTAAATTCTTGCTTCACCTAGTTCATCAATTTTATCCTTTATGAGCTAGCATCGAGACCCATTAGACCTACAGATCATGGGCTCCAACGATTCGAAACTAACTGGTCAAACTCTTTAACTTAGTTAATCAATATTCGTTAACTAACAGGATTGTCCACTATAGCCTGTAGATGCACTCCCCTACTGTAGATATATTTGTGTCCATTCGATATAACCGTCATTGGTAAGTTGATCCTTCACAGGCCGTTCGTAACCTCAGCTAGGTCAAAAAAAACGTTTTACCCCTGAGTTACATCTTTTCTCCTTAAGTACCGTTATCCATCTAATGAACAATTGATTTTGGATCAAATCACTAAATCCAATTCCTTTCGGGCCAGTGAGAGGATGGGGCCCTTTGTTCAAGACCCGGGATCAGCCCTTAAGGGAAAAACCTCTCTACTATCCCTAAATCGGGTAGGAGTGAATTCCGTCTTGCTAATTCTATGTCCCCAGCTATCTACCCAGTCTTATCCCTGAAATGGGAGGCATTTTGAGCAGCGCTGATGAGCTTACTCTCACCTATGCAGATCAAGGGAGAATCCTGAATAAATAGGAGTTCATAGATGGCTCAGGATTTAGAACAAGTTATTTAGGTCATCGATAAACGAAATTAATCAGTGTTATCCGTAAACGGTGTTAATAAGTAACAGTGATTATTTCGGGGTCAGTCTTACACAATCTCATTGTGTAGAACACCCCCGCTCACTTGTTTCTACACGAACGAATCAGGATCACTTCGTTTATGACACATTACAACATTTGTAACAATCATAAAGCGGGTCGTATTCAATAGTGTCTCCAGGCAAAAGTACCCAACTTGATCCATGTACTATAGACTGTTTAGGCTATTTACTTGAACTTGATCAAGTTTATGTCTCCACATAAAGTCCAAGTACTCATTATAATAGCCAAGGGTTCATAGTTTATTGGATTTATTAAAAGACAAATTCACTTTCATTTAACAACATTTGTCTGAATAACCTCACATTAATGTTCACTGCTTACAAACTACAAGTTTTAGGACATAGTACCCAACAAACTCCCACTTGGATTAAAACTCCTAGTGGGTTTACAACGTGGTTGAGTTAAGTGCGAGAAATGTAAATACAATAAACTAGGGCATCTCATACCCAATTTCTCCCACTTGCCCTATTTATTCTAATCGTAGTCCTAAACTTTTTAGATGACTCTCAAAAACATTAGCCGGGAGGGCCTACGTAAACGGATCAGCAATGTTGTGCTCAGACGCTATTTGTCTTACACTAACGTCTCCTCTCTGCACAATTTCTTTGATGAGATGGTATTTGCGCTCAATATGCTTTCCACGCTTATGGCTTCTTGGTTCTTTGTAGTTCGCCACTGCCCCACTTTATCACAATACAAAGTGATGGGCAGATGAAAGTCTGGAACAACTTCTAGATCATTTAGGAACTTCCTAAGCCATACTACTTCCTTGGCTGCTTCACATGCAGCAACATATTCTGCTTCCATTGTGGAGTCAGCAATGCAGCTCTACTTTATACTTCTCCACACTACTGCTCCTCCATTAAGAATGAACACCGATCCCGAAGTAGATCTCCTTGAGTCTATATAAGTCTCAAAATCGGAGTCAGTGTATCCAGTAAGGATCAGATCCTTATTTCCATACACGAGCACATAGTTCCTTGTTCTCCTAAGATACTTGAGGATATTCTTAACAGTAGTCCAATGTGCATAACCAGGATTGGACTGATACCTACTGACTATCCCTACTGCAAAGCATATGTCTGGTCGGGTACATAGCATTGCATACATCAAACTCCCGACTGCTGATGCATAGGGAACACGTCTCATATCCTCAATTTCTTGAGGTGTCTTAGGACATTGTTCATTCGACAGATGTATTCCATATCTGAAAGGTAGAAGACCTCTCTTGGAATCATGCATCTTATATTTAGACAACATTTTGTCTATATAAGATGTTTGAGACATAGCTAGCGCTCTGTCTTTCGGTTTCGAACTATTTGGATACCTAGAACATATCGTGCCTCTCCAAGATCTTTCATTTGAAATTGGGTTGCTAGCCAATTTTTTATGTCAGTTAAATATCCTACATTATTCCCAATAAGTAGGATGTCATCTACATACAAAACAAGAAATGCTACCATGGAGTTGATGATCCTTTTGTAAATACAAGCTTCATCAATATTTTGTTCAAAACCGTAAGATTTGACCGCATCGTCGAATCTCATGTTCCAGGATCTGGATGCTTGTTTTAATCCATAAATGGATTTTTTAAGTTTGCAAACTTTTTGCTCCTGACCCTGTTCTACGAACCCTTCTGGTTGGACCATATAGATACTTTCGTCAAGATTACCATTCAGAAAGGCAGTTTTGACATCCATTTGYCAAATTTCATAATCATAAAAGGTGGCAATGGATAAAAGTATCCTAATAGATTTAATCATAGCAACAGGTGAAAAGGTTTCTTCATAGTCTATCCCCTCCACCTGGGTGTAACCTTTTGCTACTAATCGGGCTTTATAGGTTTGTACCTTTTCCCGAATGGTCTCTTTTATGCTTATAGATCCATTTGCAACCGATAGGTCTTACCTCATCTGGTTTGTCTACAAGCTCCCAGACCGAATTGAAGTACATAGATTCCATTTCGAAGTCCATGACTTTGATCCACTGATCTCGATCAACATCATACATTGCCGTTTTATAGGTCAATGGATCCTCTAAGCCATCATCAGGCATGGTGACTTCGGTTTCATGTAAACCCATATAGTGGTCAAGCTGTCTTACAACTCTGCCACTACGTCGAGGCTCTCTCATCTCTTGAGAAGGATGTGAC
>NW_019104702.1:19459-39315 GCF_001995035.1 Momordica charantia
CTTCTTCTCCTAACTCAATGGGACCACCAACGACAAATCCGTGCTATCCTCAGGTTGATGAACACGGTTGTGGGACCGAATTTTGAGTGAAAACACTAATGGTTAGGAGAAGACAATAGAAATTTAAGTGGAAAAATTCTGCACTTATGCAAGTAAGCATTAGCCTTATCCAAATGATATTCATCACCTATATAAAGACTAAATGCATGCAAAGACAAGCCTTGCATGCCTTCCACTTCAAACTCCACTAGCATGTAAAAGATAGGTGTCATTGCCTTGAAGAAACACTTCAAAAACCACTAGTTAGTAAAGTTGGATTTTTCCACTAACTTGATTTTTTAAATAAAACTTTGATAAAACTAATTTTTATAAAAACAAAAATTGAAATATCAATTTTCTATTAAAACAAAAACCAAGCCAAATCAATATCTCATATTAATTGGTCTTTGACACCTAAGCTTGATTAATCACATTAATCAAATTACAACTCTTTTTCATGTTCTGAACTTATTTAAAACTAATTTAAATAAGTCATACTCCCCATAATAATTAAATGTCAATACAATATTCCCTTAAAAACCGAATTTGAACACTTCAAATTCTTGCTTCACCTAGTTCATCAATTTTATCCTTTATGAGCTAGCATGGAGACCTATTGGACCTACAGATCATGGGCTCCAACGATTCGAAACTAACTGGTCAAACTCTTTAACTTAGTTAATCAACATTCGTTAACTAACAGGACTGTCCACTATAGCCTGTAGATGCACTCCCCTTACTGTAGATATATTTGTGTCCATTCGATATAACCGTCATCGGTAAGTTGATCCTTCACAGGCCGTTCGTAACCTCAGCTAGGTAAAAAAAAAAACGTTTTACCCTTGAGTTACATATTTTCTCCTTAAGTACCACTATCCCTCTAATGAACAATTGATTTTGGATCAAATCACTAAATCCAATTCCTCTCGAGCCAGTGAGAGGATAGGGCCCATTGTTTAAGACCCGGGATCAGCCCTTAAGGGAACAACCTCTCTACTATCCCTAAATCGGGTAGGAGTGAATTTTGTCTTGCGAATTCTATGTCCCCAGCTATCTACCCAGTCTTATCCCTGAAATGGGAGGCATATTGAGCAGCGCTGATGAGCTTACTCTCACCTATGCAGATCAAGAGAGAATCCTGAATAAATAGGAGTTCATAGATGGCTCAGGATTTCAAAAGTTATTTAGGTCATCGATAAACGAAATTAATCAGTGTTATCCGTAAACGGTGTTAATAAGTAACAGTGATTATTTCAGGGTCAGTCTTACACAATCTCATTGTGTAGAACACCCTCGCTCACTTGTTTCTACACGAACGAATCAGGATCACTTCGTTTATGACACATTATAACATTTGTAACAATCATAAAGCGGGCCATATTCAATAGTGTCTTCAGGAAAAAGTACCCAACTTGATTCATGTACTATAGACTGTTTAGGCTATTTACTTGAACTTGATCCAGTTTATGTCTCCACATAAAGTCCAAGTACTCATTATAATAGCCAAGGGTTCATAGTTTATTGGATGTATTAAAAAACAAATTCACTTTCATTTAACAACATTTGTCTGAATAACCTCATATTAATGTTCACTGTTTACAAACTACGAGTTTTAGGACATAGTACCAAACAATAATATAATATATAATAATAATATAATATAATATAATATATATGTGTGTGTATGGGTGATCATCGGTCGGTCGGGGTCGATTTTTGATTTTTAGTTTATGAAAATAATGTATATAAATAGAGAACGGATACGCCCATTACATTAGAAACTCATTGCTCAAAAGACCTTTTCGACATAAAAAAAAATGACTGTAATGTAATGAGAGTGTGGATTCCAAATTGTAACCAAGGTTATTTGGTAATCAATTCAATTTTCTGTTTTTTGTTTTGCAAAAATCATTTTGAAATTCTATGTAAATTTCACAAACAAAAAAAGTAGTTTTCAAAAACAGGTTTTTGTTTTTCAAAATTTCATTTTTTCTTCCACTACTCAACTTTTATTTTTCTTTCTCATATTTATCTCTAAAAATTTATTTTTCACTCTAATTTTTTTATTTTTAAATTTCTCTCTACAAACTTTATTTTTCTCTCTTTAAAATTTTTATATTTTGAATATTTATTGTTATTTGTCTCTCCCCAAAATTTTCTCTATTTTTGTTTTTTTTAACAAACCAGTTTCATTTCTCTCTTTGAAAATTTAATATTTTTCGTAACTTTTTTCTCTCTAAAATTTAATATTTTATAACTTTTCTTTTTTCTTCGTAATGTATTTTTTCCTCTAAAAATTATATTTTATTTTGTCCTTCAATTTTCTTTTATTGTAACTTTTATTTATCTTTGTTTTTATTTATTTTCTATAAAAATTATATTTTGCATCTTGTTTTTATCTCTAAATTTGTTTCTACTATAATTTTCTCTTTTTTTATAATTTCTTTTTCTTTTTTTCTTTTAACATTTATTTTCCCATCAACTTTATTTTTTTCTTCAAAATTTTTCTCTTTCTGTCCTTAACTTTTCTTTTAGTATTTTTTTTTCTAAATATTTTTATTTATCTTTCTAAATTTACCTTCCAAAAGTTTATTTACATCTCTATTTTTATGTCTAGACAAAATTTTCTACAGGATCGGGTCCCAAAAATAGAAAATGCATGTCCCGACTCCGACCCCGTCTCCGTCCCCGATTCCATTTTTTTAAATAATTAATATATATTTATTACACTTTTTTATACTTGAATTTTAAGAATATTTAAAAACAATTAAAAAACCGAAATTTTTCTCGAGAACATCTGTCGGATCCAAGAACGAGGTGGGGACGGAGACTAAAAATTTTCAGAAGCGGGGAGAGCATCCTCACTCACACTGACATCTCTACTCTACATAAAAATTTCTCTCAATTTTCTAATTTTTTAAAATAAAAAAATAAAAATAGTTACCAAACATGTTGTGGTTTTTTATTTTTTAAAAACAAAAAATGGTTATCAAATATACATAGTTTTTGTTTCTTAAAATCAAAAAACAAAAAACAAAAACCAAAAAACTAAAAATCAAAAACTAAAATGGTAGAAGTGTTTATTT
Organism: Momordica charantia; assembly: GCF_001995035.1. The sequence goes on from NW_019104702.1 coordinate 22,585, forward strand.
GTTAATTTAAATATTTTTTACCATTTTTAATTCCGGTAACTTTTACGAAAATATCGAACTGATATTTGCATCGACGTCAGCATTAACCTTGGAGTTAACTGAACTTTTTCCAAGAGAAGAAAGTAGAAAAATTTTTCTTCAAAACCGTTTTGAAAGTTTTGATTATACAGACAACTGCGGAAGGAAATCAGCGGGAGCGTATTCGGCGGAAAGATTCGAAGCAGAACGGTAAGGTGTAAAGCTTTGGAAAGATCATAAGAAAGGAGAAATCCTTGTTTTTTTGTCGAATTCATTTCCCTGTTCAATTTGATTGGCCTTTTCAACAAGCAATCTCATCGTATAAGCACTTCACGATTTGGGAATTGGAGATCCCTTTTCCGCCGAACGAAGATGGATGATGAGGTGGTTCAGCGTGTTCTTCAAGAAGGCAGAGACTATTTTCAAAAACAGCCCTCCACTTCCACCTCTTCCTCCTCTATTCTTCAATCACTCCCCCTACATGTGGTATGTTTAATTACTCGCCCGACTTATCGTTTCCGTTTATTTTCTATGCTTTTTTTTTTTGGTTACTTTATCCGAGCGGATTGGGTAGATTTTTGAATTGATTGTATTTTTGTGTTGGGTATTCTTGGCGATCGAGAATTTCGATATTCAATCCACTATTTTTTTTTTGTGGGTTTGTGTTTGCTGGTTTAGTGCTACATTGGATTCTTGAATCGATGCTGGTAATTCTTCTAAATTTTCATCATGTACAGCACATTGTATTTGGTTTCTAGCAGATTGGTAGCTTCCATTTTCCCATTCACTAATCTGCTAATTCTTAGGAGCTCAGCTCACTATTATGGTTCTAGTGATGCACTCTGAGATCTTGTGAATAAGGCTAATCATTTCGGAATTGACATTTGCAGTCTTTTGATCATGGATATTATCTATTAGTAAAATCCATTCAAGAACTTCGAGAGAAAAAAGATGGACTCGTTACAGTTGGTATTGGTGGTCCAAGCGGTTCTGGTAAAACAAGGTATAGTACTTTTTTTGTTTTTCTCCCCCTGATAAGGAAGCATTGCTTAGAGTTTACGTGCATTCTTTGAATTGCTCTGATATGTTATGCATTGTGGTTTTGTTGAAGCTTAGCAGAGAAAGTGGCATCTGTAATTGGCTGTAATGTTATATCGATGGAAAACTACCGTGATGGAGTTGATGAGGGGAATGATTTGGATTCGATTGACGTTGATCTTCTAGCTCAGAATCTTGAGGTTTTTATGTCTGCTTCACTTGGCTCTTTAGAGGACTTTACTTTTTCTAAAATTTAAATTCTGGTCAAGCACCAGGATTTGGGACTGACTGGGGCTCAAATTTGTAAAAGCTTGCGAAAAAGCACATGCATTGATATGGTTGAGTTAATTTTTAATAGTAGTTCCCAATGCAAGTTAATGTTTTCAATTGTCCACTTCTCCATTCATTATTTACAAATGGGCTGTAATTTGTTCACAGGATTTGACAAATGGAATAGACACCATGATCCCAGTTTTTGACTTTCACCTAAAGAAACGAGTTAGTTCAAAAGTGATAAAGAGCGCTTCATCTGGGGTGGTAAGTAGTTGTAACTACAGGTTCCATCCATGATGAACTGTGGATTTTTGGAATGATTTCTTTGCATTCTTCTTGTAGGTAATCATCGATGGAACCTACGCATTACATGCAAAATTACGTTCTTTGCTAGATATTCGGGTTGCAGTGGTAACTTGTTATTCTATTATTCATTCTTAAGTATGAAGTGAATATGAATCTTTGTATATATTTTTATGTATTTTTAAAAATTAAGTTATGATATCTTATAAAACGAAAGATAAACTTATGATATAAAATTTACAAATTGTATTCTAGGGATAAATGTAGCCTTTTTGATGTTTCTTTTGTTAGTAAAATGCTAAAACAATGATTTAATTATTTATTTTTGGCTAATTAGGTTGGTGGGGTTCATTTTAGCCTTCTCTCTAAAGTTCGGCATGATATTGGAGATTCCTGTTCATTGGATTACCTTATTGACAGCATCTTCCCCTTGTTTAGAAAGCATATAGAGCCATACCTTCATCATGCCCAGGTTGGTTTACTGCCTTATCTCTATTTTCGTACCTGAAATTTAGCTTTACCTTTATATATGTGTGTGGTTTGATGTTGCAGATAAGAATTAACAACAGCTTTGTCTCATCATTTAGGGAGGCAATATACAAGGTGAAATGTAGAAGTGAGGTCTGTACAACTCCTTTTAGTTATGCGAATTACGTTCTGTATAGCAGAAATGAGGTCGGTCACTTTGTACTTCTATGAATGGATGTTCATCGTACCTACTAATCTTATGATAAGGATTTTGTTTTATGTTTAGTTTTTCCCTGTAGTATAAATGTTTGCCGAAAAATGAATGTTCTGATTTTGTTGCTATGCAAGATCAGCTTGATGTTTTGTGAAACCTTGTTTTTCAAATACATGTTTTTGCCCTTGTTTTTATCTTGATGAATAAAGTAGTGATGTTTCACCGATTGAAAATGGGCGCTACTTTGGTAGAGTTATTGCTAGATTTGTCAACTGGTTATCTGACCCTATTTTCTAAAATTTTGTGTAGGAACCATATCCTTTAGTTGAGTGAATAGTTTAGGGGAACTTTGAGGCCAAGTCTATGTTGTTAAACCTGGATAGTTGTAAATGACCTTCGGAAGTTTCCAACCTATTTGTTCACATGGATCAATTGAATTTTGGACACTGGAGGGAGCCACATGGCAGTATTTACCGTCATCTCTTCACACACATTTGGTTAGCAAAGGAATAACAGAATGCTTTTGACTATACAACATCGTTTGGAGGAACAAGTACCCAAGAAAATAAAGTTTTTACTTTGGAAGATTAGTTACAAAAGCACAAGTACCCACTATAGGATCCAAAAACCTTACGATGTTCTTTCTCCAGGCTGGTGTTCTCTTTTTGAGATAATAGCAACAATTCAAGGATCAAGATCATCTTTTTTGCAATTGTTACTTTGCTGGTGATTATTGGAACCTCATTCTCTACAATTTTATTGGTATGTACCCTACCCATGGATGGAATTCCATTCTTTCTTCGATATTTGTGTGGCATCCTTTAAGAAAAGATAAGAAGTTCCTCTGGCTTCACTTTGCCAGGGTTTTCTTTTGGATGCTTTCGGCTTAAGTGGAACAATAGAGTATACGACAATGACGAGAAAACCCTTGACCAGTTCTTAGACACGCTATATTTTGTAGCTCTCTCTTGATGAAAACTTTCAGTTCTTTTTAACTGTTATTATTATTATAGTATAAATACTATTTTTACAAATTGAACGAGTCTTTGAAAATCTTTTCAGGGCTTGACTTTCCTCCAAAAGTGTTATCATTTTCTCTCTCCATACTTGTATTCCCTTTGTGAGGAAGGCAACAACTCAAGATCACCTCTTTTTGCTGGTGTTATCTTTTGATTGGAGCTTCATCAGCATGTGACCCTCCTCATGGATATGAATTCCCCTTTTCTTCAATACTTGTGGGGCACCCTATTAGAAAAGATAAGAAGGTCCTCCAGCTTCATTTTGCTTGGGCTTTCTTTTGGACACTTTGACGGGAGAGGAATGATAGATAAGGAGAAACCCCTCAATCAGTTCAGTTCTGAATATATCTTTTGTGGCTCTTTCTTGGTGCAAATGTTTTTGACAATTGTAGAATAATTACTCTTTTGACAAATTTCAAGAGTTCTTTTGGTTCAATCAACCATAATTTTACTCCATTGAAATGGATAGCAAGCTCTCTGCATCTTGAACGTCTTCTAACACGGATGAAAACGATCAAAATTATCTCCCATCGATCGTCAATTTGAACCTGATGAAATCAGGTGAGACGAAAAAGGTGCGAACCTCTCAACTAAACGAAATAAGGCCATGGATTCGGCGATAATCCATTGCTGAAAATTGCGAAGGTAAATTCGAAAGAAGCTGCTGGTATAGGGCATGAGTCCGTAGGAGGTTGCCGACGAGAATAAACTTGAGTAATGGTGGGAAGAGAAGGATCAGACACATAGGAAGATGTATTGCTAGGAAGCTCTTCAGTAGAAGGAGAGACAATGTAATAGACAAGAAAATTATCATCTTCTTGTGAACTCTCCCCCTGACTGGTACTCAAAGATGATGAAAAAGGAGTATCTTCAAAGAATGCAACGTCAGGAGAGACAAGATATCTATTGAGATCAAGACAATAACATCGATACCTTTTTTGAACACGAGAATAACCAAGGAAAATGCATTTCAAGGACTTGGGGTCCAATTTGGTGAGTTGAGGGCGAACATCACAAACAAAACAGGTGCAACCAAATATTTTAGGTTTAACAGGAAATAAAGTTTGCATAGGACATAGAGTATCATAAGATATCTCACCCTTAAGAACTGATGAAGGCATGCGATTAATCAGGAAGCAAGCCGTCGAAATAGCATCGGCCCAAAAGCATTTTGAAACATGCATTTGAAACATTAAGGCCCTTGCTGTTTCGAGAAGATGTCTATTTTTTCTTTCTGCAACTCCATTTTGAGACGTAGTATCGATACAAGAGGATTGATAAAGAATACCATATTCACTCAAATAAGAGCCAAGAGCTCCGGAAAAATATTCTTTAGCATTATCAATTTGTAGAATTTTAAGCGAGCCACCAAATTGAGTTCGAATTTCAGCATGAAAGTTACGAAAATGAGAAAGTAACTCAGAACGATGTTTCATTAAATATAACGAAGTTACACCGGAAAAATCATCGACAAAGATAACAAAGTACCGGAACTCGCTTTTGGACTCAATAGGACAAGGACCGCAAACATCAGAATGAACTAATTAAAAAATGGTAGTAGCTCGTTTATTGACTATAGGATACAAACTAAGATGATGAAACTTAGCAAATTGACATGACTCAATCTAAAGAATCAAACTATGAAATTGAGGACGAAGACTCTTTAACACGGAGAGAGATAGATGACCCAAACGACAATGTTCTTCGAAAGGAGAGGGTACTCGAGTGCAAATGGTAGCTGTAGGTATTTGTGTATCAAACATGTAGAGGTCATTGGATTCACGCCCTTTACCAATAGTCTTCTTCGTCGTAAGATCCTGAAATAGGCAATAACCAGGGAAGAATAAGACACAACAATTGAGATCACGAGTGAGTTTACTAACAAAAATCAAATTAAAAGAAAATTGTGGTAAATTTAAGATAGATGTTAGTGAATGATGAACTGTGCTAGAGCCAAGAATAGGAGAAGTGGTGTCATTTGCTATGGTAACATCAAGCAAAGATGCAGATGAGGAGAAATTAGCAAATAAGTTAGGGTTACCTGACATATGATTTGTCGCACCATGCGGAGGAAATAAGACATTTACTGGTGTTACCTGACTCAGCGATGACAGTAATTGGATTAGAGGACGATGCCGTCAATGACTCTTGATATTGTTGGAACTTAGCAAATTCTTCCGCAGGAATTGTAACTAACTTGCCAGCATTATCAGGAGTAGATGCAACATGGGCAGACTGTGTTTTCTGACCTTTATTCAATAGCTTTCTACATTCTCGTTTTGTATGACCAAGCTTATGGCAATAATTGCAAAAAATAATATCTCCTGAATTTGATTTTGGAGCACTAGAATTCCAACGTTGAGCATTTTCGAAGTCGTGGAATTCCCTTGGTAGGTATCACCTCTGTTTGCATTTGTACTATGTCCAACCAAAGCACTATTAGACTGAGATGACAAGACGGGTTGTGACTTCTCAACTCGAAATACTCGAGTGTATGCCTCCTCTAAAGCTGGAATTTCCGAACTAGAGAATAATTGGTATTTGGCCACATCAAATCTAGGTGGAAGACCAAGAAGAAAACTAATAACTGCTAGTTGTTCGCGTTGAGCAAGCCGAACTTTTGCATGATTACTACCTGGGAGTAATGCATTAAACTCTGCATAAATTCGTTTGTGTTCCATAAAGTAATTTGTAAGAGATTGGTCACCAAACTCAGGTTGGTAGAAGTGCTTGCAGATTTCAAATATTCGATTAACATTTCCTTTTCCAGAATAAAGGAATTCTAAATATTTAAGCAACTCTTTAACATACTCACATTCATTGACCAAGCCAGTAATGTCACTCTTGATTGAATTCTTGATCTGCAGAACCAGTCGAGTATCATCTCGCAACCAAGCTTTCTTGCTCTCATCCTTAGGCGGATCCTCAATTATGTGATCGTCCATATCAATACTTCACAAAAAAAGACGAACATTGATTTTCCATGAAGAATAGTTTAATCCATTCAACTTGTGTTCTGTGATTTTTGATATCATTGGGATCACCTCAGAAGTTACGATTGATTTCTTCTCAACCATAACAAACAGACGAACTTATTTGAACAAAACGACAGAACCAGACCAAACCACCCGAACCAAACAAAACAGATGAATCAAACTGCTGGAACCAAACCGGATTAGGTGTTTTCTGAAACCAGAAACCCTAAGTGCTACCTCACGACAACGTTGAGCGGGCGGCGGCAGCAGCGGCAATGGTCGGCGGCAGCGGCAGTAGTAGTGAGTTGAGTTGGATAGCAATGAATAAAACCCTAAGAGACAAAACCCTAATGGGAACAAAACCCTAATGGGCATCAAAACCCTAACGGGCACAAAAATTTTAGAAGAAACCTAGAACTTTGATACCATGTAGAGACTAAGGTTGGAGAGAATCCAATGCTATTTATTCTCATTATTAAAGTCTATATATATAGACAAATATACAAGGTTGACCTAATCCTATAAGGAGAAGGTAAATGACAAATTAATATTAATACAAGAATACAAAATATACTAATATCTATACTCTAACAAATCCTAACCCCTTAGCTTAAGCTTTGGGATTTTTTGGTAATTTAACATGTTTAAGAATTATGTTAGATATCTTATAAATGATTAAATTTACCCTAACCCATAAGCTTAAGCTTTTGGGTTTATTGATAATTTAACATGTTTAAAATGGTACCAGAATAGAAGGTCATGTGCTCGAACTCCTGTGTTGTCATTTCCTCCTTATTTAATATTGATTTCCACTTGTCGGATCTTCAGTAAATTTTCAAGCCCACAAGTGAAGGGAGTGTAGATATTTTATAAATGATTGAATTTACCCTAACCTAGGCCATAACCCATAAGCTTCAGCTTTTGAGTTTATTGGTGATTTAAAATGTTTTAGAGTTTAAAATCAAAACTTTCATCAAATTTGGAAAGTAATAAAGTACTGAAAATATGTCAAGAATACTTTGACGATGGCCATTTGAATTCTTGCATCAAAAAAATTGTATTTGTTTGATTCTGAGGAAAAAAAAAAGGGTTAGAGCGGTTGAAGATATCTTAGAAATTGTATTTGTTCGATTCTCAAAGAGGTGCTTCCTTATGCTCATGCTCTTTAAATCTGAATGCTTTGATTAGAAGTAGACGGATCATTGATCTAGTATTGATATCCAATGCAATGGAAGAATATAGAGTAAGAAGAACACACAGTGGATATTTAAATTAGATATTGAGAAGGGGAGTTTTTAATTGAAATTTTGAAGAAAAAAAGGCTTTGAGGAAAGGTGGATAATGGATGATTCCTTAAATCAAAGAATGATCTATAACAAGGGTGATCCTTGGTACTAAATTTTCATTTTCCTTAATGGACAGGTGCGTAGTAAGTATTATCGTTTCAAGGAGTCTGTGACTGTGAGACAAGATGATTCATTGTCTCCTTTTCTATTCTTAATTGTGGTGATATGCTAAGCAGATTTTTTGAAAGGAACTTTCAAATGGTGATTTTGAAGGATTTTATGTTGGAAACGATGCTGCTCCAGTTTATCACTTACAATTTGTTGATGATATAGTTATTTTCTGCAAGGATATTGATGTGATAATTGAAAATCTGCAGCATTTACTCAGATTTTTTGCATTTTCTTCAGGTTTAAAGGGTTAATCTTCCAAATTTCAGGTTAGAAGTGGGTCAAAGACTGGAATGTAGGGCTGAAAGTTTACATTATTTGGTATCTTGTCCTGCCATTAGGTGGAAATCTGAAGAATTTACAGTTTTGGGGAACCTATAAGGGAGAAAATATTGAGCAAAATTATTATATGGAAGACCCTTTTGTAACCAAGAGGTGGCAAACATACTTTCCATTGTGTGGTCTTGAACAATTTTCCTACTTACTATATGTCCTTGTTTTCAATGCCATCAAAGAGAACAGTAGATATTGAAAGATGTGTAAGGAATTTCTTTTGGGAAGGAAGGAATAAGAAGAAAATCTCTTATTTGGTGGGTTGGAATAAGGAAGAGGATGAGTCTCCATAAATTCTAAAATTGAAAGAGAAATTATGGATTTTACCACCCTTTTTCAAAGCCTCCATCCATATAGTCTTTCTTCCCGCACGGACGATGGATTGTTAATTGTTGGTTGTACTGGTTTTGATTGCCAGATTACACCAAGCCATTTGAAGTACACACGGATGCGTCAGACTATGCCATAGGCGGTGTGCTAGTACAAAAGGTAACCCAGTAGCATATGAGAGCCGAAAGCTCAATGAGATCGAAAGGCGTGGTCGAAGAGAAGGAGATGATCCTCGTAGTAGGCTGGACCAACATCCAGCCGAGAGAGGGCAGCCTTTAGAAGCAAGAGGTTGGGAAACCAAGAGAATGCTTCGCGTTTTCTTTACGAGCACCTCTCATTCACAAGAAAAGAATGCTCATGCTTCCTTGTAAGTAATCTCCATTGGAGGCCCATCTTTGGTTAACAAAGTCTTTTGTTGGAATCTGTGTTCGGTGACAAAGGTACTGAGTGTTTGTGTTTCCTAGGTTGGTGTATCCTGTGCAAGAAGAGGAAGAATCCCAAGGTCACATTTTTCTCATATGCTCTTTTGCAAGTAGGTTCTAGTCCTTTCTCTCCTTCAACTAGCATCTCTTCCATAGTCAAAGTGAGCATAACTCAGTCGTAATTGACATATATCTGATATCTCTAACCTAGAGATTGTGAGTTTGAACCCCCACCCCCATATGTACTAAAAAAAACTATCATCTCTTCCATATAGGTTAGGGGCTTCCTCATTATGTCGTGGCAGCCACCCATTTGTCTGGAAAGATCCTTTGGCTTCAATTCCTTGGAGTATTGTTTTTTGGGACCCATGTCTCAAGACGATCATTAGAATTTTAATATCATGAATTTTTTTGTTTCCTAAAGAAAGATATATAAATTCTTTGAATTCTTTTCCTCATCTCCCCTGTTGCAATCATTTGATGGTACTCTAAAATCTGCACTTCCGCAGTTGTGAGATAGCCTAGCCTACAATCTGAGCATAATATTTCTTTCTATAACCCTGTAGAAAAGAATATTTATGAGTTTTTTCTTATTACTGACTAGAACACAAGTCTGCATTGATGATGAACAAACCGTCATGAGTCATATCAAACTCTCTTCTCATGATTTTGAGTTTATCAATGTTGGTAACATCTGTCGCATGCATGCTTCCACTAAAAATTTCATGTTTTCTGACAGTTCCCAGATGTGCATTCTGCCCCTTCTTTTCAAGGAAATAAAACACATACAGACAAGTAGGTCTATTAGTATAGAGTTATTTCAAGCCACTACTTGTGTGGTTTTAAGTTTGGGTTGGTCTCAACGCTTAATTTTGTTCAAATTTCAGTTTTATTGAGATGTATCTCAGGCCTCCATCTGCAAATGAAGAAGCACGTATAAATGACTGGATTAAAGTGCGACAATCTGGCATTAAATATTACCTATCACTTGGCGACCAGAGGATAGTTGACAAAAATTTTATTATCAGACCTAAAGCTGAATTTGAGGTAATATATCTAATTTCTATTTTGATGAAGCACTAGATTTTTTTTCCTTTCTTTTTTGTAATTTTTTTCCCTTATATTCGTGAGTGTTCAAGCCAACTTGTGCTTTTGTAGTAATCTATTATTTGTCATTGAAATATATAAAATATCAATATTGGCTTACTATCTGGGATAGTTTTAACAATCATCTATTTGCTTACTCACTGGGGATCATATATTATCTTTCCCTCAAAGACAAGCAATAGAGTTTGCTGTAACATGCCAATGCCACTACATTTTTTGTGTGTGCTTGTAATTATCTCAAAATACCTCTCATTAATAAGTAGCTTAGCCAGTCTTGACAATCTCCTAGAACATTGCTTAGTCCCTACTCCCTACAAAATGGCTCAAAGAATTGATAGAAGATGGCAAATTACTGGTAGTTTCTGCACAAATTTGTGAGGTATCTCCTCACTTTACTTGATTAAATGCAAAAGCAGAGCCCATAGGCAATACAAAAGAAGCCCTAAGGCAATACAAAAGCTACCCACCAATTCGAGAGGGTGGGGAATCTCTCCCAAAATGCTAACACAGTAGCCAAAACACAGAAATCTAGAATGATCCCCTAACGACATTTCTTCCCCCTTAAAAGGACTACACGCTCCCTCTGCACCTAGCTACACTTTCTCTCTCTTGGCCGTTTTGGCCTACATCTGCTCAATTACCTCCTTGCCCTTCCTACTATATGTTTTTACAATGGGGGGTCTAACAAAATTATTAATACTGTTGAGAATTGTTAAAGCTCTGCCATTGTTGTTTTAGCTACTATGTAATTCCACTGTATCAACTATTTACGTAATTTTGGTAAAATAAAAGGAATAATTTTAAGGTTTATGTCGCTCTCCCTGTATTGCTTCAGTGTCCTGCTTCTTCCTTCTCGAGCACTTGGCTATCGTTCTTTCTATACCACTGATATTTTGAAGTTTTGTTTCTTTGGTCTCTTAAATGGTTAAAAGTTGGGTTTTTTGTTGGTTTCTTCGAAGGCTGTTCTCTGCTTGATTCTTTTTGGAGTATCTGTTTTAAGGATTTTATTCCTCAAGCTTCCTTCAGTCAAGCCTTTAACATGTGTTTGTGGAATCTTCTTTTGATCTTCTTTCAGTTCTCCATGCTTATTCGCATGCCATTTGCAGAATTCCTTCAGCATTGTCCCTTGGTTTTAAATGTTATTTATCTTTGTTGTGATTGTATTGCTCATGTTGAGCTTGATTTCTGTTATTTCTTTTCTTCTTTCACCCCTTTGGAGTCTGTATCTTGAACATTTTTTCTTTTCATATATCAATGAAAAGTTGTTTCTTGTTAAAAAAAAAGGAATAATTTTAAGGTGACCTCCCGGTGGGGTTCAAAATACTTGAGACACTCTATTCAAGGAGTTGGAGGTTTAACCTGAAGGAGAGTATGGTTTTTAAGATACTCGTGGTGTTGATGAAAAATATTGAACCTTGGAGCCTCAAAAATGCAAATCATTCTTATATGTTATTGTCATATAGTGTTTCCTGTTTAGCATTTATTTATTTGAAAGTTATGTTAGTAGAATTTTTTTTAGTAGTTAGCTTCTTTGAATGTATTATTTTTCTGTTGTCTCAATGCCTTCGAAATTCAGTTGATTTTTCTTTGTTTTCTATCTTAACTTGGAGCAGGTTGGACGGATGACTTTAGGTGGTTTGCTGGACTTGGGGTATACAGTAGTGGTTGGTTATAAAAGGGCATCTATATCGGTCAATAATGGAAATGTTTGTGTGTCACTTGAAACAATTGATTCTCTTGGTGAGACATTCATGGTGCTCAGAAGCTCTAATAGAAAAGTAGGCACTAATCTATCTTTACAAGTTCTATCTATTTTTACTTGAAGGCTATTAGTTTTTGGTTCTGCTTGATGAAATCATTTTTCACTCTAGTCTTCATGTGTTTGCTGGGGGTTGCATTATTTATTTATTTATTTATTTTTTTGAAAGGGAATGAGAATTTTCATTGATGTAATGAAATTAGAAAAGAATAAAAGTACAAGAAACTTAGAGGATATAAAAGAAAGAAAACAAAAACTTAGGTTAAGCTATTTAGGGAGTGTTAGAATATTTCTCCATCAGAATTTAGAATATGAATAATTAAATTGATTGCAACTCATTAGCTTAAGTTTTGGAGTTTCATGACACGGTGAGGTCCAAACCTCTATAATATCATTTTCTTCTCATTTAATATTGATAACTACTTGTTGAGCCTTGTGCAAGAGAGAGTATTAGAATATGAATTAATAATAAATTTAACGTAATCTATAAGGTTAAGCTTTTGGGTTTAGTTATGATTTAACATCTATTGTAGAATGTTAAACATATTTCTTGCTATATTCATTGACTTGTTTTGGGTGGACTGGTCTACGGAGGATTTAGAAGTTGCAAGTTTTTCTTGTTTAATGATGGTCAACATGTTTGTCATTTCATGGCTGCTCGGTTTTCTTTTCCTTTCCTTTTTAGACAGTTGGAGAAGAAGTGTTAAGGATGGGTATTAACGCACCTTGGATTACAAAGTCTTATCTGGAGATGATTCTTGAAAGAAAAGGTTTGACGACAACCTTGCCACTTTGGACCTTAGTATTCCTTACTTTGACCCTTATTTTTTCTTTCCATTTTCTTGTCTTTATTTTCAGATTTATCTTCTTTCTCTGAATTGTTTTTGGGCTGGGGGGTTATTTTCTATAGGGTCTATACTTCTGCATCTCTATAACAACTATTGTTCGTAGTTCTCTTCAATTTTCTTCATATTTAGTTAATTTGTACTTATTTAGCAATCACACCTATAGGTGTTCCACGTTTAAATACACCTCCACTTTTACCAAATACATCTCTGCCTAGTAACCAAGAAAGGGTTGTCATTGCTCCGAGGCCTATCCGAATTAATTCAAATCCTGTTTCTCGACTTGAGGATCTTTCTCAGCCATGGACTCGATCGCCAACAAAATCTAAAATGGAACCAGTAGTTGCAACATGGAAGTTTATTAATCCTCCTCAATCTGATAGCTCAGTGACTGGTATATTTCCTAAGTTTTAGGATTTTATCATCAATTTTATATGTGTGCTCTATTAGAACGTTATATGTTTAGACTACTCTCATGAAGCAACCACAGATCCTGCCTGTTTCAGGGACTCTTTAAGGCTTGCTCCGATGCCTGATTCATGTGACCTGGATAGAGGTTTGCTTTTAGCCGTTCAAGCTATTCAGGTAGTAATGCTATGCTATGTGAGTTGATAGAGAGCAGTGAAGGACTCTTTATAACAGTTCTCCATAATAACCTCAACTTTGCTATTGTTTCAGGCACTATTGGAGAATAAAGGTCTTCCTGTTATTGTTGGAATTGGTATGGCATGTTTACCATCTTAGTAGTTCTTTCCTCATCCCTTTAAATTTTTTGGGGTTTGCAAAGGCAATTCTGTCTCTTTCGTGGTTGTGTTTATGCTTTTATGCAGTAAGGAGTTAACATGCTATAAAATCTAATGGATTTTTGACACTAACGTGGAACTCCCTTAAAAGACTCGAACTCAATTAACACCTCGTTTGACCAAAACTGAAGAGTATAAAGGAGTGACTGCCTCGCCATAGAAACTTGATGTTTTTTAATCTAAAAAAATATACGGGGTTGATAGCTTTTTGAGGACTTTCGTCCTCTCATATTCTAAAGCTAGATATTCCCTCTTTACTGTCGGCTTTATTTATAATTTCTGTCCACTAATTCCCTCCATTTTTAGTAAATACTATCCCATGTAACTAACTAATTCCCTCTAACAAATTTTAGTAAATACGATCCCACATAACTATCTAATCAATCCTTATATTATATACTAACTAAATTTCTTTGCCCGACACTATTTGCCGCCCAAAAATGATATCTTGTCCTCAAGGTGATGGTCATAAGGTGACATCTTTATTGGAACCTTCACAACTTTGTTGACCCTAATACTAAAAGCTAACTGGCCTTCGTCAAATTATTTCTCTCACTTGCCTCACTTTCACGAGCATTGCTCTTGGACTTGCATTTATAGAAGTATCCAAGAGTATAAGAAGTTCTCTACTTTTATCTTGGGAACTATCATGAGCCTAATTAACAACACACCACAACCTAAGTGATAAGAGAGTTTTGCATATTGACAAGACAGAGTTTGGAAAATTGATATGATTAAGAGTTCGAAAAAGTTATAGTAGTTACTTTTCAGTTAAGTCTCTCTTATCTAATCTCAAGGGAGGGTAATACGTTATTTTGCATTAATTTTCATGGTTCTCTAGAAGTTGGAAATTTTCCAAAAATTACAAGGTGTTACTTTGGTCTTTAGCCCTTGGTATCCTCAATACAAACGATCAGATGCAGAGATGAAATCCTTCTGTTGCGCTCAATCCTAATTGGCTTTCGCTATGTATAAGAAATCTAGTGGATTCCACTTATCTTTTATGTTTTTTCCTAAAAATGGTTTCTCATCGGTCTAAGCTTTTGAAAGCCTACCATCTATCTTTGGTACATGAGAAGTTTGTTTCTTGTTCAAAAAAATTAAGCCAAAAAGATAATTCAGTCGGTCTTTTGTTGGAGCGTACTTCTGGAGTTCCTTTCCTTCCATATGATCCAAATGAAAGGCCTGTTTATGTTCCTCCAGAGAGTAGCCTTTTCTTTCTTGAAAGGGTGCAACAAAAAAATTGTTTCAAGCCAAACTGGAATGTTGTTAGATAGGCACAAACTCAAGTCAGAAACTGAGAGGAATAGGTCCAAATGGGAGCTGAGAGCGAACAGCTTAGTAAAATGTTATCTTGAGATTCGAAGTTGTCTTACAAAAACAGCCCCATGATGGAGAAAGGGACCAACTTTTGAGGCTCTAGAGAGTTATTACAAATGTTTTTTCTTTTTAATTCATCTTAATGTTTTATTTTTTTCATATCCGTGTGTCCGGGCCAGCTAAGGAAACTCGTAGGATTATAAATCCTATGTAGGTGGTGACCACCATGGTTTGAACCCATTCCCTCGAAGCCTTTTGCTATTTACATTGGCGCTTATTGACCACTAGGCCATCCCATGATGGTTAATTCATCTTAATGTTTTAGACGGCTAAAAATACGGTATTGAGGCATCTTCTCTTGAAGAGACCAGCCAAATAGAGACATAAGCCTTAATTTAAATAAAAACGAATGGATTACATTTATAAAATTATAAATAAGTATTCTTAATCATAATTATTTATCAAAGTACCAAAAAGAAAAAAGAAAGGTTATGTTTTTCAATCGTCACTTTTTGTAGATATTTAAGAAATCATTGCCATTATTACTGACAAGATGACTTTTTTTTTATTTTTATTTTTTTATTTATTGTATTTTAAGCTTTGGTGGTAAAATTAGTAATTACTAATGGGCTAAGTTACCAACTGGGGGAGGCAATGAGCATTATCTATAGAGCAGGATTCATAGTTCAATAATGAAGGAATTAGAACTAATGACATTAAATTCATAAGCGAACGTTTATATTGTTAATAATAAGAAAAGAAAATAATTCTTCCTTAATTACTCCAAATGATTGATACAAGGCTATATAAATAGCAGTCACAAAGAAGAAACTAAAAAGAAATTCTTGCCTATTAGGATAAGGAAATACTTACCTATTACAACAATAAAACCCTAACCTAAATAAAATAGGAAACCTTTAAAATAAAATAAACTATAATTTAACACTCCCCCTCAAGCTGGTGAATGAATATTTTCCATTCCCAGCTTGTTAACCAAATGCTCAAAGTTGTTGTTGTTCAATCMTTTTGTAAGAATATCTGCTATTTGATTGTTTGTTGGTACAAATGGATTACATATGAGGCCGCTATCTAACTTCTATTTTATTAAGTGTCTATCAACTTCAACATGCTTGGTTCTGTCATGTTGAACTGGATTATGTGCAATACTGATGGCAGACTTGTTATCACAATAAAGTTTTATAGGCCCTTCCCATTGAATCTTCAAATCTTCTAAAATAATTTTTATCCACAGTAATTCGCAGATGCCCAATGCCATTGCTCTAAATTCCGCTTCTGAACTTGATCTTGCAACTAMATTTTGTTTTTTACTTCTCCATGTCAMTAAGTTCYCACCAAAGAAAGTACARTAGCCAGAAGTGGATTTTCTATCGTCTATYGAWCCTGCATAATCTGCATCTGTAYAAACTTCTAGATTGAGTTTCTCGCCTTTCTTAAACAGCAATCCTCTCCCAATGGAGTTCTTTAAATAGTGGAGTATTCGGTACACAGCTTGAAGATGAATTTCTTTTRGACTATGCATAAATTGGCTTACCACTCCTACAGCATACGCAATATCTGGTMTCGTATGAGAAARATATATTAATTTTCCAACTAACCTCTGGTAAGTTTCCTTATTTACTGGAGGACTCTCTTCAGATGCACATAATCTATGGTTTTGATCAATCGGCGTTCCTATTGGTCTGCTGCCAAGCTTTCCTGTTTCAGAAAGTAAGTCRATCACATATTTCTGTTGTGATAAGAATATGCCTTGTTTAGAATAGGCTACTTCTATCCCAAGAAAATATTTCAGTCTTCCCAATTCTTTAACTTCAAACTCTTGGATTAAACAATTTCTCAGTTTSTCTTGCTCATTATTATCATTGCCARTGACGATRATATCRTCCACATAAACAATCAATGTTGTTACTCCCCCTGTAGCAGAATGTTTTATAAACAATGTATGATCTCCTTGACTTTGTTTATAGTCCATCTTCCTCATGACTTGAGAAAATCTACCAAACCATGCCCTAGGAGATTGCTTTAATCCATA